>CM067376.1:217258754-217858754 GCA_034510155.1 Eucriotettix oculatus | reverse complement strand
TGGTGTCGTACCGGACGTGCGTAGTCACATACTCTTACAAAATTTCCATAAGACAGACCCATATCCTGCACAAAACTTTCTTCGTGAGCTTTGACGAGTTCAGTGTAAGAACAATTAAAATTGATATATTGAACAATTTTGTTATTAAATAAATACAGAGATCATTTCAATAATTGAGAATTAATGTTGTCAAATATTTGTATACAGGAGGCCGGCGTTGAGCGGGTATTTATTAATATTAACTAGTACTGTGTTCACGCCCCATGCTCTATCGTGGCTTACGGAATGTGAATTTTCTCATAACCTGCATAAATTGAAGTATGTCTACAGAACAGTACCAAAATAGGTAAATTTAATTCTCCGGTACATTGAGAGAGGTAAAACTATCCGGATATCCTTGAGAGATTCTCGGCTCATCATCAATCTCGAGTGTTTTCGTATTATAATTATTTTCCCTTCTCTCTCTACGCCTAGGGAGTGAACTACAACATAACCCGAATTGTGAAATTCAGAATTTAATTCAGAGACTTTCATAATCCCGAAATTGACTCCAGTGCCAGTCGATTTTGTAATATTTCTATAAAAACCCTTTACACCCACTTCATTTACATGTTGGGCCAAAAATAGGCATTTAAGGTCTCTAAAATGACACAATCAAACTCAGCGAAAACCTTTCATTCAACGATAAATGCAACGTTTTTAAAATTCCTTCTCCACGCCTACAAGGGCTAGGAGTGCTTTACCCACAGTGTTTGTTTTTGGATCATAAGTAAAATGTGTAGAATGTTTTGTAGAAACAGCTGCACGCGTTTGAATCTATACGGGGATCTTTGTATAACCCCCTTCATCCCCGCCCCTCCTAAGTTCTTAACTTCTTAACCGGTGTTTTGAATATAAGAATTAAATTCAGCGGTTTCCATAAACCCGTATTCGACACAAATCTTGGTTGGTTTCGAGTTACTTTCATTTAACTCCCTCCACACTCACACACTCCTTTAATGGTCCTTATCCCATGCTGTGCACCAAAACACCTAGAGAAACTCTAACAAACTCACCGAACACGAAAAATATCCGCTTTGGTTGGAAGTCACTTTGTTTCTTTTAACGCGTGTACAAAATATGATTTGGAAAGGTTCTAAGCGCTTATGATTGGAACTTTGTTTTACCCCCTTCCATCCACATCTTAGGGGTTGAACTAAACCTGAACCAGCATGTTAAATGTCAAAAATAAATTCATCATCTTTTATAACCCCGATTTCGTCAGTAATTTTAGGCGTATTGGCGTTCATTTTATGTAACGCCCCTTCATCCCCAACGCTATGGATGCTCCCCTTCCTTGACGAATGATGCTTGATATTATACAAAAATAAATTCTAGAAGGACACTATCATTCGATATTCCAAAAAAGTGCAAATTTTGGTCGTTCATGCATATTTTAAATTTTCTCCCTCCACCACTAAGAACGCTTCGAATGTCTAAGAGAAACCCTTGCGGGGGGGATGACCAACAACTCGCCAAAGTTTCGTAAAAATCATATGACCGTTATATTAATGAAGACAGGCCAGGCATACACACATAAACATATATTTACTTTTATTTATAGAGATATTGGATTCTTCTGAATATAAAATTTTTATATAATCTATGCCTTCCAAATAAATATAACAATTTTGTTAAAGCTCCAGGTTTTCAGAATTGAATATTTTAAAACCATTATTAATTAAGTACATTATAAATCTGAAACTAAAAAGAACAATTTTGTGTCAAGATCATAATCTTCTATCAAAATGATGTAAACTGTTCAGGTAAGATGGGTGTACAAAAACCCCTCCAAAATAACATAACCTTACTTTATAATAACAATTGTCGTCTGTAAATAATATAAAGTAGATAAGTATTAACGACCCGTATAACAAATATTGATAAAGACCACAACTGTTGATTTATACGTGTATTTAGCATTAAGTTTTCATTTCCAGTTAAATTTTTTTTATAATTTTCTGTTATATGGGCCGTTAATTCTTATTTAACTATAAAATTACTTTATTATCAATCGTCTGGCAATAAATACTTGTAAAAGGAGTTTAAGTGTTACTTGTTGCCTCGGATCTCACTTGCTATTGTTTAACTTCATATGTGATTCTAATATTGTTTTGGTACTGTTGTGGAAGAAAACCTAAAGAAAGTATGTAAATATTCCGAAACGTTGTTATTATTTAAATTTGAAGTATGAAGTCTGTGAAAGGTCATAATTTTTTTTAAACATTATCAATCTATTTCTGCTGAGTTTAAGCAACCCAGCATCTTATTGACGTACGTTCCATTTGTAAAAAATGTCGTATCATTCTTGGCCATAACTTACGATAGTGCATTTACGTGAATTCCCGACGATATAATTTTAATAATGATAATATATATTGTAAATATAATTGGGCTTATATAATTCTACATCTTTGTAAACCGACCTTATTTCTAACATTGAATACTATAAAACTTGCGATGTCACCCGTACCAATCTGTAGGTACATAAGAAGAAGGGTTTGACGATAGTCAAGAGTATATAGTAAGTAATAAAATAAGAGGCTATGAGTAAGAAATTAAAGCTGTTCAATTAGAAGCAGAATATTTAGAATGTCGGGATGAATCAACTGCTGTCGACGTTCTATTTATAAAGAGAATAAGATATTTTACCTTCCAAAAACTATAGACGCAATCGAATTTCACAGACTTTCTTAAATTGTAAGAACAAAATTTCCATAACCAGGGCTACTATAATGATATTATGAATACAGATTTTTTATCTATTTGCGTCTAGTGACAGTTTCGATCGTAAATGTGTACGAAACATTGCATGAATAAAATTGAAAACTATGTTTCCTCATAAATTGGTATTTAGTTTAATTACATACAATTATTTTGAAAAACAGGGGTTAAGGGACGTATTAAATTCAAGGAGTTTTAGTGTCTGTAAACTCTGTGTTTATGTTGGAGTTAATTATGAAGGCCAGGTCGATCTGAGACTGCACAAAATGGCTGAGGTCGGTGACCTACCCTGGCGGATGAACACGAGCAAGATAAACACGGCAGATAGCGGGCTTGTCACCTGGGACGTCAAAGGCAAACAACGCAGAATGTTGTGCAAAGGAAACGACGTGTTGTTGTGTAAATACGTTAAACTACATATAGCTTACCCTAATATTATAAAAGTATTGCGATTCTGAACTCGGAAAGAAACACGATCAAACTAATTGGAACATTGCAACTCGAATATTAATTAATTTTGTATAAATTGAAAATTTTTTAATTAAACCTAAACCAACTAACTCGTGTTTTCCTTGCGTCATAATAAAAGATAAAATTTCACGAGCTGTATTCCTGCGTTAAACGTATTTTCCAAAGGTAGCCAAAGGAGATTTAATTTTACTAAGCCAAACTGTCTGAGCGTTATGAAGATCCATAAAAGCTTATGACAGTCAATATGAGTGCACAGGACGCGGAGAAGAATTTTAGTTTAATTAACTGATAACATCAGTTTGGACTTACCGTGAGCCGCTGGACTGTGAAAGCAAAAGACCAAAAGGTTAATATCAAACATTTATATATATATATATATATATATATATATATATATATGAATTAGTTTAGTAAATTGCAAATAATTAAATCACAATAAGTACGATTATACACTGCTGAAAAATTAGCGAAAACTTAAAGGTTCTCAATATTAAAAAATAATATTTTCATTTAAACTAATTTAGTAAAGTTATTTGTGATACATGTTTCTAGCTATAGATTTCATATTATTTTGTTTAATTCTGTTTTAAGTTAGCTACTTGCTAATTAGCTAATTTATTTCCTTTTTTGTCGGGTATACTCATTCAGGGAACTAGAATGCCCACATAAGCACCCAGGAATCTGAAAGCAGATATTAATCAACAACTATAGTGTGTAACGTATTTTTTCATCTATTGAAACGAAAGGATGAGTTTACGTTATCGTAATTATTTTGAAAAAGCTATTATTGAAAGGTAATAATTACCCAATTATTTCTGAAAATATAAATTTTCATAAAACCTTCGAATTTATGAACACATGCGTTATGTGTATTCAAACGTGAATCAAATTTTATGATTACACTTAATTATTTTTTTAAATTAAAGGATAATAATATAAATATAACATTTTAAATTAAAACCTACATATTTAATCAGTGCATGTAAATTCATAAATTCAGAAATATTCTAGAGCAGTAATTATAAAAAGTCAATTTCTGGTTTGTAGAATGGTTTCCTCGTTTAAAAATACCAGGGTTAATCACTTGAATGGAAACGATTTCAGAAACAGGAAGTAAGACTGGGAAGTCACGTACATAATTGGAATTTTGGGTAAATGCTATTGGAATGCACAGGAAACGGTAACGGGATACGTGTTTCGCGGGTGGTATTGTGCCGGAGGGACGTGGTTAACATGGACGCAGAAAAATACCGCCACTGCATATATATGTGATTATTTCCATAAATTCACGCAAGGAGTCTTATATCATTCATGCTTTATAATCTCTATTTTTATCTAGCATGTGATAAATACAAATATGTATTAATTCCGATAACGTTTCATCGTCTTCAACGCCACATTATATTTATTGCAGAATATTTGTCATTTGTGACTGCGTCTCATTGCAGATTGTTACAGACGTCGTCTTCATTATAATAGAACCACTTCTGAATATCACTGAAGATTCTGTAATTACGTCTTGACCGTCGTCTGCAGTATATGACGCAAATATTTCAATGAAAAATTTATATTAATATCTCTATATTGATGTTGAATGAATTTTAAAATTTTCCAGAATGCACGTTCATGAAATTATTCGAAGATACATTGTGATTTTAACAAGGTTATTTGGTCGTTCCTTTGGTTTCAGATACTCTTTACTTTTTCGTTATAGATGAGGCATTGTCAAAGTAGATTAAGAAATACGGCACATGCTCCTTTTGCGAACGTGATCAATGATATAGTAAGAAAGGGAAGGCGTTTATTAGGGACCTGCCACCGATTCATCAAAATCCATGGCTTGAAGATGCGTTATCGCTGTCAGAGAATATCGGTATTGAAGGCGTTCCAGTTGAGCCGAGACCCGATATTAAAAATGATTGCTTCTTCCCAGCACGTTCTATCATAGATTTTGGTTTTCCCCAACTCATTTATAAAACCAAGAAATTTGTTTTTTACTCTAGCATGCGTAATTTATATACTAGATGAAAAGAATAACTGTGTATTACAACACATATTACGTAATAAATAACATTGAATGTTAAATATAAATTAACTAAGTCCGCGTTAAACATTTTGTAAAAGTTAATTATATAGCAGGTACATTACCTATTCAGAAACATAATTAAATGGATATTCCATTTTTCAAATAATTTAATTCAGGGAGTAGTAATAAATAAATATTTGAAAGACGGTAGTTTAAAGAAATAAAATCAGAATTGCTCACGTCAGTTATTTCTAGTCTCGTCTATATAAATTCTTTACCAAAAAATAACTTGACGGAAATAAAATAATCTCAGGAATAAGTGAGTTACTTTGTAATTGCGATGTACTCTCTCTTAGAGCAAAGTAACAACCTTTCTCATGAAAATGGCTATTCTCCCAAAAAGTTGACTTATTGCCTGGTAAGAACTAAATCATAAAGTTGGTGGCAGATATTTCATTGTTATATAACATCATTTTTTTCTTTGATTCTTATTTCATTTATATATGTCGAAGCCTAATGAAAATGTTTTTAAGTACTCTTTTTAGGATATCAATGTTCTTTATATGTGGTAATTTTTAATTTAACTATTTGTGAAAAATTAATTGCTCATAATATTTCGCACGAGTAAATAGTAGGCTAATCTGAAAAATTACTAAAATATATGACTATATACAGAATAGAGGAAAAGCGAACAATATGGAGGACGTTGACCAAGAGAAGGCATAGATTAATAGGCCACGTTTTAAGACACGAGGGTCTTGTAAAATTATCATTAGAGGGAAGTGTGTGGGGTAAGAACAGAAGAGGGAGGCCAAGAATGTAATTCACTAAGCAGATTAGGGAGGACGTGGGACGTGCTAGTTATGCGTAAATAAAAAGGCTTGCGCAAGATAGGTTAGAATTGAGGGTTGCATCAGACCAGTCTTAGGACTGCATACCTAAACTACAACATGGCTCTTGACCCAAGAACTAAACTCAACGCTTTTGAGTTTTATTCAGCTCAGATATGGTCAACTCAGAACGAACGGTTAAATGAGCATATTAATTTTTTCATAATTTGTAAGAAATTTGTCAAAACATAATTGTATTCATAAATACGACCCAATAAATCTCAATTCAATTAATTTAATTCAGTTCTGTTGTTTTGTAGGAACAGGAAAATTGAGTAATTCTCTACTGTTCATTGAAGAGTGAACGATTGTATCACATTTTAAAGAACAAAAAAGTTACGAACATTATGTCTCCTTACTAGTGTTTAATCAACGCATATTTCTTCAAAATATCCGTCGATGACGTGTAAAATTACAAAGCTATGTTGTGCACTGTTATATTCCGTTAGTATTGGGGAGATGTGGGTGGCATCGCAATCGCGATGCTTCATTATGTATCTAGGTACACAATCGTGAATGGTATTGAAAGTCTTCACAAATACCCAGTAGTATGTCAGTACTAATAATCAGATTTTGTTTAAATTTCTAAACACAATTTTGTGCTGCTTGTGTTGAAAAGAAACCACTCTTGAGACCCACTTCACTAGACGCGTCTCCTTCTTCCCAACGGTATCAATAAACATAAATATTCTATTTAGTTGTGTTATGACAAATATTGGCAGCTAAGTATCTACGCATTAAAACAAACTTAATAATGTCAAGGTAATTAAATTCTTTATAAGAATTGTAAGAAAGAAAATCACATCAGTAACAATGTTTCTAAAATTCATTTTCTAATACATTCAATCACTGGCATTAAATTATTTGTGACGTATCGTAAACAAATTATTTCTTTTCAAATGCTAAGCTTCCTAATTTTAAAATTTGAAACTGTATCATTCATAACGGACTCCTTTTCACATTCCACGAACTTGTTATACATCCTTGCGTAGTCTAAAGGAGCAATTACAGCCGTTTATTTTAATGCTTATATTATATACATAGAATCCCCAGCAACGTCCTTAAGTCCTGTAAATGAGTCACGCGCGGAGGCGGGTTGCTCTATGAAGAGGGAGGAAGTCATACAAGCAACGAAAATAATAAAAGTGCATGTTACATCTCGTTTTATCTCAAGAGGCCATGAAATAATATTAACCAACAAAATTTTTCTTTTACAACCACGTCTAAAATGCCTTTATATTGAAACATATTTTAAATCAACTAAATTTAATTACCGATTTATAGTAGTTTATAAACTTAAATGATATGCTCTTGAAATGTTTAAATTGTAGAAAAAAGCAGCGTTTTTATGATACTGTATTAACAAATCTTTGTTTTATCGATTTTTGTTGTGTTTAGGAAAGAGAAATCCTACCATACGCTGAATTGTTTCGTCCTATTCTGGAAAAAAGATTTTATATTTACCTACAGTTTGCAGTTTTGAACCCACGAAGCCTTCTGAAAATTGGAAGTTTCCCATCAGGTCTCTGGTAATTTCCGCCTTCAGTTATCTGTCACGCATCTCTATTGGATACAAAAGTTATAATTACAGCTCACCTTTATTACTTGCTTCATCCGTACTATATAATAAAAATATGCCCCTCAACCCCATTTAAAAATTTACAATTTATTTAATGTACCGTTTCGCATTTAAATAATTGTCATCCTTATGTGCGGAACGGTGTTGTGTATTTTTGACCAATCACTTTTTATAATTATAAATATAAAATTATTATATTATGCCATGTATTCTTTTAGAGCAGGGGTGCTCAAACGGTCGAATGCAATCAGCCGGTCCATCGCGAGTGCTTTTAAAGTCGATCTCGAAAAAAAGTTTCCGAAATAGATCTATTCACAGATTTTATTTTAGTTGATCCTCAATTAGGTCAGAATAATCGCGAAATCACTGTCTTCTATCGTAATAATCCCCTGCTAGCGGCGAAAAGCGGCTTTATCTGAGAAACGCGCGGTACTTGTCAAAGAAATTCCGCGACGCGCGACGTTTTTGATGCACACCGATTTTTCTATAAACTTCGGGCGGAGTTTTTGACGGCACGCTTACATAAAAAACAACCATTAGTTTCTTAGGTACTTGAGAACATTCGGGACTTCGTCCGCGCTGAAATAATTGTTGCGCCTGTGGGAGTAGGAGTCAGTTTTGTGGCATTTTGTCGAACTAATGACGATTTTCCTACGTTTTTCTCATTTTATTGCATTATCCATCAACAAGTTTTGTGTTCCGAAGTTCTAAACATCGGGGAGGTTATGGGAATTGTAATAAAAATTGTGAATTCCATCCGTACCCATAGCTTGCAACGAAGGGTCTTCAAATTGCAGATGGAAGATAGTGAATCTGCTGAACAAACTGATTTAGTTCTTCACACGGACGTCAGGTGATTGAGTCGCGGCAAATTACTAGAAAGGTTTTAAGAATTATTGCCCGAAATAATAGCTTTTCTGGACCAAATAGGTGATGACACTCAGATGCTAAATCACAGAAAATGGCTGACTGATGTAGCAGATATTTTTGGCAGATATCACAATGCACCATTAACTAAGAGCTTCAAGGTAAAGGAAAAGCCATGAGATGATTAGCGCAATAAACGCATTCAAAACTACATTACAACTTATGATAGGTCAACTGAAAAGAAATTATCTGAAACATTTTCCGTTTTTGAAAGCAAGGATTCCTTAGTTAAATTTTTATATTTATGAGGGAAAATTACTAAATATTTTGGGTGAATTCAAAAGAAGTTTTTATGATTTCAGTAAATTAACAAATATCGCATATTTTATGAGTTATCCTTTTTTGCGTAAAACATCGAGGAATGGGGGAATGTGTTACTGAAATAGCAAATTAGTTTAACATGCGCTCATCTTCTGTTGAAAGTGAGGACGTGCAGATTATATCAGATATACATCTCAAAGCCACAGCATCTGCTCTTTTATATCTGAAGATAAATATCTCAATCGCCCTTCAGTTGACGGCAATGTTTGGGTCAACTTACTTGTGAGAGTCTGCATTTTCTGAAATGAAGATAAGTCAAAATATCTCAATCGACTAACTGACGAAAATATGTCATCATGCTTGAGATTAGCACTCGGTAATTACGTAGCATCTTATGAAAAGTAAGCTGAATACATGCAGTGCCACGCTGCATCATCCAAAGTCATTCTATAGTTAAGTTTAGAAACTAGAACTCACTTGATTTTTAAGAACCAATAAACTCGCAATTTTGAATAATTACGAGTTTTTTCATTGAATATTTAATTTGGAGCCTACCTTGACTACAAAAATGTGTATTCCGGAAAGCTAATTTCTGTCATTCCTACTAATTCTACGTGAATTCATGGCCATGAAATTCTGCAACGTTCCTTTATATAATAAAGTTAAACCTGTGCCACGATAACCCTTCCTACCTAGACGACAATCCTGCATCACATATACTTGCAGACTTTCAGAGTCGATCGATCAGAGTCTAACAATATTGAGGTAGATTTCCAGCAGTTCAAGTTTGAGCACCCCTGCTTTAGAGTGTTAACAGGATTTTGTTACTGATTGTAGCTATTATTTCTCGCTCTTCCATCACGTTTAAAACCTGACTAGTTATCGAAACGTATTAGATTTAAGATTAATCCTTGGATTCCACTACGGACATTGATTTCCATCTAAATTTCCATCTGTAAGTTCTTGTTTCAGTAAGCAATTTCATTTAATAATATATTTATATTATAAATATTATATTTAAAATATTTATTTTCTACATTTAGTTAATTCACACTAACTGAGGTTCCAAATCAGAAACGAAACGTCGTGTAAAAACTGCTGTTAATGAAGTTGAAATTGAATGTTTTCGGAATCATAGGCTGTTTTACTATTTATTATTTTATGTTCCCTCAACTTGTTTCGGAATAAACAGTTTCATTGGTCGTTAAAGCAACTACTAGTGCAAAGCAACTGTCCCTATATTTTCCTCCTCAACTGTTTTATCAGTTGACTTTAGCGTTCTTGGCGAGTTTCAGTTGTTGGAGGTTTGCTATGTTTTTAAATATACTGTGGCGTGATAATATGACCGCGCCCAAAAGCTGACCTATTGTTGCGTTAGAGGTGACTTAAGAAACTGGGAAACACACGGAAATGTTGTCTAATCAGAGGTGCCTAGTGCAAATATGCCTATGCGCTACAATACATGAATTAATTTGTGAGAAATTATTTGTTTCGTAATTTTAAGAAACTTTAAAATAATAATATTTTAAGAATATGAATTTCCGCTTCGATTTCAAAGACTTTAAAAGGCCTGCCTTCCAACGCAATCCCTTCTGCATACTTTTGGGCTACATTCATTATGTTGCTGTTGTGGTATTCAGTCCTAAGATTGGTCTTATGCTAGCCTCCATGCTAACCTATCTTACACCAGCCTTTTCATTTCAGAATAACTAGTATATCCCGCATCCTCACTAATCTGATTAACGCAATCCATCCTTTGCCACCCTCTTCTGTTCTTACCCCACCCACTTCCCTCTAATGTTATTTTACAAGACCTGGTGTCTTAAAACGTGGCCTATTAATCTGTCCTTCTCTTGGTCAACGTCCTCCATATTGTTCGCTTTTCCTTTATTCTGTTTAGAACTTCCTTGTTAGTGCTTCTATTCACCCATCCCATTTTCAGCATTCTCCTATAGCACCAATTTTCAAACACCTCTCTTCTTTTCCTTTCTGCAACTCCTTTCGTCCTCGCTTCACATCCATATAACGCCATACTCCATACGAATATTTTTAGTAACGATTTCCCAATATCCACACTTATATTACCCGTAAGAACATTTATCTTTCTCGCGACAGCCTTCCTTACCTGTGCTATCCTACTCTTTATGTCTACTATACTTCTACCACCCCTAGTTAAATATCCCTTCCCAATCTAACATCATTTGTTATTCCACTGTTTCCAATACTACATTGTAAGGTCTTGGTTGTCCCTCTATTAATCCTCATATTGAACTCTTTCTCCAGGGCCACATTCATAGCATTTATTAAGGTTTTTAAGTCTTATTCTGAAAACTGTGTGGGATAAGAAATGCGCATGCGGATTATTTCCTTATCACTCCTCTGCTCGTCCAACATTTAACAATTATAAGAGAAACAAAAACACTACGCCGGCATAGCTTGCTAACACAGACGAGGGCTCAGTGTTTAAACACTTTTGAGGAATTAATAAATGATTATTGGACTTGTGGTTTATTTCAATTAATTAAGATTTCTGAAATAAAATAAAAAACTTTTACGGGCGGAATTTCAAAGACTTTCATAAATTCGAGAAAATTACTGTATAGTCGTGATTACAATCTTCCAAGTATATATTTTTCTACTTTTTCAAATAAACTTTCTTCTTTAAAAATATGTTAGAAAAAAAAACTTTCGTATTAGGATTTTTTGGCAATTTGATTTTATATTTTTAGAATTTTAAAACTTTTTTCTATTAGACGTTACGTACACTAAATTAAAAATGTAGCATATTACGGGTCTTGAAAGATTATCAACACTGTAGATGCTGTAGCATTATTAAAATCTTATGTTTATCTTCGTAAAAATTGTTCCTTGCGGTGCTGTAGCACGTAGCTTTAAATACTCACGACCCATTGCGGGTCATGTCCCTGGAAAAATTGTGTATTCTAATGTTTCGATAACAAATAATCTGAAAAATACATTGTTTGGTGAATTCCCTTTAACATTACTTGGCACCATAACCGATTTCCGTAAATTAACAGTTAAGTACTTCTTAAATATACGGGAACTTCGATATTCTTGGTCCAAGTGTATACTTCGTAAAACCGCATTGCGGAGATTTGAACCATGTTTATATATATTTATAAACTGTATGGATAACGCAACGACCGAAGGTAAAATACTATCTTTCCTCTGAAGATGGAAATCAATATTTCGAAAATTCTGAACGAATAATTTTTGTTTCACGTTCAGAAACACCACTATATATTTTAAAAATTATTATGATGGGCCGTTGTGTCGTGTCGGTCGAGATATGTTATAAATATTTGTTTACCCAATTGATCGTAGCTGAATTTTCAAATGTTAATAAGATAATGCACAGTGTAACTCAATTATATTAGTACCACTGTATTATTCAGTGATAAATTCGTAATAGAAACGGGTACCTCCACAGTTCGTATGGGGTACTCAAGGTGACCGCTCCTCAGGTGTGAACATTCGCCGTGAATTATATTGTATATTTACAACAATATCTACAGTATTTTTCACTGAAGTTATAAAATTAGGCAGTAAAATGTGAGCCTGTGTTCATATAAATATAAAGGAAGGAGAGAACTCGCACCTGTCGGGCAGTGAACCTGTATAATAATCACAAACAATGTAGAAGACCTTGGTTTGATTCCCGGTTCGATGAAGAATGATCCATTATGACCCTCCGTATCAGTATCATGGGCCTCTAGTGCATCAGTTCTTAAACATTCCTAAATACATAAAACTTTTGATGATAGAGTAATTTCTATTAAGTCACTTGTTTGAAAAATTCAGTGAATCTAGACTTGCATTTCGGCCCAATAGCATCGTGGTTAAAACACGGTGCATGAAGTGTAAAAGGTATGATTGAAGAGTCACGAAATGCTGCAGGGGAAATCAGTAGAGATTATTTCCAAGAAGAAACAACTGGCCTTATGAACAGGAGGAAAACAGAATCAACCACATTACTGTTGCTGTTTCTCGCACATGTGCGTGTTTAGTGTCCGGCGGAGGAAGCGAGCTACGAGAATATTAATCTGTGCGCAGAAGGCGGCGTAGCGTGAAAGCGTGAAATCGTAGAGCACTGTTGCTCGCATGGCGGAGATACAGACTTCCGGAGAGGATTACTGGCTCCTAAGGCCGCATGTGGCGCCAGGCCAGTGATTTACACTCGAAAGGCTTATAGCGGCTTCCGAAAGTGCGCCAGGCAATTAATCGCTAACAGGGTCGTTAGAGAAAAGGTGGCTATTGCCCAATTCCCACTCTAACTCGGTGCTGAAATTCCTTCATTTCGTAAGTGGGAAACGAAGATTCCTGCTCCAATCTTGCTTAAATTGAGCCTCAAAGCCTCCAAAAAACCTGAGAAGTGATATTTAACATACAGCACGTAACGCCTAAACAAAGAAGTATTGTTATACGAAAATGAACGCGGAAAGTGTTTATTCCCTTCAAATGAGTAAGAAGTCTTATTTAAAACAATTTAACAACAACGACTCCTAGTTTTAATTTTAACACTAGGTTCTTCTTTTTTACGCCGGATATGATTGATTTGAACATAAATTCTGTTATGAAATCTGAAGTAGCAAAACAAAGATAAATTTACATACTAAGTGAAAGAAAAAAAACGTAGGATACATTATAAATTTTTTGACATAACGATATTAAGAGAATAATATAATTTATAAATAATATTTTAAATAGTCAAGTTACGTAATTTTATACAGAGAAAACTCACAAAACTATCTGAAATATTCCAATAGTAACAATATTGCTTGGAACCTGTTTTTATACTTTGTTGTTGTGGTATTCAGTCCTAAGACTGCCTTGCGCAATCCTTTCTTTTTATAATAAGATACATGTAGGACCACGGTCTAACTATCAATACATTAGATAAGAAATGTTCTTAACGGAACATCAGACCGAAATATTTCAGAATTAACGCCTTTTTAACTGACATAATTTTGGCCGTAAACCAAATACGTCAATAACAAAGTTACCTGTCAGTGTTGGCCAAACACACAGTTCTGTAAACTCGCGCTTAAAATATGGTTCCACACAATTGGTCTTCGCATCAGAAATGAAATAATACTCCACCATACCACATAATTGTTAGTGGAAATTCCCTTTAAAGTCGTGACACAAAGGTGCCTTCAGATCATAAAATAATACATTATACATACAAATATACAAAACAGCCAGTTTGCCAGCTTTTTAGCATCATTTATTAAAGTTGTCTACCACATTTCGTCCAGATTCTTGGAACTCATCTGGTACGTACCGTAATCAATTTCGGACAGACGTTACCTACAAACAAAAATTTTAAGAAGCAATTATAGATTTGAATATAGAAATGCAAGATTATAATTTTGCTTCCTGGACCGCTAAATGTAATATATTTATCACACAATCAAATTACTATCAAATAAAACGCTTCATTCGCAAGTTTAAGGGCCCCTTCAGTTGTCTCTAGAAATAAATAATTAAATATAATCCATATATTCACGTCCATATACATCGATTATTTCCAAATAATGAAAAAATTAGTATAACGTGGTTACGTAATTAAAAATAAAAATACAAAGAATGGCCGAAAGTCAGAAATGGAATTATATAATTAATTATTTAATTAATTTCTGGACCTTCTGAGTTTAGTCTACAAAATAAAATATATAATTAAATATACATAGTTGAATAAAAATAAATGAATAAACTTTGTATGTTATACGTACTGGCAATTAAAATATTACAAAATCTCATATTGCTGCTACAACGTCCGGGACTGAAATTAGTAAAACAATGTCAAGGCAACAAATCGCAAAGCTCACATTCTTGTAACCGAATATTTTTAAACTTATGTCACATTTTAAGAATTAAAAAAAATTATCATGAGCTAAAATTACCCTAAAACCATGATTTGCAAAAAGGTTATTAATTTATAATGCATGTATGCTAAATAATGATAAAACAAAGTATTCCACTTTTTACTACTATTGGCATTTTACAATGCAAAGAAATAAATCTACTTCTAATGTAGTTATTGTAGTAATCAGTTCTTAGAGTGGTCTGATGCAACCCTCCATGAAAAACTATTCTGCGCAAGTGCTTCTAATACATTCATTAATGAAACTGAGGATAAAAGAATTTAAAAATTGGATATTAAAAAGTTTTGCCAAAATCTTCTTTACGTAATTTTGGTGAGGTAATTTAACAGCCATGTCTACCAAATTAAAACACATACCTCTTTTACGTTGCATGGGGTGATTCCAATAGAAATTTAATATTCTATGTGAATAGGTAGAATTTTGAAATTTGGGTCATAATTAAAGAACATGTTGCAAATTTAAAACAACCTTTAGATAAACAATCTTGGGATAGTAAAAATTAAATAATTAGGATATCTGTAAAAGAAATTTTAAATTGTTTACATTTTGATGCCATGTTGTAGTACATCCATTTGTGGTGCGTGTCCTATATATTGGTAGGCGGGGGAGATGAATTTAAAATTGCGACAGTTAATAAGGGATGAAAATTATAAATTCTTAATTTTAACAAATATGAATTTATTTGATTATGTTTTTAAGGGTATCCTCGCTTACTTCATCGAAAACAAGATTGACTCTTTATCTCAGGGAAAGCTAAATGCTCAGTGGGTATATAAATCAAATATGGGGGGGGGGGGGGAAGCGAACACTTTATAGACAAACGACCAGAGGCGAGAAACAATAAGGTGGGTACATCACCACGGCCTTGTGACGATCCCCGACGTCCTTGCTGGCTGATGACTGCTGGGTGTCGTCTCCCAAGCGTCGGAGGTATGCTGAGCGTCGCTTTCTTCACTCCAGGGCTGCTCGTCGACTCGATACTTCAGGTTCTTCAAAGATGGACGGATGGTTGTCAGATTTACGTACAGTGAAACTTAAATTTTTGCCTGACGGAACTATTTAAATTTTGTAATGTTGTTTTCTCTATGCGTCCGAAAATTTTTCTATAAAACTGCTCGTCGTCTCCTAGTGCACCCTGGTTTTATCTCCTCGCCCCGCCCAAATCTCTCCTGGTGGGCGTTCACTTTCTACTTCCTCCGTATGGAGGGTAGGATTCTGAAAATGGTTTATTTCGGCTTTCGGAGGTAGCAGGTCCAGGCGTCAGGTCAATTTTTCCTTTTCCCACGGCTGATCAGATGGATTGCTGGTAAATGCCAACTGTCGCCCATGTCTTCCGCAGCCTAGCCTTGACGCTACCTCGTCCAATCATATTGTACCGAACCTTAATGTTTCCGTTTTCTGGCCGAAGAGATGACTATAATTCGTCATTTAATTAACCTGTCGCGTTTATTCATGTTCCCGACTTCGTCCTGCTTAGATCTAAATACTTATATACATTACAAATAATAAATTAAAAATACAATTTAATTAATATAATGTGGTACAAGGCAATCGCGTACCACACATTTATATCTCAAATTAGTTAGAATTAAATTTAAAACTAATAAAACATTAATTGCAGACGAGAAATTACAAAGTGTATAACATACATTCAATGTAAACGAATTTAATTAAAGTAATGCTCCTTAATTCATAAATATCAGGAAAAAAATAGATCTTAAATTTGAAATATATATCTCTATATTTCAACCGTAACGCTTCGACAACAATCCACGCCATCGACTTTTTCTAAATATTACATAAAATCATGTTAATATATGAAGAATGGAAATCAGCAATGTGAGAAGGGAGAATAAATTTGAAATATTTGGAATAGAGAAGAGAGTGATTTTGCTCCACGAGTGGGGCAAGAAGGGAAAAAGAATGACGTATTCATGCGTCATTCTTTTTTTCTTCTCGCATTTATGCGTCACTCTGAATTAGACAAACCTATGACAATGGTGCACCTCGGAATAAAAAAATTCTCAACTAAATTCTAGTACTTTTATAAGAATGGTTGGGAGAGAATGAAACTTAAAATAGTGTATAAAATGAGAAGAGTGTGTTTAGTAGGTATCACATGTGAGCAATATCTCGGCACCATTCAAATGGTATAAACTAAGAATGGACTCTTTCATCGATCTGCTGAATTATTATTAGATTTAGTACTAATATTGTTTTAATGCATAATTGTTTAAATAATTATGTTTTATTTCAAGAATATTTATTTAATTCTATAAACACACAAACACAGATATAAGATCATATATATACCATAATTAATACTAAAAAGATGTATTTTATAAAATTAAAACTAAGTATCTATGATTATTTTGTCATGTTGTAGCATAAGTATCTCTTATAAATAATTCATGACAATCCATCTCGATTTAATGTCAACTTAAAGACTAATTCCAAAATATTCGACCAAAAAAATATAATTTATGAATGTTTCTTTCAAATTATTTCTGAAGCTTAATAATTCTTAAGTCATTCTGCCAGCTCGTACGTTTGTCCAAACGCCCACTAAATGCTCAGTTATTAAACAAATATTATTCTCTTTAGCAAACCTTTCAAGTCAACTCTGTTGCCTTTCTTATGCAGAAACGTCACAAAATGGTCTTATGAAAACGGACTAGCATTATCGCGGCGCCATTTCACAAAGTTCGAAGAATAATAAAATCTATCAGTTTTCTTTTATAACAGTACACTTCCGTCTTTTCCTAAAAGCCGTTCTCGAGGGCGCTGTTTTCTCTGAAAGTGTTTTTTCTTCCTCCACGAAGCTTACGTTTCAGTGGTAATAGGAAAATAATAACGTGAAGTCATAAATGCGAATTGCCGTATTTTGGAGCATATTCAGCACTGGCCCTGTGATCTTGAATTTCCTACTCATATATGAAAAACAATAATTTTAAAATATTTTCCTTGTGAACTACTATTAATAATGAAAGCAGATAGACTATTATCACCTCTTACATTTATTTAAGCCATATATAAAAATCCTATGTGAGAAATTCTCCATTGGGGATAAAAGGCAGGCAAGCACCCGACGAATTGGATTCAAACCATATAAGTTTCCTACTAAAATATTTTATAAATCAAGGAAGAATGTTGAACAAATACTGCGGTAATAGTTTTATAAGTGTTTAAAAATTAAGTCTTACATTTCTTTTGGTATAGAACGTTATTTAGTATTCTTGAATAGAACAGTACTAACGGTGATTGTAATTAACGAAATGATGTATAAGTTAAAATTGTGGAAAATAAACACATTAGTGTTCCAACATATAAACGAATGCTGCGATGTATCAGTAGGGATTGGAAAACCAATAAGTTTATGTATATCATTAGTATACATAGGAATAAAATGATGTAGGTTAAATAAGAACTTACAACTCCGGAGAAATTGTAATAGTATTAATAAGTAGCGTTATTCAATTAGTATAATAGAATTGTTACTTATATAGTAACAATACAAAAAGGAATTGTATTATATTTAAAAGGATTAATCAGTAGTGTCAACAAATACGAGCGTTGTTCCATAAGTATGGTAAATGTTTATGAAAGAGCGAGTAAATTTTCATATTCGCGCCAATGTTGGTAATCATGATCCTATCAAAGGTATTCCTAATTGTAATATATATCAGTCGCAGATTATAGATGCCAACCTTCTGTAGTGTTGGGTGTGTAGTAAGGCGTAGGCAATGATGAAATAATAATTTCGTGCTGTCGGTAGATACTTTCATTTGAATCTGCGCAAATCAAAAACTCACTCCAACCGCTGGTACTGGTAGAATAAAAGTGCGTGTGGTAGCTGACACCGTAGATTTCTCATCTGAACGAGTACATTTCATCCTCACCGAAAAACTGACCTTGAATACGTTTTTTGCGCGATGAATGGACAAAAACGGATTTGGAAACACATTTCAACGCAGAATCTAGCTTTGTTTAGACGTAACCCACAAGAGGTAACCGTTGTTGACACTTGGATCCACTGCACCAGAGACTAAAAAGGAACGAAAACAGTACACCGAAAAATGCGAAGATTGTTTTGTCAGCCAGAAAGGCGATATTCACTGTACTTTGGGATTCTCAGGATATAATATTCAAAGCAACTATATAAACAGTCCTCCATGTTTCTCGCTTTTCCCCTATTCTGTTTAGAACTTCCTCGTTTGTGACTATATCCACCCATCTGATTTTTAGCATCCGCCTATAGCACTACATTTAAAAGGCTTCTATTCTTCTCCTTCCCCCAACTACTATCGTCCAGGTTTCGCACCCATATAACGCCACGCTCATTACGAACATTTTTAGCAACGATTTCCTAATATTTACACTTATATTACCAGTAAGTAAATCCCTCTTTTTCGCGAAAGCTTTCCTTGCCTGTGCTATCCTACTCTTTATGTCTACTATACTTCTACCATCCCTAGTTATTACGCTTCCCCAGTAGCATAATTCCTTACCTTCCATCAAAATATCCCTTCCAAACCTAACAACCTTTGTTAATCCACTGTTTCCCATACTACACTCCATTACCTTGGTTTAGCCTCTATTAATCCCCATATCGAACTCTTTCTCCAGGACTACGTTCATGCCATTTATTATGGTTTCAAAGTCTTCTGACTCCCCTAATACTACAATATCGTCGGCAAAGCGTAATATTTTTATTTCTTCTCCTTGCAGTATGATTCATTTTCCATATTCCGTTTTAACTTCATCGCTTGTTTTATATGTAAGTTAAACAGCATGGGCGACAGACTGCATCCTTGTCTTACTCCTTTCTTGATTACGGTTTTCTTTTCTTGGTCTTCTATTCGAATTACTGCTGCCTGTCTTCTATATAGGTTATGTATTAGCCTCCTTCTTGTTATTTTATTTCAGTATTCATCAGAACCCTTAATCGTGTTTTCCAGGTCACATTATCAAACGATTTTTCTAAATCTACTAATGCCATGAACGTAGTCCGGTTTTTTTGTATCCTGTCTTCTAAAATTAATCGCAGAGTCAATATTGCTTCTCTTGTCTCTATATTCTTCCTAAAGCCAAACTGGTCGTCTCCTAACTCGCATTTTATTTGACGTTCCACTCTCCTATATAATATTTTCGTTAATATTTTGGATGCATGGGATACTAAACTAATTGTTCTGTGCTGTTCGCATCTATCAGCCCCAGACTTCTTCGGTAGTGGTATACCATGATATTGCTTCTTCGCCCGATGCTTTTATGAACTGTGCTGGAATGATATCAATTCCTGGCGTTTTACCATAACTCGGGTCTTTCAGCGCCCTATCAAACACTGACCATAACAGTTTGTCCCCTAACTCTTCATCATCCACCTCCTCTTCTCCTTTTATTACTGACTAATCTAGATTTCCACCGTGATACAGCTCTTTTAGAAATTCCTTCCACCTTTCTGCTTTTTCTTCTTTATGAATAATTGGCTTCCCATCCGCTCTCCTGATGGTATTGCTAACATTTTTCCTCTCGCCGAATGTTTATTTAAATAAGCTGCGTCTATTTTCCCTGCTTTGCATTTTTTTGTAGCCAAGCCTCTTTCGTTGATTTGCACTTCCTATCTATCTCATTCTTCAAGCGTCTGTACTGCTCTTTACCATTTTCATCTCTCGTGTTTTTATTTTATTTACGCCTTTCATCGATCATTTTTATTATTTCTTGTGTTATTCATAATTTCCTATTGGTCTGAGCTATTCTTCCTACTTTTTTCTTCGCTGCTATAGTTCCTTTAAGACTGCCCAGATCTCTTCTATATTGTTTCTTTCGCCTTTCTCTATTGATCTACTCCTTATATCTTCTTTGAAACTCTGAAGCTCGTCCTGTTGTTGCAGGTTTTCTATTTTAATTTCTTTCTTGAGTTTCTACATTTTCAGCCTGCGTTTCATAACCAGCAGATTATGTTCAGAATTTATATCTGCTCCTGGGTACGTCTTGAAGTTTAGTATCTGATTCCTATACTTCTGTCTAACAATTATATAATCTAAATTCTACCTGCCCTTGTCCCCCGGATTCTTCGATGTGTATCTTTCATGATTCCTAAACCAGGTATTCGTCACGACTAAACTGTGCTCAATGCAAAATTCTACTAGACTATCTGCTTTTTATTCCTTTCCCCAAGTCAATAGTCCCCAACTACATCACTTTCTCTTCCCTTTTCCATGACTGCGTTTTAGTCACCCATTACTATCAAATTATCGTTTTCCTTGACATGCTTAATTATTTCTTAAATTTATCTGTAGATTTTCTCAATTTCTTCTTCCTCTGCGGCACTTGTGGGTATATAAACTTGAATAATTGCCGTCGGCTGCGGTTTTCTTTCTACCGTTATCGTAATTAACCTTTAATTACATTGTTTGTAAAACTTATGCGTTGCCCCAGCTTTATATTCATTACGAGACCTACCCCTGCATTTCCTCTATTTGCTTTTGTGCTTATCATCCTATATTGATCCGACCAAAAATCTTGCTCCTCCTACCATCTACCTTCACTAATTCCTACCTCATCCAACTTTAACCTTTCCATTTCCCTTTTTAGATTTTCTAACCTACCCGCACGATTTAAACTTCTAGTATTCCACGCTCCGATTTGTAGAACGTCACTCTTTGTCTTTCTGATGACATTCTTCCGAGTATTCCCCGCCCGGAGATCCGAATGGGGGACTATTTTACCTCCGGAATATTTTACCCGAGAGGCTGCAATCATATTTTTATGCATTGAGCGCTGCATCTACGCGGGAAATTAAAGACATGGCTGTAGTTTCCCCTTGCTTTCAGCCGTGCAACAGGAACCCAACCATTAAAGCTGTTCCAGTCATGCTTGTGTTTGTCCAACGTCGAGCCATTCCCGGATCGCTATCCTCGAGCCTCAAGTTGGTACTAGTGAGGCCTGTTGCCCCTCACCATGCTAGTTTCTGTCCGCCCGAAATATCGGTACAACTCATATCTGAGTCGTGGTCCCCACTGCGCAACCTGGGGAGACGTTCGATGGAGGACTTGCATCCCCACACGGTTATTGTTTCCTTCATTAATTCATTACTTTACATTATCCTCTAATATTATTTCATTACAGTTTTAGTCATATAAATCATTATAAACGCATACCATATTTAGTTATGATTTACTTATTAAATCTCTCACTACCTAGCTGATATACTTTAAACTTATTAGTTCGTCAATGAAGGTAGATGATCTGTTCGATAATAATTTCTCCCTTTTCTCATATTTTTAAACACAGAGGAATAAAACTTTCTTAAACTGAATAAATATTTTTCATAAAAAATCATTTATAATTTTTAATTATCAAAGTCAACTCTGAGGTATTAGTAGAATGTATGCAACCTTTCTTCGATCATTTTAACGTGCGTCGTATATAATAATAAATACAGAAGCACAAAAGGAAGTTGAATAAATAACACACATATCCAAGTAAATAAACTAATTATAATATACGGTTACACAATTACTTGATAAAAGTTTATTACCACAGGGTGGTATAACAAAATTAAGTTATTGGCACACTGTGAGTATGCAGCATTATATACAAATGAGTAGAAAACTGAAAATTATGCTACGGAGCTTAAACATCTGCAACATAAAGACACTTTTAAAATATAACATCAAATAATTTAATTGCTTCCATTTAAGTTCATGCACTTGGAAAAATTAATGTATAACTACCAGTATTCATGCAATATTTATCAACTTTTAATCAACACACCTTGTTAATTCAATATTTTTAACTTTTAACATTCCTTAAGCAAAATGTTAATGTTGCTATCAGTTAAACGAGGCAACATGCAATATTTATTAACTTTTACTCAACACACCTTATACATGTAATATGTAATAAAATGGTCAAATATTAAATATTCCTGTAATATTTGTTAATGTCAAATCGGAATATATTTTATAAGTATTTACACACGCACTTGTACCTGATGTTTCAATTGAATTTCAATTAAATAATACTTGTAAAAGTTTGGTTCTCTTTCACGTTGTGTATTAATGAAGTCCAGGGACCGGAGCTCTGCGTGCGACGAGTCAGATTTTCTAGCGGCCTCCTCTAGTAGATAGACGAAACCCAATGCGAGGAATAAACGGCTCGCACGCTGGAATTCACGACTACTGCTGGAAACTTATGAAGTCTGCAATTACTCTGTAGGAACAACTTCGTTAATGTGAAAATTAGTCACTTGCAGACTGGCTTTGATAACCAAATGAGATGACTTAATCTCACGGACTCCAATTGATACACGTCCACTCAGCTCGCCGTTTCCCGTTGTTCTGCTTTGCCCGTTACAAAAAAAAAACAGTCGACTCGCGCTAAGCGCGCAAAGAGAAAGCATGTCATATTGAAAACTACCAAATCCATGTGAACCAGGCAGAGATGAAATCGGGACTGGTGCCAAAGGAATCGGTGTAATTTTGTCTATTTTTCAAGTTAATTATATATCACGTGGTGTATAATAATAATTGTAATAAGTATATGTGGGTTCTTTGACAATCTACTCAGCCTTTGGGCTTAACAATTATTATAAACGACACTAGATTACTACAACGGTACAGTTGCGGTCAAATCGTAATGCAACATAAATAATAAATATTCGTATAAACGGCAAATTTGAAGTGTATAGTCGTAACACACGTACGAAACGTACGGGATGTTACAATTCGTACTATAAACAGTTCTTGGGTTACAACCCGGGTCATATTTGAATTTAAAACCGACGTTTCTATTAATAACTCATTCATCTTTATCATTTACTTGATAAAGATGAATGAGTTATTCATCGAAACGTCGGTTTCACTTCTAATATGACCCGGGGTGTAGTCCAAAAACTGTTTATTCGACAAATTCACCGAAAAAACCTGCGATCTTCAATTCGTACTATCCGTGATTGTTATATATCAAGAAAATTTTTATACACCAGTTTCATTATTCTACATAAACATATTTCATGTCTCATCCAGAACAATAAACAACATAAGTGATTGTAAGCAGATAAACATTGGTAAAGAGAACAATTACGTGTATTCGATGCCATGTAACATCGAAATCCTGTAAAATCCCATGATTATGGCTTCAGTCCAATTTCTTTACTTGACGTATGTGTAAGTTCCTGGCATGCAGACGCAGGTTGGCTTCCACGAGAGAAGCCGCGTGTCCCGCCCCGCAATATAACCCACCTCCACTTCCTCAATTACTACGCAAATATGCTACCCTCAAGCAGTCTAACAGCTTATTTACACATTGTTCAGGCTTATCTATTCTGGCAGGAACGTTGTTAGACGCGAGTTTTCTGTATTTTTTATTTTAACGTTGAGAAGAACATTTAGTTTACCTACAAATAGGGAAGTCAGGGCGGAACGGGACACTTATTATTTAACAATTTTTGTAAGATATACGAAAAAGAAAAATCGCTTAATAAAAGTATAAAACATTAGTGTATTCTATTACTTACTTACTCAAATATTAATATAACTCAAAACAACGAATTTATATTTTTGCCCTACTTTTCCTTACCAAAATGTATCCACATTACATTTTGCAACATAGTAGGCCCTCAAGAAATATTAATAATGTTACAGAAGCAATAAAATGATGAATCGAAAGATGACAAATCTCCTATATATATGCATATGGGTAGCAAGATTGGAGACTTACAAAATAATCCAACTAATGGCTATTAGCAATATTAATAGTGGATATTTCAAATAAAATAACAAATAAGATTGAAAACGCTGTTCACTTTAACCACGAGTACAGTGGTCTATGAAGATGAATTGTTTAAAATAAACTTACAATTTACCCATTCTGTCCACCCCCCGGGGCAGAACGGTATAGATTTTTTTTGTATATTCAATTAGTGCAATAAAATTTAATGAGCTTTAAGAAAAATCTTAACAGCTTTTGTGTGCGTTTATTATGCTAATTTAGCATACGGTTGACCGTTTTATCAATTTTTCCTTTCGCAAAATGATATTTTTGCTACTGCACAGTCTTTGATAACATTTTTCCTTTTTTTCGTTTCTTTTCTTTCTTTATCTATCTTTATGTGCACATTAACCTGTAACTATTGCCTAATAAGTTTAATCTGTCAGTTTTACTGTTTATCTTGAGGAACACATAATATTTTGTCTTATACATTAATACCCCGTTCCGCCTCCCCGCACGAAACCTTAATTCAAGTAGATTTAAACCTTATACGTAATTTATGTGCAGTAAAGGACACCTCGCTTTGAACTCTTTAATGGTATATATTCGTAAACTAGGAGTTTTGTGAATTACCTTCTGTCGAAATGATGCAAAAAATTATAAAAGTCACAGACGTAAGAATTGCCTCCTGAAATATGGAGACACGGAGAAGGGAATGCTGCGTCCCCACAGCAAACTCGTCTCCCGTCATTCGGAAGGGCGTGAGAATAGTACCCAATGCCTGACCTACCTGATGCAGGTTTTCTAGGGTTTTCCTGCATCTCTTTAGGTGAAACACCGGGTAGGATCCTTAAACCATAGCCCGGGGGCCCTTGTTAACCATTGGCTACCTTGCTCTATCTTCCGCATCCCTTCTTTTCAATTCCCTTCCTATGCTGTTAAAGGGACGTTGCCTGTTTCAGGATCATCCTCATGTAGCCTGTTAATTCCCCCCACCCCCCAAAAAAGAACAGAAGAAAAAGTTCATTCACAAAGTGATGTCAAAACTTGATCACTTAGGCTACCAGGACTTCTTCCTGGAACCTATTTATTAACCTCCAGCACTATCCAGTAATAAATGGTTATCCCGTTCTGCCCCACTATCCCGTTCACACCAACTTCCTCTACATTCCGCAAAAATAAAACGTAAATTTGGTCACGTGAATATGACTATAAATCTTTCAAATAGTATTTTAATGTACTCATAAAGCCATTTACTACGTTAAAGAAAAATTTTAATATTGTCAAATTAAAATTAGGCTCAAGAAGTTGCATCTAAATATGTCCGCTGGCTTTCTGGACAAAAAACGCAGGAAGTCATTGTGAAACGTAGTCGGGGATTTAAAAAACATTCATTACTGGTCCACTAAATCTGGCAACGCAAATAGAACTAAAATTACTTGATTTTCAGCAATTCACTGTCGACGGTATTATTTTTGTATCGGCTTGATTTTGATAATTCACAACACTTACATAAAGTGAACAATCTATATGTATTTCTGGAATCAGGGGTGGTATCAAACGACTGACACCGACGTTGTAATATAGGTAAATTTTATGAAAATTTTAAAAATAAATATAATCTACTCTATTAGCATATCGTTACTTTTAACATCGTGAACTAAGCGCTAGCTCTAATAAGACGTTTAGTAATTGCCTAATAAATAATAAAACATGTGCATATGCTATGTAGACGATTGCGATGAACACATTTGTAACAGCACGTTTTAAGCTTTCAGTGGAAATGTTTTTGTATTAATAATAACAGTTGATTTGTATTGTTTCGCTGATGAGCAAATGGAATAGTGAGATAGGAATATCTATGGTGGAAAGGCATGATGTAAAGGAATTATATTCATATTATGATACTAAATGCTATAATAAACGTATTTAGATCAAAATTAATTGTTATATGAATACGCAAAATTAGTTTGAGGTATGAAACTCGTCACAGAGAGGACGAGTTAAAAATTACCTCGCCACGTCAATAGTTAGACCGGGCCAACATCTATAATATTATTTGGACGTGATGAACTTGAGACACCGAATTTTTTAATAAAAGAGACAACTTTGCAACATGGTAAAAGTAAGGGAAATACAATGACGAAGAGAAATGATCATAGTTTGGAAGAATGGCGTGATAAAATCACAAGATATTGACACGGAAAAACATAGAAATAAAGAGTATTTGAAATTAATGGCAGAGAGTCTACACGACTTACAAAGGAGATGGGGTGATTTTGAGAAGAACGTAATCTCCAGGATCAACAAATGTAAAGAAAAAAGTGTAAATACGAGGTTGATGGAATTTTCTTCAAAGGACGAGAGTGGTGATCGCTTGAAGAGGATACTAGAGGAGATGGCGATTGTGACGCTGGATCTTCGAGGTTGCATTAAACATGAGTTCGAAGAGTGGAAAGGGAGCGTGAATGGAGTATTGTTGGAAAAGAAACATGAAGAGGGACGAAAATATTCTGGTACGATGGTGGGCGACGATGAAGAGGAATATGGAGGATAAAATGCTTGTACAGTAAAGGAGAATAACAGAAAGAATAGAGTCTTTACCTAGGCGGAGAAAGGAGGATGAAAACAAGTTAAATAGAAATCAAACGAAGCCGAAGGAAAGGATAAACCGACCCAAGAGTGGAGTGGTATGCGTGTGTCTTTGCCAAATTAACGGGAGTTATTATCCGAGATTTGTTGATGAATTTAATGAGTACTGTGGAAATGAAGGTATACAGGAATGGTATAAGAATAGCATTTTATTAGCACAAGCTTGATGGGTCTACAATAAACACACAAGCATGAGCACTACAAATGCAAACCAAGAATATGTAACAGATGGCCTACACACAATTAATCAAATTAACTATTAATTATGGTAGAAATCTGCCGAAAGCTTCTTTTTTTTAGTTTTTTTTTGGGTAACAGGCTACATGAGGGTGATCCTGAAACAGGCAACTCCCCTTTAATAGCATAGGAAGGGAATTGAAAAGGGGGGGATGCGGAAGGTAGAGCAAGGCAGCCAAGGGTTAACTAGGGCCCCCGGGCTATGGTTTAAGGATCCTACCAGGTGTTTCACCTAAAGAGATGCAGGAAAAACCCTAGAAAACCTGCATCAGGTAGGTCGGGCATTGGGTACTATTCTCATGCCCTTCCAAATGACGGGAGACGAGTTTGCTGTGGGGACGCAGCATTCCCTTCTCCGTGTCTCCACCAATTTCAGGAGGCAATTGGCCGACTGATCCAATGGGATCAGCGGACAACTCTTGCCATATGCCCAAGGTCTTTGACCCCAGTACATATACCTCCTAAAATACGTGAAGGTGTCTCGGCATATGAGAACTTTGATAAAAAATACCCAGAGAGAGTACGAGGCATCCCCGACATGATCAGGTAAGCCCCGCAGTCACTCTGGGCTGAAGCGCCTGCGAGAAAACTCCCGCAGCGCTTGACATCCTTGTAGCGAGTGCAGCCGTTTTTTTTTGTTTTAACGATCATATTTTCATGTAATTAAAATATAACGTGACTGAAAGAAAGGGCTTTATCATTTCATTCTATTTATATACCAAATTCAGTCGTTTGATGTGAATGAAGAACCAAATTAAAATCATGTCTACCATTTAGTTTCAATATGGCGGATGGTAGGTTCGCACATTCTTACGTTTATATTCCTCAATAATAAGATCCGGTAGATTTCTTTTGAAAGGCGAACAAATTAATTATTAGGAATGTAAGCCAATTTGTCTAAGTTTCACCGAGAGACTTCTCACTTGTTGGTTAAATATCACTGTAAAGAATCGATCGAATCACTTCCTTGTGAAAAGGGAGCAAAATCAGCGGATTTCTTGAAATGTGAACGGCAAAGGTATATGCTCACTCGATTATCAGCAAAGACAAAATTATTGCTGTATAAATATGAAGTTACTTACACAAAGAGAGTACTATCAATATTCTCTTTCCATTACCAGCGGCCACTAGTGCAGATGTGTTCATGTGTTATAACACATTAATTAAATTAGCAAGAATTATTTGTTTTGTAATTTTAAGAAACTTTACTTTTTTAATAGTGTGAATTTCAAAGACTGGCCGCATTCTAGCTCGCTCGCTCCCTGTTATAAGTGCGCTACATTCCTTATATCACAGGAATGCTTTCTCTAATAAGAAATGCGCATTCGCAGTATTTATTTCACCTCCCTTCCCATCCAATAGTTAACAATTACGAGCTACAAAAGAAAAAAACAACACCGGGCGTTGCCACAGTGGCTTAATCAGATATCAATTAATTATTTTTGACTAATTAATAAAAATATACTGTGCCTGCTGTGGTTAATTTTAATTAAATAAGGATATTTAAAAGAAAAATCCATTTGAGAGTCGTCATTTTATTAATATCTTACGTAATTATCTTCGTAAAAATCGTAGTACAAACTTTAAAAACTCACGAGCCACAATTGTTAATTACACAAAATACTGATCTTCTAATTTCTTTACAATACTTCAGCATAATTTTTGCATTTTTCCACAATATTTTTATCCGCAATCTTAAATAAACGCATACTTTAGTTGAAGGTCTGAGAAATTTGGAGTATTCAAAAAATGCCCTTGTTAAACGTCAGAGTATTTTAGTTGTAAAGAATTGCAATATTTTCTTTCAATGATCATATCTAATGCTATCGTATTCAGATATATTTTAGTTTCTTAGATATGAATGAATATTAACCGTGCAATAACATTCTAACATCGTAATGTCCTTAACTGTTCACATAATTCTCTAAGTTTTTTTTGCAATTTGTTAACGCGTCGTCTCATTAATTATTAAGCAGCATTTTAATTATCTTCAATTTTACTTCCCCATTATATTGAAAAGTAAGCCAGTATCAATTTTTAAAAATGTAATGTTTTTGTTTCAGGTTTGTGAAACATCTATTTACTCGCCAGCAGCACTAGAAAAATTCGTGCCTACGTTCAGGTTAAGTGTATTACCAATTCAATATTTTATACTTATAAGATATACAACTTCTAATTCCATAATACATTTACTTACTACTATCAATTTAACCGTACCTAACTGACTGAAAACCATAGATTACACTGCGATTTTTCAGCATTAATCCATGGCCCACTCTTCATTTTAAGTGACTGATGGGTGGATTCAAGTTCACATCTTGACTGAAATTGAAAGCCTTCGTTTTTTAAGCGCAATACATTGAAGTTCATTTCTTCTGAAACGATACTAATACATATTTATTTACTAACAATATCAAAACTTAGGGAGTTTCTTTAATATTTATGTCTGATTTATCACGGATGTTTTATATTGTTAAAAGAAAATTAATAACTACAATCGGTCGCGATTGCGTAATAGCTTAGATAAATAATTGAAATATGAAACAAGAGTATTTATATTATATAAATAAGGCACGTTTAATTTTACTGCCTTTTTATTAATCGTTTGTATAATAATAAATGTAGAACTCCAATCTTTTAAATCACATCACCACAAATCACATTCATACGACTCATTAGATTGTGTTGGCAGTACGAGGCTTCAGTGCGATAACTTTGGGCGCGGAAACCATAAAGCGCTTAGCAGTAAAAAGCTGTAAGATGAATACAATTTCATCTGTTGATTGATGAGTTGAAGCTTGCACAAGTTTTCTCCGCTTCGGAGATAAATCGAGCCCGTTCAAAGGTCCTCCGAGGCACCGAGCTAATGGCGTAACTTTGTTCCTCAGACCGCTAATTCCTGTGCGCCTGAGCAATATCACTTGCCTACGCATTACTCCAATCCTTGTTAACTTATTTTCCCCAATTTGTTGCTGGTAGACCTCAAAGCGTCTAATGTGCTGTCACGTGAAGCGTTAAAAATTTCAAGCAACCAGACATACATTCAAAATTCTGAGAAACTATAATCAATTATGGAATGCTAGGTTTGTTCAAAATATACTACTTACCTATGTTAGATATCATATTTACTAATTGTTTCTAGCACACCTTGCTACGCTATTATTATTGTGAACAATAAAGTTATTTAAATGAGTTGTATATTGATTAAGGAAATACAAGTAAATACGTTTAAGCTGCAAACTACTCTTCTGTATAACTGTACTACTACATGAAGATCTTCATTATGCTTGATATAATATTATACTATTTTTTATCAGCCACTTTCCATATTGTTTAATATCTTATGGGGATTAAAATATTTATATCTATAACGGAACTTAATATTTTGTATTTTGTTAGAAATCCACAGCAAGTCGTATGAGCTGTGCAGAATCAGAAGATAAGAAGGTTGAGGGGAGTATAGTCGTCAGGGTGGAACATCCGTTGGAGAAACCGTAGCATAACGCTCCAACGATTTCAAAAATTATAATTATATTATTATTATTTATTATCTTTAATGGATTATTATATTGGCATAAAACATATCTTGAAGTGAACAAACTATATTTCTCCGTGTCTATTATTTTATAATAAATTGCCGTAACAAGAAATTTTTCAAATAATAAAGAAAGGAAGTACGAAAAATTTATTGTATCTTTGATCCAAGAGGTCCGAATGATAGTCACAAGAAAGTTTCTGATTTTTTCCAAGAGCAAAAATATATTCAAGATTTACTTTTGATTTATATACACTTTACTCGAGAGAATACACAACTTTTTCTTGTTCTTATTCTTCTCATAATCACCGTTCTATCTCGTATCATGATATTCACAGGTTCACTAAGGCAGTAGAATTGCCGCAAAACTTCAGCTATCGCAAATTAGGTCATGTAGTTTGTGAATTATTTTGTTTATAACCCTCAAAAATTTATTATGAAAGAACACTTTTCCGTTGCTCCAATCAGAATTTGCAACAACCAGCAATTAATTGATATATCAAACTAAAAATTATTTAATAAATAGCCAATTACTAATCAATTTTTTGTGGGATTTCTTTTGACTAGTGTAATGTACGTTTAGATTATTATAAGTTCTATAAAAAGATGCCGGAAATAAATAAGAGTTCAGAAATGGACCAAAAAGCATTCTAAAAATGTTAGTTAAGAGGAAACTACCGTAACGATGGATAACTAAGGAGTGATATAACACAATTCATACACAGTGAGGCAAACAAATAATATAAAGGGACATTAAACAATAAAAGCCCAAACATTCCTTAATTTTTATTAAAAATATTAACACTGATTTTTACGTCAACTTTGAATAATTTTTTCTGACAAAATATTTATTGGAATTTAATTTTACTATGTCGATGTTGCACGATAAAACGACGATTTCAACAGTAAGCTACAGTATCTCGCCTTCAGGTAACTCACGATTACCTGCACTTGAGATAATAATAATTGAGTTCACGAGTAATTCAAATGATATACATTTATTTTACACTTGGGAACATAAACTTTTATTTTTAGTTGAAAAATCTTTAAATAAAATAATAAATCTTTGTATACACATTTATAGTACTTTGATTCTTGATCACGTTAGGTTATTTGTATTCCAAGGAGATTCCTGCGCTGGACAACACTCGTAGCCGCTGATAAGGTCCAATACTATTTTTAATTACTTTTCTCGTCTTGAAACACTAAGCGTAAAACAATAAATATACTTGTATCATGAAATTTTAAAATGAATAAATATTTTACTACGTCACTTCAACTTACAGAAGAACACGACTCGCTAAAGCATTAAACAATAAACAAACAATTCACGACCAGAGAGACTCCTTGCGTCTCTGCTGTACGGATAAGACCTCGCTTCAATGCAGACATTCCACATTACTATGGGCATAGTTACATTAAAAGTGGACAAGTGCAACGAAAACAGCCTTGCGAAAAGTTACGCTTTTACGGGGCATGTTCAGAAAGTAATGGTTTTCATTTTTATATATTGTTTTTAGAAAAGTTCATTAAAAAATATCTGTCGATACATTTATTAAATATTTTTATAAATGAAAGCTATCCCGTTCAATGTATGTGATGAGCCGTAGAACAAGCTTCAATATACTCTTCTCGAAGAACTCTCTCATCATCTCCTACCCGCAATTCAGAACCACTTTCTGCACTCGCTCGACAGTTGGAAATTTATTTCCACCCATGTATGCCTTCAGGGAGGTGTAAATATGATAATCTAAAGGCGCAAAGTCAGGGAAATACGGGGAGAGGATAAAAATATTCCCACCACGTGAGTCCAAGAGCGTCTTGATGACTAAGGCTGTGTGAGGACTGGCATTGTACTGCAAAAAGCACACTCTTATCACCATCATTTCCCGCCTTTTGTTTGAATGATCTTTTTGAGATTTTTTTTGGGTCTCACAAAACATTACCATTGATGGTTTCTCTCTGCGGTAGAAATTCGACCAAAACCGTTAAATTGTAATCGTTAATTTTTGACAGTATGGAGAATTGGTTTAATGCCACTGTGACGATTGCCTTTTTAACTCAGGCTGGTAATGTATAAAGCGTTTTGATTCGTCAGATATTATTCCTTCCGCGAGTACGAATCAGATCACAGAACGTTAATCGTACTTGGCGTGATTTCTTACAGACATCTTTCACGCAACTGTACACTGCTAAGAGAGCTTACATACTACTGTGCTCCTACGATCATCCTTAACCACTCAGTGTTGCCAACTCTCGAAAAACAAAACCCACAGCCCGTTATTGTCACAATGAACTTACTTTATGAACAACCCTTGTACAAACTATTTCCACTTACAATTGACATTAAAAATATTTATAATGAGAATGGGTTTAAATAGAGAGGAATAATTTTGAGAAGTTTACCGTAGATCAACAGATCTTATCGCATCCAACAGATTTTTAAGCTTATAAATATTAATTATACTAATATGGATGATTAAATAACAGAAAATATCCGTGCAAATGTTGTGTACATTAAATGGAATATTTCGTACTAACTACTAAATGTAAATAACAGTAAGTCGTATTTGTATAGAACAATAAATATAATAAACATCATATTTGAAATCATAAAAGGATTTTGCAAAATGAGAGCATAAAGTTGATTTATTAAATAATGCAAAAATTAGTAAATGTTCAAAAAAATTTCTGACATTAAGTGAATTAGCAAATAACAGTCGCAAGCGATAGACCGTGACACCAAATTACTCACCATGTAATTAGTCTACAAAGCTGGATGAACGTTGTATTTATATTAATTAAACGTTAATTTAATTTATTTGCTTACATATTTTATGGTATTTTTATTTATTAATTTAAATACACCGTATTACAGTTGCACATAATACATTTATATACTAGGCTTCAATTATATTTACATAATTTTCGAACGGAATTCATATACTAGTTCCCCATTTCCGTCGAGGTCATTACGCAAGTAATAGATTGATGTCTACCAATACATATTTCAAAAAAAGTTATATTACATAGAAGAATAAAATTCATACGAAATAAATAATTTAATTATAACTGAAGAACAGATTATTTACAAGAAATAACATTGATGACTATTATTATTCAGCACCAACCAATTAATTATATATATTAGCAATTTTTTGTTGGAAGAAACAGTATGGAAATAAAATTTGAGAGTCAACAATTTCCCTTAGAAGTGGGTAATCGTATACATAAATCTACTCCTTATAAATATTTTGAGACGAATTGATTCAGAACATAAAGTTATAAAGTATCTCTAGGGGAATTTTAGTCACGCATTTTCTGTACAATGCCACATCAAGTAATCGCTTTCGCGTATCTATCGTCAGATCACATTACCGTCAAAGCCGTATCGTGTTGTTTCCGTTCTCAGAGAGAACATTATCTGCTTTTTATGCCTCCATCATTTTCCAAACACCTTAATAAGGATCCATTACACTCCACTTACACCACAACCTTAAGGAAATCAATGCACGTCGTCTTAAGAACTCAATTGTTGGAAGTATTGAAGTTAATAAAATTAACTGATACCTATAAAAAAGCTATGTAGTTTTCGGTAAATAATAAATACGATTTCTAATACCACTGTTTGCACATCAGATTATGTCTGTAGTATAAGATGACTTGTGAGGTGTCAATGTACCTTTTAATTTTACATTTATTTAGGACCCTTTAATAAATTTAACACTTTAATTAAGAGGAAGGGGCTTACTTTAATAAGGTTATTATAATGATGGTAAGTACATCAATTTTGGGAATTATTATATTATCATACAAACAAAAGAAACAATTTTACAAAATTTTAAAATATATATATGCATGCTAAAACTTTCTTTGGTTATTAGCATGGATTGACTCAGGTTGACCGTCGCCGTAGGGAATTTACACCAAAAAATCGTATAAATTTAAAAAACCCATTAAAAATAAATAAAACTTAATATAAATATTTCAAAACCCTGAAAATACTGCGTCAATGTTAGACCATTAAGTATATGAGATGGTTGACCTTTTAGGGTGACCATACACGAGCAGATATCTGCAGCAGATCTGATCGGTCAACCAAGCGCCGGATTTGAGCGTTGCATTGCGTCTTCACGTACAGGTCACATCTGTCCAATTGACGGTCGTCAAGCACTGAAAATCAGCCACAATCTGATTTACGCTCATGTTCAGATTTGTAATAGCTACCCTACTTTAGCACGATAGAAGTTTTATAGTGTCTGTTGTTGGATATGTGGTATTAAATTTCGACAATTTACGATTTATAAGCTTTAAATACATGAGAAAAAATAAATGCTCCTTTTTATTTTCATGGTCTATTTACATATTCAATTATTAATCAAGGTTTATTAGTTTACCTTAAATATGAATTTTAAAGACTTCACCAATGTCAAATAAGTTAAGAATTGAAACATTAGTTCACACACAAAACATACCAAATGAAAATTTAACAACTGTTCTTTAATAAATTTTAATAACTTTCTCTTTGATTTGGCATTAATTAATAATAATATAGCAGTTATCTGGAAGAATCACAAAGAATGAATTCAGTATTCTGAGCTTTCAAACTTTCTCTTATTCTCAGCAACGGTTTGTATCACCACTAACAGGAGAAAGTAATTATGTGACGAGTATAAGGAAACATAAGTAAAATTAAAAGCACAGGAAAGTGTTTTTATTTACATTTTAAGTGAGAACACGTGAAAATAGTATTTTATGATACAATGAAATAGAAAAATTTATTCCAAAACACAAATTGTAACATATTTTCTGGTAAAACAAAGTATTTTATAACCTCACACACTAAGTATGGCAGCCACAACTGACCCACAAAGCTTTGCGATCGATTATTGTATTGCGCATACGAGAATCTGCACAGATCTCGAACGTACGATAAATGTCGGCAAATCGACACTGACGTGTAAACGACCTTCAGATTTCGCGGTAGATTTCTTAAATTAACGAGATATCTGCCGATAATATCTGCACGTGTGTGGTCACCCTTACTGTGTGATCCTTCGGATGCTCGGAAGCTGGTGGTAAATGGCAATGGAGCCAGGCACCTTGTATTAGCAGCTATTTGTCCATAGCCAAACTACGTAGAAGTAGTGAGATTCCAACTTGAATCTCCGGGCAGACAAAGTGCCTCGACGAGTATTTGGAGAGAACTGTCCTACGACTTTCGACACAAACTGATCTTTCCTCTCCTTTCCACAAACACACAATTTATTGCTTCGATCTATAATTTTGAGAGAAACACGCCCCCAATAGGTCGCGAATTTAGTAAGTTTCTGCAATTATGTCCCTTGGCAGAGTGAAATATTTTTATTTTATATTCCGGAGAACGCTCTTACTGTTCGACGAAATTTTTACTACGTTTTTGTGTCCTTTATTGAGTGCGTGTTTCTTTTTTTTTACTGTCACGTGTGCGTGAATGTTTCAATGTGGCACAAACTTCTATTAATATTAAAATGTATGTACAAATCCCCTAATAATAATATCGTCAATAAAATTGCAATAAAGTTACAGTGAAAACAGTGAGGGTAGTTCTGATGCTCAATAATGGTTTTTTAATTTTTAAGACCCATTTTCAAAAAGGACGAAATCACTTTACACTGTATTTTAGGGAACTCGTCTCACGTTGGAACAGAGATCACGTTCAGTTTTAGAATATATGACAAAAACGTATCCTTGCCTCAATCAAATGACAAGATCATTTTTTGTCAAATTTAGTTCCAAGCGGAAGGCTATTTTTTAAATCTGGAACTTTCACCCCAAACAATTGGGAAAGAAGTGAAGAAACGTGGAAATTTTTTATTTTTTTAATCTTTACTTATATGCAGTGTTGGGTCACCTTCTGCTCTTCATACTGCCATAATTCTATTATGTGTTTGTAGGTGGTAGGAGGTATTTGAGACCATAGCCCCTCACAACTTACACTTACCATTTCCTTCATAATTGATGGTCCTGAATTCAGTTGCCTGATGGCCCATTCGATCTCAACCCAAAATTTTTAAATTGTATTGAAATCTGATGATTGTGCAGGGTAACGAAGCAAGGTAAAGTCTCCCAAATGCTCTTCAAACCATCTTAGCACAGTTCCAGCTCCATGACAAGGAGCATCGACCTACTGGAAGTATCCATCCCTGGTAGAGTACACGATTAACATAACAGGATGTACTCGTTTAGCAATAACATTTAAATATTCCTGGGCATTCAGACGTTGTTCCACAGAAATCAAAGGACCCATACAATGCCAAGAAAGCATCCCGCAAACCATAATATTGCTGCCACGAGCTCGAAGTGTGGTCGCAATGCAGTTGATGTCCATGAATTCGTGTTGTTTTCTCCATATTACCTGCACCTGCATGGTGCATTGGAAATCGCGACGATTCATTAGATCACATGACCTTTTTCTACTGTCCAATCCTTGTGCTTCTTTGTGAACTGAAATCATCTGCCCTTGTTCAAGACAGACATTAGAGGCTTTCGAACAGGTTTTCTCCTTCCATAGACCATACGGTGTAATGACGTTCACAGTCATGAATATTCTCGCCTATTAGACAAATAGTTGCTTATCTGATGCACCGGACAACTCTGACAAATCTCCTTTCAGCTCTAGGATTGAGCAGCCTATGACGACCTGACATTGAGACTCGACTTTTTGCTTGGTTGTCCAAACACTATAAATATTAACAACTACTGCTCTGGGAAACACCTCACGTTTGCAGCCGTTATGCAGATACTGGTTCCGACGCTTTGAGCGCCTACGATCATTCCGCGTTCAAACTCAGTTAAATCACGTTTTTTACCCATATCTACGCAAAGAAAAACAGTACAGCTGATGATTGACTTCTCCGGCATTGCCATTATTATAGCTATCTCGCCCTCTAGCGGCAATACTGACGCCATCAGGTGGTCATAATAATTTCGCCACTCAGTGTATTTGTTACTTTGATTTGTTTGTAAATTCAATTTATTATTTAGGAATTTTAAACAAAACAATATGCGTTTCTGTTTGATAAAGGGAATCAATAATTTTTGAATCTATAAAATAATTACTATTGAACTAGCCCCGATGTACCCATCCTCTTCAAAATATCAAATTATAATATTTCTAAATACTTTAAACGATAACGCGAATTTTTAACAAACTTGTAGTTAAAAGCACTGAGAATTGTGTAACGGTTAAACTTAATAATTTTTTTTCTCTCGTTTCTGTATACGAACCATTCTATCAGTAATCGATACTTTAAAACAGATTCTTTTTAGGAATATAAACCGTGGTTCGATACCAAAACTGAGTAAAGTATCCATAATTCCAATACCGAATCCCTACACACGCCCTTCTGAAGACTGGAGTGAATTTTGCTTTAAGGACGCAGCATTCACGTCTCCATGCTTCGACCAGGTTTGCACATCAATATTAGAGTTGAAGAACTCAGTGAAAAATTCATTACTCGGAATAATACTTTAATTGAGGGAGAATTTACTTCCATAGTCCATAAGAATCGAACATTCTATTGATACCAAATGTCTATTGCTTTTTGCATTGACGAAGGTAGGTTCATGGCGCAGAAATGTATGAGAGAATGGTGTGGAAGGTGGAGGGGATAGTTCCACAACAGATCGATAGGCATGTTTCGCGAATTAACTGCCCTGAACTATATATAAACCACCCTCGGGAGCACTTGTTATAGTCGTCTATATCCTTCGACTCGGCTTAAAACAGAACATCGTTGACAATGAGTATCGGCTAATAAATGTGGCACAGTGTTCATGAGGTGTTCAACTTCCTGTTCGCAGCGGAAACAATCAGGTCTGAACAACTCATAAGCTTCTTTTTCGTCCACCACCCTAAATTCTCATTTCCTATCACTGGGATTAAATGTGAAAATTAGATACCTGTCCCTCACTCCCTAAATAAAAATATACGCATGGCTTCTACTGTTTTTACTCTTTTTTCCTTTCATATTGAGCAGGTAAAAGGGTATTGTGTGTCGCCCGCGGACACGTGCGAGCTAACTCTGGTGGCCAATTACACTCGCCTGTAGTTTCCATTGTGACGCAGGTTGCCTGAATTTAGCACGTAAAACACTCAAGCGGTTCAGCACGTAGGCACGTTCTTATCCTCTCCAACTCAACATAACATCTTTTGTACCAACATTCTTTCCATTATTCAATTACAATGATTTTAATTATAATTATTTAATTTATTTTAATTAAAATTTGTGAGTTAAATGAAAACTGATAATTTTAAAGCTATCGCACACAAACCATTGAGAGAGAGAGAGAAAATACATATTTCATAAATTAATAACTCCGCCTTGATTTATAACTGATAATTATTTCTGAAACCACTTGAAATCGATGTCATATATTATATAGCATTTCCCCGATTCTCAACTTTTTTTTCTCTTTTACTTCTCATAGAAATGAGCGAAGTGAGTGTTTGGTGTAGAGAATCTTCACAGTATAATTGAAAAATAATGCATTTACAATGAGTTTCTGGGGGCGTACATGAGCTCACTGTTAAATTAAATCACATGTTTACTTCCATCTCAAAAATACTTGTACAACGATGGTTAGGTCTACGTAATTTCAGAGAAATCATTAGTTAACTACGTAGACAAACAGCAAATCTTTTATACTGGGACACGATTTTCGAACCTAAAATTTATTTTTATATGCCCACTGAATTTATGATTCGTCAAAATTGTGTTTAAAAAACATGAACAACGCAATTGTGTTTAAAGACTTGGTCGAACCCCACTAAGCATTGCTAGCAATTTGTGGTATGTAACAATGATAGTATATTACGTCCAAAACGGTTTTGTTTGAATAGCCAAACCGACAAGTTTCATATCTTTCATGAAAGTGAAGTAAACCTTAATATTGAAAATATATTTCTGGTAATATTTGTTGTGTCGTGCAGCTTTAAAATAATTCACTTCTTTGAAACTAGGAAATCCCTCATTGTTGGTAAGTTAAGGTAAGTTAACAAATCGTTTATACTTGGAGCAATACTTATTCTAATAACAAGAAGCTGCCTTCGTATTGTTATAACAACCAGAGATAATCAATACAAAGAACACATAAAATCAAAGATATTATATCTGTATGTATTATCGCAGTTTCTATAAGTAGTATCGTACTATATAAACATAAAATGAAAGGGCACGTGTTGGAGATTTCTCTCGCTGGTATTTCTCTCCAGAGTGATGATGGGGCTTACCATTGACGATTACTCGTCTCTGGTGTCTAATGGTCTCACATGCCGAGACACCTTGACCACTTTTGGGAGTTGTATGTACTAGGGTCACAGATCTTGGGTATACGGTAAGAGTATCCAATTGGATCAGTCGGTCAGCTAGACGGAGAAGGGAATGCTGCGCCTCCACAGCAAACTTGTGAGAAAGGTACCAATAGTCCGACATACATGATGCCAGTTTACTAAGGTTTTCCCAGCATCTCTTTCAGGGGAAACACCGGTAGGATCCTTAAACTACAGCCCGGGGGCCTTAGTCAACCCTTCGCTACCTTGCTCTACCTTCCACATCCCCCTTATTCAATTCCTCTATCCATAATTGTTTCAGGAACACCCTCATGTAGCCTGTTACCCCCACCCCCTCTTAGAAAACCCTTTTCTATCTTTCTCTGCCCTCCCTTTTTCAATTTATTTCGGTATGTAATTAAAGGATAGTTGCCTGTCTGGGGTTCACCCCCATGCAAAGAAACAATACAATAAACCATATTCCTTAAATTAAAATTTATACTCGAAATAATTTATACTTGATTCTGGTTTATTTACTTTATCAGCCAAGTGAATTTAATCAGTTCATCGCTAACGTTAAATACTCTCGTTATCATTGCAATTTAAATGAAGAAAATTTTCAATTATAAATAATATATATTAAATATAGTAATAATACTGCAAAATTTATTAAAAACAAAAGGGATTTATAATTACAATCTTTCCTTTTCCTTTAAATAATACGTGGATTTTTTAAGAGATTAGTGTTTTATGTGTAACCTGTGAAGCATTACAATGTGAATGACAGTTTGTAAAAAAGTGTGATAATTAATTTTTAAATACTGAATTCATTATAAATGAAATAACATTGGAAATAAGTATCGATCAAAAGTCTGGTATGACGTAAATAACTGGACTATTTTATTTTGCCTTCGCCTGCAGGGTTGGCGCGCCTGCGGTTAACGCTCCGGTGACATGAATATTCCACATGTTTTTTGCTCCTGAACTGTTCCTGCCTCAGCTAACACCGCGTCTTTTATTTGTAACAGCCTACGCAGACAAACTACAACCTGAATATATATTTTTCATCCAATTGGATCGTCTCAGATACGTGTTAGCTTTCTAAATGTCTTCCCTTATTATTCATCTTTGTTTAGATGTAATAATAAAAACGAATATTTGTCAATGATACAAAATACATTATTAGATACATTCACATTACAATACCATATTGAAACAAAAAAAGTACTTTATAGTGTTCTACTACAATCTGCATGATTTTTTATGTTATTGTCTTGGTCTTAGATCTTACAGTTACGCGATTTGAAAGAAACGGTCTCAGGTAATGAATAAAGTTTACTTCTTTCAGGGGAGATGCCATCAGAATAAGAGCCAGCTCGTACATCTAGTTTGTTATTGGTTTACTTGTAATTCCTAGTCTATTAGCCTCACATCTGTACGCAACAAATTTGTAAACTTATTCCATCAAAGAATCCTGAAATTCCCGTAGTGACGCTATCTTACCGACAAAGTTGACGACGGTTGGAGAATATATTTAACTGTTCTAAGGCTTTAGCTGTCGTGTCGCATGATCAACTATTAAGTAAGTTAAAAGATTCACGAGTTCTTAAAAGTACGTATGCTCAGAGTTAAATTAAATACATTGTCGATCTCAGTTTAAAAGTTATACCAGGCGGACCACAGGGTAGCGTAGCCGACACATTTTTATTCTGACCTTTGTAAATGATACTAAGAATGCTATTAATTCTCTAACAATTTATTTACAAATAAATGCAACGTTTACAAAATCGATAATTTGAAAATTAACGCAGTTAATGTATTCCATAACTCAACATTTAAAAAAATGGACGTTAACTCATAGAGGAGTACAATAATTATATAAATGTTAATGGTCAATTAAGGTGGAATAAAATAATTAATAAAGAAATTATATTTCCATAGCTCAGCCGAACGTTTTGTCCTTTCACTAGAACCTTCTGAAAGTATTACCTAAGAGCCCTGTAAATTTAATACATGCATTCAACTACAAGAGAAACAATATTTGAATTCAAAAATGAAAGACACTGCGTTGTGTTGCATGCCAAAGAATACTCTACTAAATTGAGGATCTCGAGTGAGTCGTTCACTATGTGTTGTTTCTTCTCTCGCTGTACCTCTTTCTCCCCTCTTACGTGATCTGCATCTGGATCCTACAGCCTACCAATTTGTGAACTTCCACAATTTTTTTTCATTATTCCAATACTCTTCCAGTCCTCCCTACTTCTAGTTATTTCCAGCTGTCAGGTTGCGGTCTTCTTCGTCAGTCTGCTGTGATCTATCATCATCAGATGTATAATGAATATTATCATTGTCTTTATTATCACACTCAAAATTGATTCTACATTCCCATGTAGCTCCTTCCCGGATCTTTGCAACCACCTTCCACCTTGTTGCACTATATATCCCTCAGTATTCCTATCTTCTCCTTCTCTAACCGTTTGCAAGCTCTTGCTCAATATCACTGTATGAGGTGGATACAATACGGATTTCCTGATTGCCGTTGTATAGTGGCGTGGTTAGTCGTTTCTAGACAGATTCTTCTTTCCGTACTTCTTTTTTCGCAGTTTTACCAACAAATTTTCTCTGTCTCTGGTACTCTTATTGCTTTGTAGTTTATCTGTAATGTTCTCGCTTAGTGCTGGAGACCGTTGAATCTGTCTACTGTTTGGCCTTTTACTTTCCGGTTGGTTTTTTCAGTATTTTGGTCTTGGTGTAGGCTATTCTGAAACTACCTTGTGCGACAGTTTGCAAGATTTGTTACTGCCGACTTTATAATGTGTTCTTTCTCGCGTGAAAATTCAATTTCATCTACGAAGGTCAGGAAATCCTTTGTGGCGTTTTATTGAATTTGTGCCCATTCTGTACACCTTCGATTCCCATTATCCCGCCCAATTGTCTCCACTGTTTCATCACTTCATCCAAACACGAGTAAAACGGTATCGGTGATAGACCGTACCATTGTCGGACACTTGTCATTATTATAAAGCTAAACCGACAGGGTGTTCCCCTATTTTGCTCTGGCTGTTGTGGCATTCAATGTTTCCGCCTCCAAAACTTATCATAGAATTTAACCTTCTGTCGGGTATGATATTCTATAGAGTCCTAGGCTTTTGTGAAGTATATAAATGTACCCTTTCTTCTCTTTCCTTTTCTGTATCTGTGTTCTATGATTCTCTTGCGTCCAAGAATATGTTCTACGAATTTTCTTCCTTTTCAAAAATCTTCCTGATCTTCACCTATGGCTGATTCAGCAATAACATTGAAAGCGTCTTGTGTCCAGCGATCAGCAGCGAGATGTATCAGTAGTTAACGAGTACTATCTATTTCCTTTCTTGTACAATTATGGCGTCTTTCCAGTATCTGGATGTATTATTATTTACCATATGTCCCATGCGCTACCACATTTGATCTCCTCAGTGCAGATACCATACATTTTTTGCCCGTCGCTTTGTTATTCTTAAACCTTTTTATTATCTCCACCACATCCACACTGGTGAGTGATCTACCGTAGTGTCAAGATTTTCTTGCAGTACCTTTGCCATTTACTCGCGTTTCTGACTCTTTATTCAGCAAAACATAATGTCGTTTTACGAAAGTTTCTTCCGACTCATAAGTCTTTATTCTATTCTTCATATCTTTGATGAAGGGTGGCGATTTTTTTTTGATTGCTTGGTCAGCTTCTTCTAGTTTTTCCTTCCACGTCTTGGCAGACGTTATTTTCGCTGCCTCGAATCTTTTTCTCATTTTACTGGTCTTTAACCCACGTCTTCTTCTATCGCCTTAATACATGTACTCTATAGCCTCTTTAAATTCATCCGTTCACCATTCCCGCTTCATTTTCATGTCACTACAGGCCAGTCGTTAGTACAATATTCAACATGTTTTCCCACGTATATACCTTTTCACTGTTAGGCTATTCACGTATTGATATCTATATTTGTTCAGTACGTCTCAGTAGATACTGTGTGAATTTTGGTCCTGTTTCTCCTCGATCTGTTCGGTATCAATCGCCATTTTGTTTCAGTGAGATTGAAGTCTGATTCCATTTTTCTGTTCTCCCGACTTTGTGTTCATGATATGCACGTGATTTCTGTCCCAAATAGATATATGGCCTCCATTTCTTTATCCAGTTCTGTTTCCAGGGGTTATACAGGAAGTTCGGAAAGTTGCTATGCAGTTTACATGTGTTGTAAATGACATTCACAGGAGTCTATAAAAGTCAGAACCCAATTAATGGTATTTGTAAACACTTTTCGCAGATCTGATTGTCATATAGTTCCATGTACGCAGTTGTGTTTCTTAGAACGTAGGACGCAGGTCAACATCCGTAGTCAGCGTTCCGGTTCACAACGGCTTTCCGAACACACTGTATATACTCAAGTATGTCTTACGTTATTTTCTTAGTCAGAAATAATATTTAAATTTTAACATTAATTATATTGTCCGCTGATCCCATTGGATCAGTCGGCCAACTGCCTCCTGAAACTGGTGGAGACATGGAGAAGGGAATGCTGTGACCCCACAGAAAATTCATCTTCCGTCATTCGGAAGGGCGTGAGAATAGTACCCAATGCCCGACCTACCTAATTCAGGTTTTCCAGGGTTTTCCCTGCATTTCTTTATGTGAAACACCGGGTAGGATCCTTAAACCATAGCCCGGGGCCTTAGTTAACCCTTGGCTACCTTGCTCTACCTTACGCATCCCTCCTTTTCAATTCCCTTCCTATCCTATTAAAGGGGAGTTGCCTGTTTCAGGATCACACTCACGTAGCCTGTTAACCCTAAAAAATTGTATTAATGGATCTGATGAGTAATATTTCACTCCTTCATTTCGTAAAGTATTTCATTGTCGTTTTCTTCAAAAATTCTTTATAAGCATTTGCTATTAAAATGACAGTATACTGTTAAATTAAACAACTTTGCGTTCATAACAAAATAGAACAAGGGCCAAAATTCATTAATAAACATCATCGTCCGAAACGGCTGATATTGCAGGCAGTCTTTCTACTAACACGTGTAAGATGTTCAAACCATCGTTATATCGGCAGTTTGGAAATAAGGTCCCTATGCAATAAATAACAGGGTCCACCTGAGCGGCCGTAGTAGAAGGGGCGTTAAAATTAAATACTCAACAGTTTGTAGTACCTCGGGTGTGAAGGACTTTCATCGATTTTGAATTGCCTCATGAGTAAATTATGCTCTGGGGCGCTAGAAAGAGAAAGAGGGGGATGTTTTGAGAAATACTGTGAAACGCCCACTTTCCCTCAATGCAATTTTCATTAACCCCACAGCAAACTCGTCTCCGGTCATTCTGAAGGGCATGAGAATAGTACCCAATGCCCGACCTACCTGATGCAGGTTTTCTAGAGTTTCCCTGCATCTCTTTAGGTAAAACACCGGGTAGGATCCTTAAACCATAGCCCGGGGACCCAAGTCAACCCTTGGCTACCTTTCTCTACCTTCCGCATCCCCCACTTCAATTCCGTTCCTATGCTATTAAAGGGGAGTTGCCTGTTTCATGATCACCCTCATGTAATCTGTTAACCCCAACAAAAGCGATAATATACATGCACTATAAATGTAAAAACATTATATTAATAGTAAAAATTGAACTAACGATACTTTATCGTTAAATATTTTATAAGTTAATTAATAAATTAATTCTTCATTCTGAATTTTAAATATAAAAAGCATTTGGTCTGATACTGGCAATACCATTTAATTTCAATAAGTTGAAGTTCCTCATCCGTTAATATTTTATAAAGATATAACAATACTCCTCTATTTCTCGAAACGCATTATGATGATTGTCTATTACAACGGACGTTGCAGATAAAGTATGCCTCGGAAATTCTACACAAAGTTTATATTAACTGAAGGATTTGGAAATTTTCAAATAAATCTATTGAACATATTTTGATACTAAAACGCTATACTCATGCCATATTTAATTACAATTATTTATATATAATACCCCCAACCTATTGAAAACCTGATGAAATTCTGGATTGAGGACAAAACGCCGTGTTACTTTAATTTTATTTAATTATTTCTTCCAAATTTGGCTGCTTTAATTTATTAATAATTACAAGTATTACAGTAGTTGGTTTAAATTTGACCGTTATTCATTACAATTTTAAGTTTTAACGTTATTGCAAAACATTCATTGGAAATCCATCAGTCAAAATTATTAATAAATCTTTGCAACGACGTTCAGTGCACTTTGAAATGTATCCCTCAAAATTATTTAATCATTATATTTAGAGTATTTAAATTTGAACTATTGTTATGTGTACGCGAATAAATAACCGTTTTTCTCAGTCTCTCACTCCGAGTCGTCAATGTTCAATGTCGAGGCATAATGGTCTAGCACACTACGTGCTCGTTAAATAAAATTAAAACTTAAACATTAAATTTATTCAACAAAAATAAAAACAATATTCACAATAAAAAAACCTACCTTAAAATATAATTTTCCGGCTGCTCGGCATGAAACTCTTTTCCCAAAGTTACCGTTTTTATGGTGTAAAATCGAATAAAAGAAAAATGAATTTTTCTAAAAAAAATTTAACTTATTATTTTAGGAACTAAAATTTAGCGGCTTACAAGCAAGATAGTTGTCCAAGGAATTGAAGAAAAATTCGTATCTACCTCCAGGTTTCTTCCGACGACCCCTTTTCCATCCATTCATCATCAAGAAGCAAAGAATGTCCCCTCTTACCTACTCCAAAAATTTTGCTATTTCCTCTCCCTTCTGATTGGCGGAAAGAGGCCTGAGCATCCCTCAAACCAAATTTATTAAACGTTTCCTGATTGGCGGAGGGAAAATGCTGAGCCAGCAAGAAAAAGGCGGGAACTTTGCTATCTTTAGACGGAAGATTCGTCCTAGAATATTACATTTTCCTGCCCTTGCTTATTCCAGCCATATATTTAGCCCAAAAATACGTAAAATTTATAATAATTAAATAATTAGGGTAGCGTCGCTTCTTAGCCGACACTCACACAACGCCAAATTCACAATCCTCTGAGCGCTCAATGCGCTTAAAAGGGCGTACAAAGTTTTCCTTCGCCTATTAATACATATCTAAGATAAATAAGCTGTTAAAGCTAGATATATGTATCTGTAGCTCAATTTATAGCAACATTTACATTTTTCAACTATTTAAAATAATAAGTATGTCTAATGTATTCATTCGCGGTATTATGAAACCATTTACAAGAGAACATAAATCGATAGTGGATTTCAATAGCAACGAACTTTTAAATAGTTATTTGTATGGTGATACACCATGTATGATTTTTCATTTTAACCTATTGTAACTATGTAATTCTATGGTGGGATATGTGGTGGATATTAATTCTGTATTCATGATCGAAGGATTTCCCAGTATGTAGAATTAAGAATATACAAGAAACTGGCAGAATTCAGAAATAGGAATTCAGTTCAAAATAAAACATAAGACGTTTCGTCCCCGACTTTCGAGAATCCTACAGTTGAATCTGAAAAATATCAACTTTAATACAAGTTCAAATTTTATCTAGAACAAAGAAGACCTAATTAGGTTTCCGACTTTTTATGCAAAAAGTTACGACAAGTTATCCGAATTGCTCTCTTAGTGAATAAGTAACAGGTTGGATTCGCTTATGCAATTTATCGAAACGTTTATGATTATGGGTGTGACCCACATGGAAACCCCAGAAATTTTTATTGGTTAAAAGAAAACATTTGCGTATCAGCTTTGAAGTGTGATAATTTTTTTTTTATCAACATTCAACATACCATTTCTAAATATGACTATTTTTTTGAAAAAAACACTTCTATAGCAGTTAACCAGTTAGTGATTTATAATAATTATGTGTAAATATAAAAGAAGTCTTAATTAATACCATCATTGTAATATGGGACTTACGTCTCGCGTGATATTGTTACTCATAGGATGAAAAATTCTAGACAACAGAAGGCAATAAATATATTATAGATCTAACTAGTCACTGCAGTCGATAGGGACCAATAAAAAAGACTTCAATATTTATGTAAACAGAGATTTATCTAACTCAACTTAATTAAAATTAATTTCATCTCAGATTTTAAGTTGAGGTGTGTGTTTAAATGAATAGGTTCTGTGTAACACCCATTGATGTGATACAATATAAAAGAAAATCCAAAATAGCAAACGTCCACTTACAAGCCAGTACCATATCGCGAGTTTTTTACTTTGTAGTATCCGTATTTTTATTATTTTAAACTAGAAAATATTTAATATCCTGTTCTTGAGGGAAGATATTCGCTGTGTCTTCCGTGGTACGTTCCTTTACGACAGACGAACCTGGGACAAAGCCGCGCACGGGGAGATAGGATCAAAGCGAAACGAATGCAGCAGACGGTGTTTGACTTATCCAGGAAGCGTGTCCATAATTAAACTCGAGTCTCAACAGACAGACACAAATGTCCTCAATCTCAGCTCGTCCCTTGCGATCAAAGACACCTTTAATCGCCTCTATTAAAGTGACAATATCCAGAAATATATGTTCTGTTAGCCGCCGTTGCAAAAGATGTCTCGTTGCCTGAGAAATATTTTTACCGGTTTGTTAATATTTATGGAAACGCAAATTAAGGAAATATATCCAGAAATTCTTTATAATATCAAATTCTCTACGTATCACCCACATATCAAACTAGTAAAAAAACAATTGGTTAATAATAATACCAATAAGTTTATTTTACGTGTAAAACGCGTATGTTGATCATATTTACAATCCTAGGACGTAATTTTAAGAAACTTTTGAATACGCGCGTCATTCAGTTCTGTTCATTTGTATTCACTTTGTAATACTCATTTAAATACAAGCGAGTGATTTGATATCTTCCTAATACAATATATTTTCGTGGTTCCGCCGTCCATAGAATGTTTGAATCTACTAGCAGATTGCAAAAGTACGTGATTCATTTTCCAAAAAATAAGCCAAAAAAAGTTTTCTGATGATATTGAAATTAATCGGTCTGCAGAAATTTTAGGAGACATTTTATAAAGTGAGTATTAATAGAAATTCGTCTAAAATAAAAGAGTGCAGTCAAATAAAGAGTGATGCAAAGGATGTCAGATACAAAAGATATTTTGACAAAAGTAGACGAATTTTTCTATTTACGCAACAAAATAATCATTGACGGCAGGTTAAAGTTATGACATTTGGCAGTTCTGAACGGTAAAGAACCTTTAAAATGTAGTTCTACGTTCTAAAAGTTAGATACGTTAAAAAAATCTTGAACAAAATAGGTGAAGAGAAAAATTAATAGTGGACCCTGGCTAATATGTGAGGTAGAAATGAAAGATGAAGACAAAGGTTAGAATATATCTAGCTTGATGTGGGCTAAAATAGTTATGCTTCAATAATCTTTTCGGCTGAGGGAGTCAAGGAGTAAATATGATGTATTGCTAAATTTTAAGCATGAGGAAGTCCCAAAATGGAGATGTAACGTCACTTTTGTGAATTAATAGTGGTATATTTAATGCTGACCTTTTGGTCGTCTTTTTATTGTTGTAAATTTTAAACTCATAAAACTATGCTGTAATATGGAAATTGGCCAATGGGGACCTTTACTTTTGGCATACAGTACAGAGATTAATTAATTACTTATATTACGATGAAAAACTGCAATTTGAATGAAAACTTGAAACATTTCTGTGTTTAGGAATACTTGAAAATACCATATAATGAATTTTCCGGAAGAATAAAAGGCAAAACAAACAGTCATTAATGACAGGAATGTTAGGCTTCTTTAAAAAAAATTAACATCCATCAGATAATTAGACATACGAGAACACGTGGTGTACCCTCATAATGAAAGAGCCAGTAATGCTCATGATCTGTAAAACTTTCTAGGAATCTAGTACAAAAGTTTGTTCATGTAAATGCAAAACAAATTCTGCTTGCGTAGTTTCCTGCTACATTGTAATTACTGAATGCAACAGCTGTTCCTGAGGATGTCTTCAAGTGTGCGTCGACGTTCAGTTGGTGGAAGTAATTGCTCCCAGTTGGCGGCAATGTTACGAATCGATGAGAATGATGATGGTTGGCCAAAGTTTTAACGCCAGCTAGCTAGGAGCCACCAAGAATTCATTAACGTAATGGGAGATGCATGAAAAGCTGCCTTCTCGTCTGCAGAAAGGCGCTGCACTCAGTCCGCAGCATTCACACAATATTTTCATTCGTGTGCGTTAACGAACGTCTTGCTACAAGTCACGTGCCTCTACATGATGCGCCACAATACTTCTAGCCACTGACTTTCTTGCTTACTGGTGCGAACAAACAACTTTTTATTATATTTTAACAAAATGGTTAAACCGTTTTATAATGCATTAAGAAGGCACGAGCACTCTATATCTCAGGCCTAATAGGTATAATATTTTTTCCATTAGTTTTTCCTTGATATTGCTGTACCGGTTGTAGCTGGTTCTGTAGCACCGGCAGTAAGTTGGACTGGAAAGAGGAGAGGATCTGGTGCTTTGGTTCGCGTCTGGGGCAATAAAAGCGGGGCCTGATCGTGACGTCACTGGTCGTCAGCCACGGGCGAAATGATTGATACCTCTCGTTTCAACGCACAAAGTACATGTAATATTTGAAATGAATGTAATTAATAACAATTAAAACAACAATTTCGGTTGACTTACATGAATATAACACTGATTAAAATTATTTAAGTAAAATTATTCAATTAAATAATTGAATAGATTGTTTATATATAAATATATATACATGTATAGAGACAAATGAATCGTCGCCTATGTGATACGCTCCCTTTGATGTCTCACACACATCCAGATTCAAGCCAAGCAATACAGACATCAATAATACGTTCAGTTCAAAGAAAATATTACTTCAATTGTTTTTCTTTACTGTTTATTCATTGTAATTTTTACTAGTTGTGACCAGTATTAATTTCCTTTGTGGTCAACAATTTAACATCAAACGTATATTAACGTTACACTTAATTTAATTCAAATCACGCAAAAAAATAATAAATGTAAATGACATATTCGCGAACCCAAAGATATTTCTGTTTACAACCAGGGATATGCTAACATACCAGAGACGTTGCTTACGCGCGAATTATTACTTTATTTGAAAAGAAAAGCGCGGTAACGTGTATTAATGTTACGTTACACTGGCATATGAAACTTGAAACGTCCAACCAATTTAACAATCAGGGAACTATTACTTCATTTACAATATGGAAAGCAGTTAAGACATTTTAGTTTTAACTAAATATTTATAGCGTCTTTAATATGCAATAAAATAAAGCTATAAAACAAACAAATTACAGTATTTGTCCTCGGATAATACTACCCTGGGGTGTCGGGACTTTAGCACTACTGAGGAATCCGCGAGAAATCATCTTATATGTGTTGTGGAAGGATCGCTTAAAACAAAATATCTTGATAACATTATTTAATAAATTTATGATATAAACAACTAAACAATAGTTACAGCTTTTCCAATTTAGTCCTCAAAAATACTTGACTTAGTAATTTAGTCTAGTACTTGATATAAACTATTGGCACTACGTTTCACAAGAGAAGCATAAAAAACTAGAATTCTAAAAAGTTCTTCAAAAAAGAAAAACACCATAAAAGGAAAAAATACTTTGAACTTAGAATCTTACTAGATGTTAACTATTAAAAAGGAATAAAATATAAAACAGAATAATTAATCTATTAAAGAAAAGGCATTTATGCTGTGAACTCTAAGCTTCATATATGGTACTTCAATCAACTTCACTGCAACTTTTAATATGTATCATTTATGCCTTCCCATACTATTTATCCTATTGCCGTGAACGTATGGTGTTTAACGTGTTCACCCTACAGGAGATTTATGTCGATCTTTTGAAGATCGCCTCTTTCAGTCAAAAAAGGTCCTACCCGAAAGATACACAGAACTCAAGTATCATTTCAAACGACATATTTATGTATCTTAAATATAACTAACATTTTATTTAAGTACTGCGTTTATTTAAGCACTGCGTTCGTGCGACTGCGACGGCGACGGCGTCTCGTGATGAATGTATGTGCTTATTTAAAGAACCAGTACATTTCTGGACTCGATTAAAATACATAGCCATCGTGTTGGATTTGATGAAAATCGGCTCTCATAAAGTAGGACACTTAAAATTTTTAAATATGTGATGCTATCAATGTTGGTTTAGTCACGTTTTGACAAAGAGATTGCTGTCGAAATAAATACTGTAGCAGGTTAATATAAATGAATTCTCTGGCAAGAGCCGGGCACCAAGCTAGTGTAAAATAAAAGTCATTAATTTTCCTCTTCAGTATGTGTTGTGGCATACCAAGAAACACGTTTTGTGTTTTGTGTCCTGTATTTATCACGTGGATAAAAATTATACCTCTTTTCTTTTTTTGGTGACGGATCAGTGATTATAATATTAGGTTCCTCATCAAGACACAGCATATCATCGCAGCAGACCCCACGAGAGTTAAGTAGTGAATTATGAGTAGTTTTCAAGTAAAATATTAGCTGTTTTTACCTTTGTTAAGTATTATGTATAATAATTAATTTATGACATCTTCCTGCCATTGAATTTTCTACGTCTTTCTTTTTTATTTCTTGTCAGTACGACAGTATCATCTATAAATTTCAGGTGAAGTTGATATTTCCATGTGAGCTAAGTGATATGTTTTAAATATATTTACTATCAATATTGAGCACCTGTTATCTCAATACAAACTCGTACGTGTGACTTGGACAACTAGATGGTCTTAAATTCATAGTCTGGAAGATCTGGAAATGTTAATCTGCAAAAGACTGATCGATGATAAATGAATAGTTTTAGAACACGAGGGAAATGTAATAACTTGTAGGGAGGTATTTTTAAGTAGTAATTACAGGGTAGTTAATTAACAAATTGGAGTATTTATTTATACATACTTGACTAATGAAAATATTTACAAAATCTCAGAAAATTTCGGAAATGTGGTGAAGCAATCAGATGTCTTAAACCTCTGGTTAAACCTTGAGTAAATTACCCTCCCTAGGTAGATTGAGAACCTTGACAGCGTATCTTGTTGGTTGAACGTAGCGTCGCCGCCTCTGGAGAAGGTTCTCCTCAGGGCCGACCAGATTTATCTCCCCTGACTCGTTCTACTGGGGAGACCAGAACTGTCTCAGCTCCTGACTGCTTCAACTGGCGAAAGCCTGAAAGATGGTTCCTCACAGCATAGCCGCAGTGACAAATATAGCAAAAATCGAACTCTAGAACACGAAATGAAATTGGTTGAGGTAACCACATGGTATTCAAAAATTTCGATGTTTCCCAGATTCTTAGTTTCTCACGCCAATGTAATGCAGGAAATCCCAGGTCAATCCCGTGCGTCTCAAAATAACATCTCTGGGACACTAAGTCAGACCCCGACATACTGGCGCCATAATCAGTTCCCAATCGTCGCTAACTTTATACTAAAAATACAAGAAATATCAAACATCGCGCTACAAACCCTTTGTAGCTCACTAGCAAGATAACTAGCAAATCTTGTAGTATGCACACTACACGTTGGTGAGCTTAAAGATGGAAGGTCAAGAATTGTAGAGAAATGTAGCGATTAAAGTTTATAAATAAAGTAATTTAGAATGTCAGGAGGGAGAAAGACAGGGAGCCGCAGAAAAGAAGACAGAAGATCTTAAACATCTGTTAGAAGCACTGGGAACTCTTTGACCCCACATAATACTTCTGTTACTACTTTTAAAATATGGGTCGTCAGTGAGTGTTTGGAGAAGCAGGTTGTGTCGGCGGGACGACGAAAGAATGACCACGCCCTGCAGATATAATTATTTTTCATGCTCTGATTGAGATTAAAACTTTTAAAATCAATTTTTGGTATTTTTTATGAAAAATACCTGGCGCCCTAAAGGAATTAAGAAATCCTCGAATACGGAGGAACGCGCATCCGCTACATTTGGCATTTTTTTACTGTTAAATTTCAAAGTCTCATGCTGCTCTCTTTATCAACTTAATCTCCCCAACTCACAATTCAATCTATTATTGGGTGTTAATTCCCATAATTACTCATATTCAAATCTTGATATAACCTATTTTTTGTTTTCTGAATTTATTTCAGCTAATAACTGATTCACTACATTTCTTGTCCTACTCGAGTAGCTACGTCATTTCTCTGTAATTTTCTTAGCAAGTCGCGACTTTATGTCAATTTTTGGTCGCTCTCCTCTTCCTAACTAACGCGAAAACAAGACAAAGTACAAAACTTTACCTAAGTAAATTATCATAAAATTTTCAACTCACAATTATGAGAAATGATATACTCATTCTCATCGAAATTGCTTAACTTGGAGATTAATTCAGTAAAAATTTCGTGAGTAAGATATGTCATCTTGTTATTATTTATGGTACTGTCGCGTGTCACAAATGGTTAACAGTAATACACTCCGTGGCTTATCGTAATATATCGTTGGACCTTCAGCAACAGGTGGTATAGATAAACGTGCCCTGTCATCAAATAACTTTTATATTGAAAAATATTACCAACAGACTTCAAACAATATTCCACTACATATTATACGCCTCAAACTTTATATATTAGCATTTATGATAATAGAGAACAGGGTTACGTAGCTACAAATTAAAATATATTTATGGCATTAGTAAATTCATACACAATATTTCAGATACATAATTATATTAATACTGTACGTCTTTCGGATGCAAGCATTAATATTCATAGAGATTAGAAATATAATTTTCTGCTCTCATACAATTATTACATTTCTTAATTTTCGTGTTTTGTTATATTTGAGCAGTAATATCAATGCCATGTGCCTCTGAGTCTGTAAAAATATTTCTAAATTACTTATGCAGCTGATTATCATAATAGTTTATCAACTACCAAACTTCCTCACATTTTTGATGATATGAAAACATGTTATATTGTATAATTATGTCATTAACACGAAACTTATGAACACTAATACATTAAATTTAAGTACAAATATGTTTGACATAATATCTGACACGAATGAATGAACTACTAGGCTTTGGTTTTCCTATTCAACTGAGGAGAGAATTCTACTACCAAATTAACATGGAATTTAAAGGAGTAGAAAGTAGATATCGTATTTTGTTTTAGATTAGATTGAATACTAAATACCATTTGTATTTTATTTTTACTTTTCCCTTTTGGAAGCCAATTTTTAATATTTAGATATTTGTGGGTGAAATATTATTTCAATGAAACAATTTATTGCATAAAAAATATTGAATTCTTAAATTAGTATTATGGAAAGTATTATGTAGGGGAAGTTGAGGTGGAACGGGGCACTTATTGTTTAACAATTTTTGTAAAATTATGAAACAATAAAAATCTTTTCATAAAAGTATAAAACATTAGTTTTTCTATTACTTAGTTAACCTAATATCAATATAACTTAAAACGACGAATTTAGATTTATGATGAATTTTTAAAAAGAAATTTCCCATTCTGATCCAACCCTCCTTGGAACAACTGGATAGAATGTGTTGAATATACAACTAATACAATAAAATCTTAACGCCTTTTTTATCTCATATTTATTTCTCTTAACGGTTGATGACTTTATCAATTTTTCCTTTCGTAAAACAATTGTATTACAATTGCACATTTTCCCCTTTATTCCTTTTTTTTCATTCGTAATCTATTCCGTTTGGGTACAGAATCCTCTAACTGATTCTTATTAGTTGAGTCTGGCTGTTTTTCGTTTTTTTTATGAACACTTAACATTTTGCCGTATACAGTAGTATTCTGTTCCGCCCCTACTTTCAATTTAAGTTTTTTCACCAAACTTTAATACAAATGGATTTAAATCTTATATGTAACTTAAATGAAGCTAAAGACACCTAATTTACTAATATATATCATTAAAGACTTAAAATCAAGGAGTTTTGTGAATTCCTCTTTTAACAACTAAACATAAGTTGCACAATTTCTTGTTAACTTCTTCATTTAAAATTTTCTCGTCTTTCAATTTCCCTCCCTCACAAGACTTTTGAATTTTCAAACGCTAAATTTTTTATCTGCTAAATCCGGCAGTGTATTTTCTCTACTGGTTTGACCAGGTGTTCCGAACTTCAGACAGACGGTCATATATTTATCAGAACAAATCCCGAACCGACAACATTTAAGCAAATGTATATCAATATATAGACCATCTCTCCCTACACTCATAGCATGTTAATCATCAAATGAGGAAATAGGATTCGACATATGTATATACAGACAATTAATAACATTGAATTAAATAATATATATATATGTAAGGTCTATTATTAGGTCTAATCAATTATATATTAACTATTATCAGAAAAAGAGAACGCAATTGATCCAATTCGGTTAAAAACTTGGTTCTGCATTACTATTGGAACGTACCAAGCCAGAACAGAAATTGAGAAAAACTATAACGATTAAAACATGTATTTTTTATTATTTTATTTTATTATTTATTGTTTTATTTAAGATAGCATCAATATAGTGTTAATAGCAATCAATGTTTCAAAGGTTAGTTGTATTCTGTATTCGAGGATTTCTTAATTCCTTTAGGGCGCCAGGTATTTTTCATAAAAAACACCAAAAATTGATTTTAATAATTTTAATTTCAATCAGAGCATGAAAAAAAATTATATCTGCAGGGCGTGGTCATTCTCTCGTCGTCCCGCCGACACAACCTGCTGCTCCCATCATCCCATGACGACTCGCCAGACCACATTGTTGGCCCGGGTTGCGTCAGTTCCTCAACAATTGCAACTCGCAAGCTGGCCTGCATTGTTCAATGTAATTTTCATGTTACAAATTGGATATGTGAGCTTCGGCTATGAATCAAAGGAGGTTGGATGTTGTCTTCGTCCTATTGCTGTGGTTCAGTCTTGACTACGGAGAAATGGTTTCGGCCCTGATACTGTTGAGTTTGTTGCATTCTTAGATGAAGTGTTGAGTCGATAGGACAGTTTTACAATCCATGAAATCTGGTTTAAGAAATTTTCAAAATAAGTAAGAATGGGTAAGGTTAGTGTGTACGTTTCTATTTCTACTTTGAATCATATATATATATATATATATATATATATATATATATATATTGGTAAGTCAATTTACCATTATTAAGTAAACTTTAATACTACTTGACAAATGTGTCATAGTCTCTGACTTCCCTTACATTTACAGTAAGGCTGTTACATAACTTTATTCCTGAATAATACACGATCGGTTCTACAGGATAAAGGTTTTATTGATCATTTTAAACAGACGCATCGAATATTTAGACATCAATTTGATCCGAATATGGGAAAAGAGTTTCCTTTTCTAATATGAATATACTTACTACAGCATTTTCCTCAGAAATAAAAATAAACAGAAGAAATAATTTTATCTGTCCTGAAATCTGCTTTCTGAGTTAATAATCTAACGAGTAATAGATTGATCTAAATTTTGGAATAACAATTGCAGTAGAGTAATTTCTGATCAATATTTAGTCCTAGAAAAGACTCACGAGCTGTTAATGTGATATTATGTGAACCAGCGCAGCCTTCCGAGTATAAGAGTTACTTTATTAGTATTGAAAGTAATCCTTTAAGTTTCCTCTATTGGTTGCATATTAGCAGTTATATTGTTAATATTTGTCTAAAATTTAACTCCGGTCAAAACCATAAGTAATTGTATTCCTTAGAAACGCCTACGCTTGACCCCATTTTTTCAATATAAAATATATATTTTTCAGGTAACTTTTTAAAATTAATAATGAATTAATTTTAAAACATATAATTGTACGTCGTAAGCTACTATATCAAATGTCTCCAAAAAGTCGGCGAACATTCCGGCTACTTTAAATTTCTGGTAGAGATAATTTTCAATAATATCAACAAATCACTGTAATGCACTATTAGAAGTAAAACTGTATCGAGGTGGCAATTTTATATTGTACTTTAGCGTGATATTTAATACTTTAATATTTTCCTTTCTTTCTGTTGAATTCGAGAACGTTACAAGAAGGGAAAATGGTCGGTAATTCGATATGTCGGAGCAACTTTCCTTGAAATGCGCTATTACCTTGGCAACTTCAAGGAAGTAATGAGATGAAAAGGAATTCCTGAATATAAGTCAAACAGGTTTCTGTTACATTAATAAATCGTTTAAAAAATTCTGTAATATACCGAACGATATCAGCAGTACGCAAAAAGATTTATGCTTGTAACTATGATTGAAATATAATATAATATAAAGGATAGAGGCATGGCTCAAAATCGGTTGGTGGGGGATTGGTTAATACCAGTTACGTGAAACGTACAGTTGAAATCAAAGATACTCCAGTAGGGCATAAAGTGAGTTTTAATTAGTGCATAAATAAAATGTACCCTTAAGGTATTTTTAATAGTTAACTTTGTACATAGTTTCTTTGTGTCTCTTTTTCGGTCACTTACGTGTTCATTACAGAACATAATATTTTTCTGTTTAAATCGCGTAATTCATATTTATATTAAGTAATTATTGACTGCACGAGTACATTATCTCTCTACGGTTTATGGTGATATGGCGTGTTGATAGCCTGTGTTATTGGTGTTGATTCTCAAAGCTCATGTCTGTAGTCCTCCCTTTGAAATTTATTAGTAGCACAAAACTGATAGCAGATAATTTACTTAATTATCTTCGTTAGCAGTAAGAAAACTAAGGCAGAGTGTTCCATTACATGCAAACGATATGCAAAGGTTCTGTTGCGTGCGGGAGTGCATATAGCGACTCCTCCCCAAGGCAACCTCAACAAAGCTGGAATAATAGAATTATTTTGTAGTTTTATATATTACAATAATACTCTATAACTTACTCTCTCTAATGAAACAAAATTCATATGTTTTGATAAGCTATCAAATATTAACCAACTACCATTCAAGTTTCGTCTTAAATTTTTAAAAGCAGTCATGATATTTTAGATGAAAAGTATTTTTCTAATTAATTCTTACAAAGGACCGTGTGAGGGCAACTGTATTCATCTGTATTCCAGTAATCCTTCACTCGTTTTTCAAATTCCGCTACCTTTGATAACCGAAGTAATCTTAAATCGTTTTTTTAAACGATGCTTCCGCGTATCTCTATTGCTGCTCAAACTGATTTATAATTATTTATAATACTGAATTTTTAGTTTATTTTTAATATATTTACATTAATAAGTTTCAAAGATTATAATTTTAAAAACACGATTAAAAATTATGTATTCTTTGTAATTTTCAGCTAATATAAATTGAACGGAATGCCAAATTCCTTCTTCATTGTAGGGATGGAAAATAATTTATATTTTAACCTCTATGTGGTTACTCCCGTGGAACGAGAGCATATAAAAATTTTAATGCGTTAACCACGGCTAGACGAAAATAGCATTCATGTGTAAATGGTTGGAAAAAGCAATTTGCGCTGGAGATATTCTCGTTGCCGGTGGATTTCGAGCACTTGCCCGAAACAGATTCTTGTGTGACGCCATACTGTGGTTTCTGTGGTGCACAGATATTCAGCGTCTCCTCAGCATTTTACGCTGCTGGCATGCAACTTACTTGATCTAACCCCTCTGGTTGCACAGTTGTTCCTTGATAGCCCGATAGGCATGGGACCAATGTGGCGTCGATTTACCAAAAGTGACCGGATTGCCAAAAGTGATTACATATTTGGCATTGTTTTGCTGGCAGTAGCCTACACTATTCATACATTTTATGACTAAAATTCTTCCTACGTTAATATGGAAATGAAACGCCCATTTCGGTTATCTAAAACATGTTTATGGAAGACAGTAAATGTACATACAGTATCTATAAGCATAAATAATACAATACGTACAATAATGTATAGAAATTATAACTTAATGCCTTAACGTAGGTAGATTAATTTTGTTCATATCGTGCTCATACTTTGAAGAAATCTTTGATTGTCCTTTGCTTTTTCTTGTTTACACAGTTTGTCATTACTTGTTCTCGTATCTGCTGTGACATCAAAATTTTCTCAAAGTCATATGCTCTCTCCTCGTAAAGTGTTTTCAGCCAACACAGCATCATTACAGTTGACTGTGAAATATTTTCCTCCTGTGCTTCCTGTGTCACGTCTTCATAAGATTCTGTCATTTCCTTAATTATTTCTTCATCTATTACGTCAGCATTGAGATTGTCATCCAAAATCCACCTTTGTAAAGTTTCACTTGATTCTGATGAATTAGTCACTTCGTCGCAAATTTGAAGGGCAGCATCAGGTAAAACTTACAGAGATCGGTCGTTGCATTCTTTGTCTACTTTTATTGGAAAGAGTGGATTACCAGGCAAAATATTTTTATATTTAATAAAAGTAGTAGGTTTAACTTTCTTTCAGGCGAACGCAGCGTTGATAATCGCATGTTTAATGTTAAACTTTTTTAAAATTGAAGTGATGTCAGCAATGGGTTGACTGACAATATCCATAAGGAGTCGATTCTTGTAGTGTGCCTTGAGAGTTTTGATCCTTGGGCTGAATCAATGGTGTAGATTTCTTCGGTAAGTACATTACCATTCAGCAGGTTGAATTTTTAATTCATCCTTATCAGAATGTCCTGGAGCATTGTCTAACAAGAGGAGTGCTTTCACTGGTAGTTTCCTTTTATTAGCTCATCTTTATTTTCTGTTCTTGTACCAATCCAGATGAACTTCTTTTGTTACCCAGGGACAGCTTTGGTACGTAACTGGCAGCGTCAATATTTTTACACTTTTGTGGGAACAAGTCATTTTGAACGTAAGAACTTCTAGCAATTTTAACTTGTGAGTCTCTGATGCATTCACGCATACCATGAGAGTGATACGTTTTTTTCTGAAGTTTACTACCAGAAACTGTTTTCTTCTTCTGGAGTCACAAATTTCTTTGTTGGAAGTTGACGCCAATTTAGACCAGTTTCATCGGCGTTATAAAGTTATAAGAGACTTAAGATCTTTCTTAAATTCTGAATAAATTCAGATACCTTAGACTCATCTACGCTGTATCTCTCCCCACTCATCTCCAAGAATCGTATTTCGTAACGTTTTCGTAGTTTTTGAATCAGCTCTGGCTAGCACGAAAATCAGTTTTCTTTGTCATCGTGTAAGAATTGTGTGGGGATATACATGTCGCGACAGGCTTCTGTACAAGCAGACACGTAACAGGGACGAGAACTACGGTGACCTTGAAGGGAGCTGCGTCGGACTTCTGAGCAGGTCGGATTACAAAATTTCGGGCTACAAAGGGTCAACTGTATTTAAATAATGACTAATCTATGGATTAATTTTAAATATTTCTGAAAGTAAATTATTATGGTAGGTAGCACGGACGTCAGACCCAATTAGTTAGAACCCCATCTGACTTGCGCACAGAGTTGGAAAGAATGAAAAAAAAAATTTTTCTAGATATTATTCTAATTGTTATCATGTATTATAATCAGTTTGTTGTAGCTCAATTTTTACCATTTGCAACCCCGGAACTATTCGGTTTTTGATGACCACGCTGTCGATGGAACCTTAAAAAATAATATCAAGTAACCACATTACAGGTGGTGTCCATATAAGTTTCTTCCTAATTCACTGAACTGGGATATATTTAAAATTTGTAAATTAAGTTGATAAATTTATATAACAACAGAATGAAATTTAATGTAATTTGTGGGTGAAAGAAACACCTTAATAAAGTATGATATAGAAAATTATGGGCTGAGTAAAGTTTTAATATTTCAAGCCATATTAATTATGATATTGTTGTAACTGACATTGAAAATTAACAATATATGATGGCCAAGAAATCATTTAAGAATTAATTAGAAACTAAAATTTCATTTCCATTATTAGATTAACAAAAAAAAGTATAATGTACTACTATGTTTCTTTCACCATCCGTGAAGCGCATCAGGTGTGCACTACAAATAACGGAACCAAAGATAGAACAAAGATAAAATATGAGAGACCTAAGATGTTATTTGAGAATACCGTCATAATTATAAACTCGTCTGAAAGAATCTCTTTTTAAGTTTAAAAAACCTTGTAACAAATATTAGTTGTTAAGTAAAGATGTCAACCTACATAAATCCAGTTTAGATTCGAATCGTGTAAAATTATTATACAAGATATTAAAAATTTTATACATTATATTCAAATGTTTATCAATTATGTTAAAACCAATACAAATATTCTCAGTACTATTCATGACGACTTTCTCAATTAACCTGTTTGGTCTCTTTGTATGAATATTTTGTTATATCGTTGATCACTTTATTTGTAGCCTGATGGAGCCAACGCATTGTGGAAGAAACTTATAGTATTTGAAATTTTTGGTCAATATAATACTGTGAAATAAATCATAGTTGGTCATAAAGATTTATAATGTTCATTATAAATAGATAAAACGATATAAATAATTAAATATTTCACTTTTATCATGAACCAGTTATGGGCTCGTTACTCCTTTAATAAGGCACTTGATTAGGTCTTAATAAGACACATAAGTTAGTGAGGTGAACGTCTTTATTCCAGACATCGCAAAGCATTGATGCGGCATATTGGTTTGTTTGTCCGACGTCACCTTGACAATGACGTCAATCGTGACATTTGCCTGATATTTTCTACCTATTCCACTTGTCCAGTATATCGAGAAACTGAGGCCTCAGAAGTATTTAAGTTACTTTTTTTTCACTTACAATATTTGTTTAGAGATTTTAGTTTGTTTTTTAAATATAATTAGTCAAAATTTATTTTTTTGGATTTAGAGACTATGACGACTCTGATAAATATTCGCAACATAAGAAAAATGTACGTTGAGGAAATCAAACTAATTCTCGCCCACCAAATAATTTAAATTGGCAACCGTTTTTAATCTTTAGCTGCGTACTTTTCTTAAGGTAACACACGACATGAGGGTGGTCCATTAAATGGCAATTCATGATTAATAGCATAAGAAGGGAAATTAAAAGGGAGGATTCAGAGGGGGAAGGAAAGCATCCAAGGTTTATCTAAGACTTCGGGGCTATAGCTTTAATTTAATTATTAAAATACTTCATACTGTGTGTCATAACTTTTACCATATTGAAATCATCCTTCTACTCTTTTCTTCAAAATTTATTCATACGAGTAATGTCTTGACGTGAAGTACTAAATCACTCTTGATAAGTAATTTACTATACATGGAATACGTCCCTGAGGAACGAAAAATGCCTGCACGGGAAACACGGCAGACCGCCTACTGTAGTCGTTAAGGTAAAGCCACTTTACAGAATGTGAATGCTCTCTCCTGCAAACGACGAACTGTATTTAGGCTCAATATAATTTCTCCGAATTTCATCCAAGATTATTTCTAAAGGTTCGGTGTTGAGAGGAAACTTATCTTTTCACATTTATAATAATTTTTCATATGATTTTTAATGACTAGTCGTTGAAACATACACTAAACGTTTATTTAAGTTACACGTTCTACTTCGTCTGGATCATTTTTACATTAATTATAGTACAACTATCTGGGAACTCTGCGTTTCCCGGGTATTTATTTATATTAACCCGGTACATTATTTAATTCTTAGTCAGTCCATGATTAAACCGGCATTGGAGCGAATGAGTTGTTTCATCCGTCACACTATTTATTTCGCGTTTCGAGAATCATACTTACAAATTTTTTTATTAAAATTGCTTGTCGCTTTTAATATTGTACACAGAAGTTTGTGTACGCAACGCCATCCCCTTACACGCCTCTTAGGGGTTGAAGTTCGATATAAGTTGAATTTTGAATGTAGAAAATACATTCAGTGACTCACATTTTCAATTTATTAGTTGCTGAGTGTCCGACGAAGCCCGCTACAGCATTTAATTCGTCAGTAATCTCTTTGTCAACACATGATTATACTAACGGCTATAGGCGTCAAATTGATGAAAATTACTGGCTTGACCTCAATTCCTGGATCCGATCGACATTTTCCCCTTCATTTCTTCTAAATTTAGCTTTACGCTGAGTTTCATTTGAATAATTTCTCTCCCATTTAATTGAAAACTTACCTTTTCACGTCTCCTATTTTATTAGATTGAATTTCATCTTAACCACCGCGACCACTCGGTAGCTTAATTCATTCAAGAATTCACTCTATTGGTACCTTAAAGAAGCACGTGCATACAGAAAAATAATAAAGAAAAAGTCAACTATATTTTAAGGAGAAGATACTTACACCATCTTTTCGGACTGATTAGTGTAAAATTATGTGTGTAAATATAAACCTGCGAAAAATAAAATAACTGCGTGCTGCCATAGTCTGTATATAACATGCCTCAATCCGTTGCATTACGACTTATAAAATATTTTGCATTATTATTAACAATTTAAAAATTATAATCACTTAAATGAAATGGCAGTTAAATTTAAGCACATTTTACGCTTAACTGCAATATAATCATATTGTTTAATAAGCTAAGCGAGAGCATAATCTATTCTGTTACAAGTTCTATATGTTAGGGACTGAAGAAACCAAAATTTTTAAAACGACAGACAGAAAACTTCTCTGGGGTGATTACCATTAAACACCAAAATTTTAAGGTAATCGAAAAAATTTATAAGTCGCAGTGTGTTTGTACGACTCCAGGTAAATAGTACCACGAGCGCCCAGCATTTATTGCAAGATGGCCGATCGAGATTTATTTAAGGAAGTCCGTAAAAGCTGATTTGCTCCTTCTGGATTTTCTCATCCCTTGGCCATGGCACAGGATTTTAAATTATGTCTTCCACAAGCCAAAACGATCTTTGTCATCTGAGACGTGTATGTGTCGGCGTCACAGATACTGGGCATGCGATAACAGTTGATTTTTTATTCTATCTGACCATTCGGCCAGTTGGACTCTGGTTTGTTACGTCCCCACAACAAACGTGTATCGTAAGAGCGTGGGAGTAGTACAAATTTACGACCGGATGATGGCGGTTTCTTTCAGGTTTTCCTGCATGACGTTTAGGTACATCACGTGGTACGATCCGTAAACTGCATAATTCGCTTTCATAATACGCCATTTCCCATCACTTCCTTGCTTATTACAAGGGAGAGCCAGAACCGTAGCCTAGTGATTTTATATATCTTTTTACGTAATGTTAATGTCTTTAATTTTCATCTTACATTTATATAGCTCATTTTGTTAAGTTGTCATAATAATAACTAATGCTTTAATTTAAAATAATAAAAGTTATGTTTCGTCACATGTGCAAGTGTAAAATAACAACTTTTACTAAATAAATTGGTTATTAATTAATTACTTGATTTATAAATTTTTCTGATGGTTCAACACAACAAATTTCGTATTATAAAATATCTAAAATATTTAAGGACAAAATTAATAGAAAGATGGTTTCCAAAAATTTAGTACGTTAATATATTACTTATAATTTATTTCCTGTTATATAATGTATTTACAATAAAGACTAAAATATCAAGTCATAAATTTTATTCATTATATTGTTTTTTTGATGGTGTACGATATCATTACATTATTTAATTTAATTTAACAGGTGTCTTCTGGAATTATTATGACCACTGAGCCAAAAGATCTCACTATGTAAAATTTTAAACTGAAATATTAGTTTACTGTTTTCTATTTACTAATATTTAAAATCCAGCGCAATTGTAGAGTTGAATACTACCATATTAAATCACTACGCAATATTCATAACAATTATTCGTTTCCTTATTTTTTAGATGGGTATCCATCTCAATAGAATCAATTTTTAATGGTTAACTCTTAAGAAGGATCCTTGTTTTGAAGATTTGTAGAACATCATTATAAATATGTATTCTCTGTATACTAGCTCTGTACACGTTTTAGCATATTATTTATTTTGTAGATATTATAGCGAACTCTTAAATAAAGCGGATTTGTCTTTCACCTTTTGTTGCGCTGGGTCACTTTAATATTTCTTCAAACATTAGTTAGGGAGAATTAATGGGCATACAATTTCCGTAATTTATAGTTTCCGGGGAATTTTGAACCTATTCCATGTATTATTTAGTAATTATTCATAGTACAAATCTTAATGTGTTTCCTTGAAATAAATTAATTTCGTTAAATAAATTAGTTTACAGAGACCTTTTCCTTGCTTCTTAGTTACAAATTTCGGAACAGTTTTCCTGAAACTAGCTATTTTACTTTCAATATTACCAAATATAAAAACGTGCGCGTTTTTGAAAGGAATTATTTATATGTATTTTCAGAAAACAACAGAACATTTGTATCCATATACATTACTATCAGTAATTACCTTTATCTCATACTACTGCACATAATAAGGATCGTAACAGGAAAACAGTTGTATACCTTCAAAGAAGACAGATGCCGCTCGTGATGAAAGTCAAGTTCGCTGTTCCTGTTTCCCATCAAAATCGTTGAAATGTTTACCCTAAAAGAATTCCTTCAGATGAAGGAAAAGATGAAAATCGGTTGGAGACTAACCCATACTGTAACCAAATGATGCGATCAGATAATTACTTTCTTTGTCAGAGTGTTGCCGGGCGTTGTCATGAATCAAAATGATTCTTCCCGAAAACAGTCCACGTCTTTTTATTTGTATTTCACGGCGGTGAATTCGTAGTGTCTCATAATAATCGTCATTGTTGATTTTCGCTTTCCTCAACCAACGCAGCACATTGTCCCAAATCATCCGGCCACGCCGCAGCTCATCTGGCTTCATAGTCAGCGTGTAGTTCAATTGTTTTGGACAGTTTGATACTCTCTAATAAAACGAAACCTAATGATGTGATCTACGCTGCAGCGGTTAGTTATTAAAACGGTACTTACGTCTAAACAACCCTCGTACTTTCATTGGTGCTAAAAAATGGTCGCGATTACAAAAGAAAATGGTTCGTTTCAACTAGTTTGTCATTTCGTTAATTTGAAATGTGTTTGCATATTTATTTTTCAGTCGAGTTATTCTTCTAGGAAACTTCAAGTACCAGTTGTCACGTAAGTGACCACCTGGGACCACGTTATGAAGCGGGCGAGAGTTTATGAACAACAATAAAGTGCTACGAAATCCGCTACGCCCGAAACTCGTGAGGAGAAACAAAATAATCTGAGCGGATGGCTGAAAATACGGCCCTAGCGTGTTTTTCTTGTCCCAGATGGCATATCAACAGCAGAACTCATGGTCGCTAATAAGATAATTAAATGGAATAGCGTGAAGTGTGGCCACAATTGTTGTTACTATTTTTTTTGTAAAAATGGGAGAATATCGGAAATTAAAAAGTTAGAATCAGTGGACAGCTCAAGTAAAGGAATCATTGTAGTGAATTGGTGGAGACGGAATAAACGATCCAGAAATTCATTGCATGTGGATATGGAAGACACGCAGCAATTATTAGATATGAGAGGTGGAAGTGGAAAGTCTGTGGAAGATAGAAACAAAAAGGTCAGAATTGGGTAGAAGATCAGGGATGAGTAGTCGGAAGACATACAGTATGATGTGTGTATATAACTGTAAATATATACATATGAAGCTAAAGTTAATGACTCTCCACGTCGCCAATATTCTACATTCCAAACAGATCTTGCCGAAATACACCAAATTACTCCAAACTTAGGGATAATTTTGAATAACATTATGGTATATACAGTTAACCTCATTACCTCAATCGCGTTTCTAGACTCAGTAGTATTCCACCAGCATGTAGGACAGATTTTACTTAAATTTCAAAACTTGTCCAGTAAAGTTTTTATTAAATAATAAATTATACTTCCATAACAATTTTTATTTCTACATCAAAAATAAATTATTCGAATTAATTATGTATTATAAATAAGAATTATGTTGAAAGTTAACTACTTAAAGTCAACAGAAATAGAAATGCTTCAATTGAAGCTTATGTAAAGAGCGTATAGCTAAATTTAGAAGAGAGACGAGTATGGATAAACGTCGACTAGTTTTAAAAAGTAATTTATTCTTCCCACTTTTATTATGTAACCCGAATAAAAGATTACCTTATTATTATACTTATTATTTCAAGCTTTCTGAAATTTATTTAACATTCCTTCAAGTTTGAAATACATTTTTTCTTAGGAATGTCCCACAGAGCTACTCAAGAACCAGAAATTGTTAAATTAAAAGCACTGTTGCCAATAATATAAATGACACAAATTTTGGTTCTTTCGTGGAAGACGCCCTCTCCACGTCTACGGCTACTTGGAAAGTGTGGGCATTTCCTCGGGGGATTGGTATTCTGGCCGAGACCTGTCCAGACAGGAATACATCGCCCTGTTCCCTGGACGGCCATTCAAGAGCCTGACATACTGCCACTCACACAAAAGCAGCCCGCTCCCGCTGCCTTGACGTCAGCCGTGACGTCTCCAAGAACCTGTAGATGATTACTCACTGATCAAATTCTCCACTCCTAGTGCTCATCCTTCTGCATTCTTAATTATTAATTTACAGGACCACCTATATTCATGAAATGCCGCAACAAATGCCATCAATTTTATTCTTCTAGTCCACATCGCAGTTTTTAGTTTGTATAACCTCGAAGAACCCATCTGAGTTAACGTCATTTCATCAATTATTTTATTTAGAGAGAGAGAGAGAAATTGATATAGACCGCACGAAAAGAAATGTATCGGAGACTTGAAACCTAGGTCACAAAGAATTACAGAAAGGAATATTCTAGAAATATTATTAACTTAGGAATCTTGTTGAATAGAAAATGTATTATAAATTTTTTTTGTATGTATGACAATTTTTCAAAGCTCCATATTCTACAGTTTAAATAAAGTAAATCATATTATAATGGTTTCTAATTTTATTGAAGACTTAAACAGAATTGGGGATAGAATACAAAAGATTAAAAATTCTAACAGTCATATCAAATTTAAAACTATTTAATAAAAAGCACGCTAAGATATTCGAGAACTTTAAGTAGTTTCTTATGTTAAGTCACTGTATAGAATTCATAATGAAGCCTAAAATTTATATTCTTTTTGAAAATTTATTGAGGGAAGGTGAAATATAAGTTCTATATGCATCTGAAACACTACTTCTCTAAATGGAGGCAGGTAACGAAATGTTGTACAACACATAAGTACACATTCAATGCATGCATTATTATGTGCTTATACACTTATGCCACAAAAACGAGTTCTGTGGTCAAATTCAAGATTCAGACGTTTTAGCGTGACACAGGACGTGCAACACTAAGAAAGAACAAAATAGGGCGAACATGTGTAGAACTTGCTCACCTTTACAGATGTTTAATGCACTTGCTGGCACAACTCAATTCTAATATCCTTGGGACGTCTTGGAGTTCCGACTACTTCGTTTATTTTAATCTGTGCTAATTCAACTATAATTGAGTTAGTATCACGCCACGATGTATTCAACCAGTTGTTTTATTCATATAAAAAACTTTTATAATAAAGATTATCAGTTTGCACAATAAATGACCCAGTATATACGATATTATAATAATGGTGGGTGGGGGTTGACAGGCAGTTAACTGATTATTGTAGGATATATAAGGATATGGTCTGCGGGCATGATGGTAAGGTGGGTTAGGATGTGCCTGAATGGTCAGGGGGAAGTATGAGGTCGATTGGAAGTTTTATTTTGAGCCGACGGAAGCATGGAGATGGAGGAGGATTGTCATGGAATTTCTGGATCGTGGGGTTTGGGTAGTTGAGGGCGCTTTTAATTAAAGTATTCAAGCAGTGAAATTGTCTATATCTTACTTGTTTTAGTAGATCGTATCACGCCGCTGCACGAACATATCGATAAAGGTACCCTAATCGCCTACATCATCCGTCAGCTCCTGTAGTTTAAATAGATTTGGAAACCTGCAATGGTGTCTGGGAGGTATAGAGCTGGACTGCAGATATGTGGACTCGGGTTCGAGTCTCACACGATGCAACCATCCTTTTTGTTTACTTTATTTACTTTGTTTACCTTCCATTTCTAGTATTTTCTGTTTCGAAAATGCTCTATTTCTGGAATATTCCATGTATAAATTGTACTCGATCCCGAATATAAGTCAGTCTTTCGCAGTACAAATCTTTGTACAGCACTTCGTGTTAAATAAACGACTATAACCTCTAGCAGTATGTGTTACTGAACCTCACGATCCTACAGAAACGTGGCAATATGAACTCTAAATTCGAGGTCAAAATATATAAAAATTTGTTTCATGATCTGGGTCTGGTAACGATTACGGCCGAGAAGACGTTTTATATATGGTATGTTGAATAATATAAAACTATCCTGACGTATTGGCTGTTTGATGTTTATTCTCTATTTTATAAACATTCTATTAATTTAAATATTTCATCAATTAAGCTTATCAGAGAGAGAGAGAGAGGGGGGGGGTGGAGGGAGGGAGATGTAAGATGGAGAGGAACTTTCAGTGTTACATATCGGTAACTCGATTTGTCATATTTTTCGTTACTAATAGTAAATATGGCTTAGCTGTAATTAATTAACAGACCAAAAAACTTCAGTAAACTTCTGAAAACACTTATTTGGGTAAAAGCTATTTATTTTAATCAGCATCGCACTAACTTTCTTAGAATCGTACAGCCCGTGACTGTTGTGGCTGTAGCATGCGGCATTCACATTTAAAGATTTACTTTAATTCCATCATTACTTTTGTAACATATTCTGAACATATAACTGAGGACACACGTTGAATCCATAAGCGATAAGAAACGAAAAAAAATGTCTCGTAGTGTTTATCACATTTGAAACAAGCACTTAACCTCCAATTACACATCCTCTCTTAATATTAAACATGCAATTATGATATTCTTTGAGTGTCTTAATGAGGGATTACACCAACATGTTCAGCTACTAATGACGCCATAAAGCTACTATAATTTATACTCGTCTAAGTTAAAACACCAACTTACAGAGAAATTGCAATTAACGTCCTATTTGCATTCCAATGCCGATTTCTATTCTAGAAGGATGCTGTAAACACCATTTCATAGTAATTTATCAGGTAAGTAAATATATTATAGGTGTTGTACCTGCCGTGATTATGAATGAAGCTGGAGGGCGAACGTGACACCGTGATGCGTTACGTAGCGGAGCACAGATATTCGGCTAATTATTAAAAAATAGACACAGTAGTATAGATCAATATAGAGATATATTCATACATATCGTTAACGGATTGAAATTTATCAAACATCGCATTCCTCTTTATCGTTTGTATCCATCTTCCAAATAGAAGTGATCACCCATTCGATATATCATACAGAGAAATTATGAATGTAATAATCATTCTTATAGAATGTTGGTATGAAGAAAAGTGGCTACAATAACTAATTAACATTTCCAATTGCTGTATTATAAATGTTGTACAAAGATTGTTTCTCAGCGCTAGTGAAATATTGTTGTATTCAATTTAAAATGCATATACGGGTATATATTATTTTATAATGAATAATTACTATAAAAATGTAAATAATATTAAATTTAACATTTATTTAATAATTATTCATTCTAAAATAACAAATACCCCCATTTGCTTTTCATTTGGCGCCCAACGTGGGACGTCAAATGAAATTAAAATATTTTCATTAATTCAATTTAATATTTTTCAAATTATTATAATAATTATTCATTTAAAAATAGTTATCCCCATATTCATTTCAAGTCCTTAGACAGGTCTGATGCAATCCTCCATGCTAACCTACCCTGAGTAAGCCATTTCATATGTACATAGCTACCAAATCCCACATCCTCCCTAATCTGTTTAGCGTATTCCAAATCTTTGTCTCCCTCTTTTATTCTTACTCCTACACACTTCCCACTAATGCTAATTTTACAAGACTCCTATGTCTCAAAACGTGGCCTATTAATCTATCCCTTCTCTTGGTCAAAGCCCTCTATATTGTTTTCTGTTTAAAACTTGCTGGATGGTTTACTGTATCCACATAGTGGAATATTACACTGATATCAGTAATTATTCAGAAGGTATATATATTTAGGACAACTTGTTCAGAATACCTGTCAGCAACATCATAATTCTAATAGTTTAAATTTTCTGGACAATACCTGAAAAGAATTACAGGGCGGAATGTTGCGTATAAATCATATTTATTAAATTAGCAGATGATAATCAAAATTAGAGGACAATGCTGCAGTGAGGACAATGGTGGATAAATTTAATCACATTTTCATTGTAAGCCTTTACAATCTGCATGGGCCCTGTCAGCTCCATTGTTGTTATTGACATTTCGGTCTCCACTTAGCTGTGCACTGAGGAGTTAGGATTGTGGTGTCTGCATATGCCGCAGAAACCACGTACATGACATTGAGGTTTCCAGAAATTTGATTGAGTTACTTGTGTTCTCTCTAATAAGAAAGTCGTAAAAACTATCAAATAAAACACAGAATTAAAGGCGCATGAAAAATAATTTATTCTCAAATTTTAAGTGTTCCTGGAAACACGCGATGAAATGGATTTTTTAATTTGTGATTCAATGAGAGTCGCGCTATATTAAAAATCCCATACTCTGCAAAATCCAGCAACACGCAATCCCTGGAGGAAGAGAAATAACTTTCGTCTAACATAACGTGTAATAGAAATGTTAAATATATATAAAAAAAACAAATATTTTGGCCAAAAAAATGAATAATGACGCAAAATAAGTTTCACAGACAATAAATAACGGCTTCCTTAATTCAATTTTGTCGTGGCAACTCATTTAAACGAAATAGTTATGAATAGTTGTATCTGCACATAGTTAATATTCAAATAGTTCGTTTGTCTTTGTGTTCTGATGTATTAAGGGTTCCGAACCGGAAGTAACCCGAATTTCTGGCAGCCTGTCATGCTAATTCAGTTTTCTTTTCGCAAGAAAACAACCGGAAGGATTCCGATTAAACTTTTCTGCTTGGAATACAGAACTTTAAGACAGTCTTCGGTCATCTTGAGACAATATTGCGGACGAAACCATCATATTTAACAAGATAACATGTTTCACCAATTTAGATTAAACATTTTTGTTGTATCAAAGTACTTAAGAAACCGAGAAGTAATCCTCCTTTTTATTAAGAGTTTTGTTACTCAAAACAAAAGTCATGCAGAGGAACTTTCGACGGTAATCTGTGTTAGTCATCTGAAATTCACAGCCATTCATGCAATACAACATAAAATCAGAAGGCTACACTTCAGTATTAATTTCATGTTGTGTTGTTGAGTAATAAAACATTTAATAAAAGGAGTATTGATACTTGGTTTATTATGTTAATTGAGATTAAACAATAGATTTTGATATATATTGCTATTTTTGTTGTTTACTAACTGGTCCTCCGTTTTTCAAAGAGGGTTAAAAATTTTGTTCACATTTCTTACAATTGGAGTTAGTATTTTTTCCTATCCATAGATGGAAAACCGATGTGATTTTATAATGGGCGGCATATTACGTATCCTACGAGAGATGGAAAGGACGGTTGCCATACCGTGATGATTTCGTTTTTGTATGTCCCTTTTTCAAAGACTAAAACTATTTATAGACTTAGAAATATTAATAACGTAAACATAGGTTTTTATATAGTTTGAGAAATAATGAAACAAGGTTCATCTTGATTCAATCAACGTTTTCTTTTCTTTAATGTTTTGTCTTTCATGTCAATATTATTTAACTTTTACACAAAATTCAGACAAAAATAAGGAATCTGGTGTTTTAGCCACCATTTTGAATTTCAAACTTAACCTTTATCAATATATGGATGGCAATATGAGACATAGATTGAAAAATATTACATCAATTTTCTGTATATTAATCAGAATTTTCATCCAAGCACTTAAAATGAGGGTTTGGACGTCCATCATTTTGTCTCTATATGGTAGTTAGATATTGCTAAAATGCTTCTCACAGCTCTTCATAATGAGGGAAACATGTTTCATAATAATTGTTCTGAAATTTTTCTTGTTGTACCTGTATGCGTGTTTGATACATGAAACTGAAGTGACGCGTATAACTGAAATCAGTCACTTAAATAAATTATATTCTCTCGTTTTAGTGCAACGCAGATATCTCTTCGTGAATGCATGTCAATTACGGTTGCCTCTATGTGACTAATTAACCTGAACCTCTTAAGTATGCATTGATAGCTTATTCTTGAAACCACTGCCCTAAAAAAACTTTGGAAAATTCCAAGTAACTTAAGTATTTTTGCAATACAGAATATCTCCATGCGCTTGCAAATTAGAAGGTCTACTTTATTATCACTTTGTGCTGTAATGCAGACGTCTTTTTTCAGAATCGATACTTATATTTGGCCTGCATCAATATGCAGTGCATACACTGCGCGAATCACGCAAAGGATTCGGCTTCTGAATCCTTGGATTAATTGTCGATTTGCATACATTACGTGTATAATCTTTCCAACCGAGCTCTCCGAAGGACTTAATTTGTTAAAACACGCAAGACCAGGGCCTGATATCCCTTTAAATTGAATAGATAATATAATAACGTGAAGCGGTAGACGCAAGGTTCTAACGGAAGTGACTACTTGATGATGTGAACGTATTTTTAATTACGATAACCATATATATTTATGGACTATAATTAATCAATTATTAAATAAATTTCGAATATAGTTTTCATTTAAACCACATTTAATAAAACATAGGTTGCTACGCCATATTACTGTAAATACAATCATTATCAAATAATATTAAACATTGCAATCATATTGCCATCATCCTCTTCCCATATAAATAATACAGCACGCCTGCTCTATTCTTAATCAACTGCGCCGAACTCAACTTCGCATTTGGCTATGCAACAAATTATTTTTTATTCGTCTCTGTTGTGTAAAGAGATTGCAATAAACATATAATTTTTAATTTAATTTTTTTTATTACTGCATGTGAGCACGCGATGTAGATTTACGATTAAACTGTACAAGCATCTAAAATAACTAACTTTCAGTCTCAATATTTTATTTATATATTTGCCTACCAAGTTTTCTATCTTCCCAAACATAATCATCTATAATATATGTACGTAATTTATATATCAATGATATATTTTATATTTATGTATTACATAACTTAAAAAATTGTTTGAACATTTAAAAATAATTTAAGATAAATTCAAAAAGTTAATGATTATTAATTAGTATCAATATATTGAAATAATAATATGAATATATAAATAAACTTGGGAACATAATCTGAATTGTAATAGCAACTGAACAGTCATTTCAAGACAAAAAATTGAAACCGTAACAAATATCTTCATGCAGTTGTTAGGTAAAATCTATTCTTATATATATTTGATTAATATTACAGTTTTTACATACAACAATAGAGGTTTCTGAACATATGTGATGAAATTTTCTGTGTTATTTTAATTTTAATAAATTCTGTCTTTTTGGAGATCATTTATAATTTCATTTATAAATATTATATATACTTGTGATCGATGAGATGTAAATTTTCGAAAGAAAGTAAATATGATGTTAAGACTGAAAATAAGGAATTTTTTTGTTTATAATATTTGAATACAATCAGCCTAATGTAAAGAAAAATATTCAAGTAATAATAACTCAAAATGTTCTTTACTTGGTATCTAAAATTTACTGAATGAACTCAAGGTCATGATCTTGTACTTTTTCTTACAAGTGATCCATATTTGAACTCGACATAACAGTTCCGGTGCTCAATATTTTCTGAAAAAACAATTGTTTCAACACATTTTCAAGGCAAAAACATTTGATTTATAATTACTTAAATGCAAGGGATTGAAACATTCTTTAAACTAATTAAAAAAGTGTTCATGTTTAATCTGATTTTAAATAAAATAAAATTTTTTATGTCTTCTATTACTTTTTGAATTATATTGAAAATAATAGGGTTATTACAAAAAATAACTAAATTAATCTAACTTAATATTATAAATAAAAAACAATATCCAAAAGTGAAAATAAAAGATTTGAAAATTATAATTACATTACGTCTCCAACTTTCGTGACCTCTTTTATTCATTAATTAAATTCTTAATAAAATTTTGAGTTGCTCCCGCAAAATCAGGATCCAATATTGCGGACGTTGAGGTAGTAACACAAAATTTTTAATAAGATTTTAATTAATGAATCTAATAGGTCCCGAACGTTACGGACGAAATGTTTCAAATTTCTATTTCTTAGTTTTTACCACTCTTGAATTTTATTTATAATAGGACTAATGAAATAGATATATTAACATAACGTTTTAAAAATTGAATAGGTCCAATAAAAATAGTTATCTCTCTTCCTTAGGAGGAGCATTTTCGCTTACCATCTGATGCCACCAAATCTCAAGAGACTTGTAACTTGCAACTTCCCTGACGCTGCATGCCTTTGATTCCGTGCCGTCAAATTTATAAATGGGAGGATTATTATTACTTTTTATATTTTTATTTTCATTGGCGCGAGTAGACAGCTCTGAGAAATATTATTTGAAGTACTTTCTGGTACGGTGTATAATTCCAACAGTTATTTTAATAAATTGATTCGTAGACATTTCAATGTTGATCATAAATCTTTGTTGACACATCTATGTACAAACAACATAAATTAAAATGATGTCGTCCCGTGTCCACATTCATTTATTTGGCCACGCAAAAGTCATTCCAGCTAAAAGCCACTGAGGATGGAAATACGGCCGCCGGGAACAATAAATTCTCATCAAAAATACATAGCGCTTTCATTCGGAATGTTGTAACTCGGAAATTGGTATAATTGTTCTCGCCGCTATTCTCAAACGCTCTTCATGTAACTTTCGATCAACGTCAATTAAAGAATTATCATTGTTAGCAATTTTACACACATGTATTGAAAATAAATTGCTGAGAACCGGAGGCATTTTAAATTGTCTGTCGTCCCTATATTCATAAGGGAATAAAAATAATGTTTGATGTTCTATTGGTTACATTTTCGAATAAAAACTGCCTACAACTTATATCACGTATAAGATAGTGCTCTGGTCTGTTTTCTTTAACGCCTTTATTAAAAGAAAGTATTTCAATATCAACTTTTTTTATATAATACTTTTTTATTTGATGTCTACGACTATCAAATTATCTTCTTGTCTGCTCTAGATATTTATATTTCCCTTGAAAATAAATTTATATTGGTGGGACTGATATTTAAGATTTAATTTTGTTCATATGTTGAATAACATTTTAAAATATTATTTACGTTATTTGCCGATTTATAAAAACCCGTTTTAGTAGGGTGAACATTCTTGATCAAATGCTTGAAAATGATGACTTAGAAGGTTTGATATTGATTTAATTTAAGCGATGTAGAGCTAGTGTTGGGTCTCCTTTCCCATGGTTCTAAGAACGTTCTTAGAAAGTCTTACTAAAAGAGGGAAATATATATAATTTAACTGTATGGATTTATTCTTAATGGTCATGTTGATAATCATTGTGATTCCAATTTATGGATTTTTGTTTCACTTCATACTCGTATTTACGAGGATTTGCATTCAACCCAAAAGATGACCTCTAACCTCACAATTGTTTTAAACAAAACCTGGGTATAGAGAGTTCACCTTTGGTTTTAAACATTAAGTTTCAGTTCTTAATATAGTTAATTTATAGAAGTGTATAATTTATAAAAGAAGAAATAACACTACGTTGAACTCATGTGTACTCTACTATACCATGGTTTCTTTGACGAAGCTAAAGCCAAGCGTAGCCGATGTGTCCGAGCGTTTCACGTAGTGTTACTGAAGACGATAATATATATATATATATATATATATAGAGAGAGAGAGAGAGAGAGAGGGGGGGGGGAATATCTTCTTGTTGTGGTATTCAGTCCTAAGACTGGTTTGATGCAACCTTCCATGCTAACCTATCTTGCAAAAGCCTTTTTATTTCCTTATAACTAGCACACACAACATCCTCCCTTATCTGCTTTGCGCACTCCATCCTTGGCCTCCCTCTTCTGTTCTTACCCCACACACTTCCCTCTAATGCTAATTTTACAAGACCCTCGTGTCTTAAAACGTGGCCTATTAATCTATCCCTATCTTAATTTCGGTAAAACTTTCCTTTCATCATAATTATAGAAATCTGTTCAACCTCTTTCTTTTGAAAAGTGACCCAAGAAACGATTTCGTGATGTCCACAAATTTTGTTTTATATAGAGGCAGAAAGTTTGATATTGCTTAAAGCCTTGTTACCTTTATAAAAAAAATAATTTAGTATTTCTTTCAAATCATTTCAACATTTTCAAGTTTAGGCAAGACGTATGACAATTGGGTATCATTAAAACTGACTAACGGCTCTGGGTAAAAGACGGCAAAGTTTCGTCGACATCAGTTTCCTTTTGAGAAGCACACAGTCAGCGTGAAAGACAAACACATCGTAACGTAGAAAACATTGGTCTCCGTTAAAATCTCTCGATTCCAAGTAACGCAGAAGAAAAATAGCTCACGACTTGAATATTTAAACAGAACGTATTTGATAACTTCTGGTGAAACTAGCGAATAAATATGTTATGAAGTTAAAATGAAACGAGAACTGTAATTGGCAATTATTGTATTATTCATTATTATTATATTCACTTTAACCCTAGAACTGTACCCAGGGGTATAAATGAAAAAAAATTAATTGCTTAAAACTTATTAACAATCCAACGGTTTATTTCGTGCGTTCGTGTATTTGCGGTAAGCGTGGGGACGCGCCGATACCTGTAGTCCTACGGTGGTCCTGTCTCTCGCTTTCAATCTTATAAAACCCTATTTGGAAGAAAGATTTCAGTACAGAACTTTACCAACATCGTACAAGTGAGTATTGGAGACAGGTTGGGTAAAAAATGACCACTGATGAAACTCCTTCCAATTAAAGATCTGGAAGGTGTTCTTTCTGCCCAGGATCCAAAAAACACAAATCACATGTACAATGTGCCAAGTGCAGAGGATTTATTTGTAATGACAACCAGAAGAATTTGCCAAAGCTGTTATCTGGAGAGTTCCTAATTATTGAGTCTTTTTTGATAAATGTAACATAGTTGATTTAAAATAAATGTTTATTCTCTTTCTGAAATTGTGGTGCACCTGTACCCCAAGGTACTGTTAGTTAAAGTCTAATGTGGATACGTTCTAGGGTTAATAAAGTTATTTGACGTTAAATACTATATACCTGCTGACTACAGTAGTTTGTATCATGAATTGTGTGTAAATATTACTTTCAGCTTAATCATAGACCTTCATAGCAAATACAGTCACACACGATATAAAAAAAAAGAAAAATGTTTGTGGTAAATTATGTGGATTGTTAGGCTTTGGGTGAGTTATGTACTTCTCTAAGTTGGCATACGTGATGATATATTTTGCCACTAAGTTATGGATTTAAATATTTGACTGTTAAACAATAGTGTTAATACGTATATACTGATACATAAAGTAAAAAAAATCATCTGAAATTACAAACGATTTTATGAAATTTACGTGAACGTAGCCTGTCGCTGTCTTTGTCTTAACTTTTCTCCACTGTACTCTCCTAGAAGTTATGGACAGCGCATTCCTTGGAAGCGGCGCTGTTTATTTATGATTGGCGGAACCGCCATTAAAGTTGGAGGGCTGGGCTGTCTTTGGGAGAAGGTCCGGCGTGCAAGTTACATGAAGCTAATATCCGGCGTGGAGCGAAGCAATCTGTGGAGTCCCCGTGCTGATGGCGAATCCATAACTCCTCGCAGACGCTCTCTCCTCCGCTCCGCGCCGCAAATTGAATCGGATGCTCTGCCCCCAACACAATACATAAATCACGCCAAAACCAGATATCTGTACACAAAAATTGGGGGCCAAAGTCAGGCCTGCTTTAAACCAAGAATATTCGCTGCTTTCTCTGTGCCAAAAAGCCCTTTGTTGCTCCGTATTACACACATGTTATTACTGGGTTTAACAAATACGACATAAAATTATGACAGAAATTATCGGACATTACTTTGACGTGCTTATTATCCTAAGTAATGTTAACATTATTGATATGTTACTTTGAAACATGTTAGGTAGTTCTTTCATGTGATAAGAGACGACCCAGCCTTATAATTTCTTCGAATGGCTGGGCCATCTTCTTTTTAGCACTCTTGCATTTTGCAATTCCAGAATTTCAGGAATGTGTTAGTGTTGATTATTACGTTATTTAGTTATGGCATCTTTAACTTGTGATGCCGTCAGTTCTTTCTGAAATGTGCCATTAGTTACAGATCCTGAGGCATTGGACACCATACGAAATATTGATTTTCTTCTCTGTATCATTACCATAATTGACACTCCGGTGCTTCCCATATAACATAAGCCCATTGTGGTGTTTAGTCTTTGTTTACACCACAAAAATATTATTATAACAAGGAATTGTTAAATAATAAAAAGATTATATTTAATTTGAATATATTCCATTTAATTATGATGATATTATAAAATTTCCAAAAGAAATATAACTCAAATTAAGTTTTAGTAAAAATATAAATTTACGAATGTCAAATTGGCTCAGTCGGTAAAGCAAAAAGAATCTATGCAGCTTCTAAAAGGCTGCTCCCGGGAACGCGGGTGACGAACGATATAATTGAAATGAAAACAATCGCGAATCAACGAGAATGGTTTAAGTGGAAAGCCGGGTAAAAATACCGTTACCAGATGTTCTGCGTGGTGACGTCGTTCCTGGTTTGCCGTTGCCGGAGGTTCCTTTGCTGGATCACGTTCTAGATTCTCTAGCGCCTCTTCTTCAGATTAAATCTCCATCAAATGTTATATTTTTGTTTTCCGTACTCCCATCAAATGACTCTTCTTTCTCTAACATGCCGAAATTAACTTTTACGCATGTTGTTTCCTCAGCCACTGCTCTCTCATCCCGACTCAGGACAGTTCCCCGGACCAACTGTCTAAATACAATGCACTCCAGGCAATAAATAATGTTGTAAAAGGCGACGTTTCCCGCCTACTCGGCCTCACCAAACCACCCTCGGTTTTCGTCCTGCTGTACGGGAATACCAAAACTAAATTATTTCTGCTTTACCCGTTCAAATGTAGGGGTCATGAGTCACCACACCATTTTGGTGGCAGTTTGAACCCTCCACTAAGTAACTTACCTTTTTGATCTATTTGTTTCTAGCTTCATTTTTTGTTACGTTAAACTGCTATCTTAATGCATGCTTGCTTTTTATTCTAGATGATATAGGTATTTTCATGACGTTTAGATAAATATGGGTAAACTAGTCTTTTCGTAGTGTGAATTTTACTTGTACCGATTTATTTTATTAGTTTTCCATTCTTCTATTGCATTTATTATTTCTGTAATGCATTTATCGTTATTTGTGGGCCACCGTTGGTGGAAAGGATATTTCTGATATCAGCAAGTGTGTCAATTTCAGTATTATCGTTTCCTGCTATAAACTAAGTTTTCAGGACATATGCGATAATTGCTTTTACAGTAATTTTGTTTATTTAGAAAAGTGACGGAACATTGTTTTAGTGATATTTTATTTCCATTAATTACCTTTCACCTCTCACTACTCCATTATTCAGGCACGTTTCGAAACAGGGAACATGGTTTTGAATTCCTTCGTCGCACCTCGGCTCATCTTATTCATTTTCACGACCTTTGTTAAACTGTCTTAGCCACACTTCCCCTCAATTTTATCACTCATTAATACTTCCCAAGCATAACACTGCTTTCATTCAAGAAACTGATCACTGAATTTCACAGTGACTGGTCGTTCAATGGTTTTGAACATTACTAAACGCTTCAACAAAAGGAAAGCACAGAGTGCCGCTGCTTTTCATATGTAAAAGTATAGCGTGAGGCAATAATTTACTATAAAATATTTGTTCGTTATGAAATAAATATGGTGCTTACTTGGAAAACGACATTTGTAGTAAGGTTCCCAATACGCTATCCCGACTTCATCGGTATAGTTCTGAATTTCCTGTCTTTTAATTAGGAGTTTAGGAGGCTCACGTACATTGAGCGCCAATTTGAGTGATAAACTAGAGTGGCAAACTTTGTTAAATTCTCTACTTACATCTAAGAATACCGATTTGCAGATCTCTTTGTTTCCAGTTATTCATTAATTTTTTGACATTCTATGGTATTTTAGACCGTAGAGTGATTAAATTTGATTTCTGTTTTTACTTGAAAATTTAAAAATTGTTTTAAATTCGATTTCATAAATGGATGCATTTGACTACTGTAGTTACGGATGGAAGGTTGAGTGAATCGGCGAATTGATCCTGGACAGCTAATTTGAATTTATTTTGTTTTAATTTGGTAAAGGAATAACTTCCTTTGTACAGCATTACATCATTATTACGGTTTCATACAGAACATACGTAGTGATGAGAATCATTTAACGAATTTAATTGCTTTTACAACCTGAGTTACATTTATTTTCTACGTTTATTGCGATGTATAGCCTTTCTTTAATTTCAGTTGTCGTCTCTTTAATTCTGTATTTCTTTTCTAAAGAAGTGTTCCTCTATTAATTCTTATTTATTTCGTTCCTAATTCCGTTTTTGCTCTTGTTTTAATTATTTATGTCAGTGATGGGCAAACTACGGCCCACGGGCCAGATGCGGCCCTCTGAAAGGTTCTATCCGGCCCGCGCGACATTATTCCTAATCTGTCGAATAAAAAAAGAATACAGGCTATAGGAAAAACTAACATTTTCAGCTTTTCATCTCCCTTTCGTTTTAGAGAAACATTCACACTTTCATTCATCACATTCTCCATCACAATATTTCAGTCATTCATAAAGCTTAGTATCACAAAAATTCAAGAATTTTATAAAATGTATCAATGTTATTTTACAAATACTATATTGGCCTGGCTAAAGTTTTTCTCCTTTCCTTTGGACCACTCTTTAAAAAGTTTTCCCATGACTGATTCATCTCATAAATTATAATTCCTGTTTTCAACGGATGGACGTTGTCGTTATTCGCTATCTTAAATTGCCGACATTCCTTCTAGAATATTCTGGAAGTTTTTCTACGCAATCAAAGGTTTGTGCCCCTGGCAACATATCTTGTTCCCAGATTTTCGTACCAAATTATCATTAATTTCTATGGAACATCGTCATCCGTTAAAAGAAAATTCTGATCTATATTTAAATAGACCTCAATTTTTATAACACTTTCCTGTGGCGAGATATTAGTTTTTAACTAAGGATATAGATCAGTATCTAGATACAAATTTTTATGACTAAAGAGGCAATCCATTTCTAAACCACGACTCCAACAACAATCGGAAGTTCCACAGAGTTTCATTCGCTGGAAGGAGGTAGTGGACTTCAACTAGTGAGTCACAACAGGGAGAACCGCTGCTGGACGCGTCGCAGGTTTCATTAAAATTCTCCTTTTACGCTACGTTTCCGACGGGGACCCCCAATAGTGATCTACCTACCTACATAGCCACTTTGGATTAGTGATGGGCAGATTGATTCTTTTTGTTGGGTCGTTTAAACTTGATTCACTCATGATACAAGTCGATTCTTATAAACGACTCTTTGGCTTTCCAAATCCCATCCGGTTCTTTTATCAAGATTGAGCATTAATAACTTTAGTAAGAAGGGGGGGGATTACGAATACACACACAAATGATAGAACCAAATTTACGTCATATTTATAACGTCATTTATTTATATATAATAACGATACATTATTTCAATAATCATTTTACAAAATTAATATTACTATTTACTTAAAGCATTTCGGAATTTTTTGGGAAGTGAGCCGACCCCGGAGCCTACCCAGGCAGTGGCTCATACCGAAGTCGACTCTGAGAATCGACTCAGGCGGACAGTTCGCTCAAGACTCGAGCAATTTTCTCGCGACTCTAAGATTTAAGTAACTCTCTCATGACTCTACGAATCGAGCAGTGAGCCCTAACACTTCTTACTGAGTGGTTTTAGAGAAAGGTTCTTGTATAATAATCGCCTCTTTAAATCGATTCTCAGTTCATCTGCCCACATCTACTTCGGATCACCCTGGGCAATTTCATCAACCTACGGTGAGCGTACGATGGTGATTCTCCGTCCTGGCCCTAACTAAGAAGAATTGTGACGACAGATTGATGCAACCGGAAAACTATTTAAAGGCGGCAACGAATAAGGTGTAAAGAGACTGATGTTTTCCTTCCTTGATAACTCACATAATTTCCCATTGCTGCCAACAATTATCTCCGTTTCATATTAACGTAAAATCACGTTAGCAGAAATTAACAACTGAAGCTAATATTGAGTGATTATTTGTTGTGGTACCAGAAAATAATTTTGAATACAGCTAACATTCAATTGTGAACTTACTTTTCTTTTAAGTGCTTCATATTAAGGCAATGTTATTTATAATTGCAATTCATTTAATCACTTTTCGATTAACGATACGATTATATTTTAATCGTGCATGTTTCAGTCTGTACAGGACTTGATCTTTACAAAATGTGATAAATCCTTTCCGTAGTTCATCAAACTGCATGCGTGCTCATCAACTTTACGCTGAAACAATAATTTCTGAAAAATCTGACCGTTAACTAAGTTAACATTTTAACAGTGTTCCAGTTGGTAACGAGTCACTTCTATCATTTGATGCGACGTTTCGAATGTAGATTCAATGTTTTCTTTTTGTTTGTAATGGAATTAGTTTGCTGTGTTTAAAAAAAGTGAATTTGTGCTATAATTTGTGCTGGATAAGATTTTTCCTCTAAATTCAATACTAAACATTTTGGTATCGTTGTATATATTTGTGTGTTTACAAATTTTTATAGCTCTGTTGGGTTAAGTACATGTATTTGGCGCTATTTTCTGGATTTGTATTAAGTTGAAAGCATAATAGCCCTCGTTAATTATTATAAAACCTGTTTGGGCATAATGTTAAAGAATAGTAAGGGTAGCATTTATACCACAAAAGTTGAAAGATCGCGTTCTAACACTGCTTACTTTTAGTATGAAAAAACTGGCATTATTACACAGAGAACAGTTGTAGATCACATAGTGACCCAGAGTAAATAGAAGCAACGAAGGAAAAGCCATTCTTTGGGCAAAGAAGAGAAGAGGTTGTCAAATTGGAGTCAGCTTCCTTGTGAATGAGATGGGTATGAATAAGTGAGGGCGAGCCTTGAATAACAACATCAATGATGCAGCGCTGCTAATTGTGTCCTCGCCAGCGGCCGACATCCGCACTCCCTCGCGACCCTTATTTTACTCTCTTAAACACCGATACTTACATACTATGTACAAATAACAAATAGTTCTACGTTCACTTTCTGTTAAGATTATACGAACATTTCTTTAGGAAAACATTTTTGTCAGAGGATCAATGGATGACTGCCATTTGATAGTTGGACTTCTACCAAACCTATTGAAATTCAGCGCTGAAATTTAATAATTTATAATGTCAGACTGTTTGTAAATCAATAAAAGATGGTGTTTCTAATTTAGTAACGAAACCTAGTGTACGAACTACTATTAATAACGTTTATATTATTTTTTCTAACTTATAGGCTACTTTACTATTTATTCCCTCATATTCTGTTCGTAAGGAGAACCGTCCACTATTGGAGAGGGGGGAAGGGTTATACTGAAATAGCCTAGGGTTACCTAGGCTTTCACCTGAAAGAGAAAACCTGCATCAGGTACTTGTTTCACGCCGTTCCAAAAGGTGGGAGATAATCATCACTGTAAATATAAAATTTTCATCAGGGAGGTTATCCCCAGAGTGAGGGTGAACAGTACGTTCACGGATGCCTCGTTCTTACTCTGGTTCATCAAGGCCCTCAATGCCGAGGCACCTGAACCTTATTTAGGACGTTATGTTCAGGGATCGCAGACCTTGTGCATAAGGTAACAGATGTCCGCTGATCCTATTGGATCAGTCGGCCAGCTGCTTCCTAAACATGTCGACCCCACATGAAAGTCCTCTCCCAATATTTGGAAGGTCGTGAGACAAGTTCCCTACCTGATGCACGTTTTCTAGGGTTTTGCCTTCATATCTTTCAGGTAGATTCGGGGGTGGATCCTTAAACTACAGTGTGGAAGCCCTAGCCAACCTTTGGCTGTCTACCAGTCCCTTCCATATCCCCCTTTTTCAATGCCCTTCCTATGCTCTGAAAGGGGAGTTGCCGGTTTCTGGATCACCCTCTTGTAGCCTGTTACGCAGAAAAAACTGTGAATATGATAAAGGTAGGACATAAATATGGTACAATAGGTAGAGTTTGTGACAGGGTATTAGATCACAAATATTTTATTTTTATATGTAACCAACCACAATACTTTTGGAAAAATATTAAATTTTTTATTTGACTGATAAGGGAGATGCTTCGCATCACTTATAATAATTCAGACGTAATTGTTAAAAATGACACAAATTATTTAAACAAAATTATTGATTCTTTCCTGTTATAAACTTTCCGTTTCACTTATCGTTAAAAAAATTTCATTGTTATTTTAAATATCACTAATACGCTTAGGAACTTGCTTTTAACTGTTATTTAGACCACTTTTGTTGTGCGACGTGCATTTGGAAATTTCCTAATTCTTTAAGTACTTTTTAATTTTTATATGATAATTTTATTCTATATACTTATTATATTGTAAATTTATTTTATGTCAAGTGTTTAAGTCACCTCAGATGAAGTTCTACATTTAGCAAAGAAACGTCGTGAACTAACTACAGTTAAATACAAGTTTGTATTAAAATTCTTCTGACGTGTATAGAGTGTTGTGCTGTTTATTAATTCCAAACTTTCAAATATTATAATTAACATATAATAAAACTTTATATTAGGACTATTTCATTTATTAGCTATTAATCTGAAAGCCGTAACCGTTGTATAGTGAGGTAGACTTTTATATAATTTTTATCAGAATTCATGAATATATATTGTTTGATGGTGAGATTTTAAGTAACCTTTCATAGCTGCCATGGACGTCAGGTGAGCTCCAATCCACGTCTCCCTGGGCCGGACAGCGCCTGTTCCACAGCTGCTTCAAAATCTGTTTCACGACTCTACACCCTAAATTCTCTTAAACGATTTCCCATTTTATGTTTCGTTCAGCCACTGTCTCAAATTTTCCTGTTCTCCTCCGAGCAGGACAAATTTCTTCTCCCCATTATTGTGAATATTTATATCATGTGATTGGTTTCTGTCAACCATAGTTTATTCTGCACGGCGAGGAAACTTGGTTTTGATAGTGAGAGGAGGTTTCCCTCGGAATTGTTCTAGGGGTGGGCCAGCTAATATTTCATGGCTGCATATTTGTATATCTTCACCTCATCTTTAGCGCCTTCAACTCCCGTCTACCACCGCTGTGAATTTACCAAATTACAATGTATTTAATGAATTAAATGCGCATTACAAAATATATAATAAATCAAATTTGAGATAAATTTATAGAAAAGAGTGTGGTTTCATTTTTATCTAAGGATTTATTTGTCTTAATAATTTTTTGCAAACAATAGCCATATTCTTGTTCCAACAGAATGAAATTTGTGCGTCCTTTTCTCGTTTAAAAATGTACTAGAGGAGATTCAATTTATTCCAAGACATTGATCATAAAGAGTTGAAATTCATTTTTCCAATAATAATAAAACTAAACATAAAGAAGTTTTTTAATTGAAAACGACACAAATTAAATGTCTTGAATCAATTTAGTTCTCTTTCCTCCGAAGAAAAGGGTCTCGATGCAAAAGTATTTCTGATATTGATGAACTGTTTGTTTTTACTTCGTGACGTAGTTAGACGTTATAGTTCAATACAGTGAAATGTTGAGATGATATCAACCTTTTACAGATGTGGCCATAGGGCAAGGCAACGCCTAAATTGAGAAATCAATTAAATAACTGAAAGATGTTAAATATTATTTAAGCTTAGACAATTTTATTTTATTGGAACAGATTATATTCTCGTGCCATTAAAGTCTCACGGTATTGCATATTTTTGCAACACTACGTTATTATATATTACTAAGAATTATGAAATATAGATCTATACTTTTGAGCTTTCTCTGCGGTGGAAGAAGCAGGGTGATATCACAGAGCTTTCACTTCTTGTTTACTGTGTTACGGTCACCAGGAAATGGTTTTATTTGAATTCGTGACATTTGCGTGTCAGCCTGTGGGGGCGCCGCATTCTTCTCTTGTTGCTCGTTAGTACTGCTTGGCTTCATTAGGTCGGCAGGTGCGTCCTTTTTCCCAATCCACAACAACGGACAAGCGGGGCCTGGGCGTCGGAATATCGTTACACAAGTATCATTCTAAATACACACATTCATACTATGCAAATACCAACCTTTGTTGAGTCGCTTTTCCGCCATTCGCTCGTGTGCCGTTTTCAAGCTCTGTAAATTTGATATGCAAGGGGACACTCGGCTGGAAAGCCCCGTTTTATTTGTTTTACATATTTTTACTGCTACCTGTGGGGGCAACTATTTTCCCAATGCACGTTTTATTGAGCTTGATAATAATAAACACTGTAGCCCTCTTCATCCGCGGAGGGAAAATTTATAGAGAGTAATGTAAATATTGTCAATCGTTATCAAATTACCCATGTCATTTCCTGGACTACTGTATTAGAAAGTCCAAGCTATGGCACGGGCAATGATATTTTCATAGCACATCCCAAGAATCAATATCAAGTTATCGCTTAAGAAGAATAGCTAGTCCAACTTCTCCCAAGAAGAATATATATATATTACGAACTAACTACCTAATAGTATCAGACAAATAAAATTAAACTTAAAATACATGTTAATTTTTCGTTCTCCTTATCAAATAGTCATAAAATTACAATATATTTGTTTATCACAACATAGTTTTCTGACTTCAAAAATTTACAATAAATAAAAAGACTGCCAAAATGTCAGCATAAAAATTTATCACTATATATTCATAAAAGCGACTTTTAGTCTCCATTTTGAGACTTCCTCAGGGGTAAAATTTATTGAAATGTATTGCTAAATTTTACGCCTGAAGAAGTCAATATGGAGGCGAATCGTCGCTTTTATGAATAAATAGTGATAAATTTATATGCTGACTTTTTGGCCGTCTTTTTATTTATCATATATTTGTTTACCATTATTATCTCATTAATGTACGTAGTCGCTTCACAAGAAGTAAACAGATTTAAAGTGTCTGTTTTTTTGTTTTGTTTTTTTGTTGGCTTACAGGCTACATGAGGGTGATCCTGAAACAGGCAACTCCCCTTTAATAGCATAGGAAGGGAATTGAAAAGGGGGGATGCGGAAGGTAGAGCAAGGTAGCCATGGGTTGACTAGGGCCCCCGGGCTATGGTTTAAGGATCCTACCCGGTGTTTCACCTAAAGAGATGCAGGGAAAACCCTAGAAAACCTGCATCAGGTAGGTCGGGCATTGAGTTCCTCTTACTGCGGGCTGCAATGAGAAACAAAATTTCTGTTGATACTCGTAAATAACATTTTCGTGATTCTGACATATACATTTCATCTTATATTTTAATATAAATTACATTGATCAATAGTCAGATGAAATGTTACTTGACAGCTCATAGTAAATGTGTGAAAAAGAAGTAAAATCCTTGTTTATTTATTTAAGTATAGTAACTAAGTAGTGTCCTGTAGGTAATAGTCACTACCTTACTCATTTCCACAATATTTACGCAGCCTACATTTGACAAACAATTTCCGCAACTCTGTTCAACCGAATTGCATAATCAAGTGCTTTATTCGACTCAGAATTTAATGGTCTGCGGTTCATTACTGAACATTGTTTTTTAATAAATTGCTTAAGGCGGAAAACTGAAACGAGGTACGAGATTTCGTGGCTTTTACACTACCGGCCGCATCATATACAAGAAAATTGAATAAAAAAAGATCATTTGCGAAAAGAGGCCTTTTCATCTTAGACACGATTACAATACTATATGTGTAACAATGTATGGTTGATAATTGTAGTTGTTTGGCTGTTGTAAAATTTATATTGTATATATTAAGAGCTTTTATTAATCAGGCTTAAGATTTAGTACTACGAGTAATTACGTACCTTATTTTATTATATATCATTTTAATCAATATATTTATTTGAATTATATTTGTTGATTAAATTTTATTAGCATATTAGTTACGCCACTTTTATGGTAGACGTAACTTCAACTATGATAGATACTTATATATTATTGTTGAATTATTCGTTACCATTGTTTCACTCCATTGAATGTCTTTCTTCCAGTTTCAGCTACAGTCCCCCTTAATGTCCATCCAGCAGCCACCAAATGGCCACATTCTTCATCACATGATTTCTAATGCTTATCTCAGAACTCAAGTCTAGATGCCATCTCTCCTTCCCTTAATGCGTCCTTCACGTCACCATCTAATTTCTCATCTTTCCCAAAGTAAATCTCCTCAAGATTAGAATTTCCTATTTGTTCTTCTGCGATAGCAATGATGCAGACAGTTTATTTTCTTGTAAACATGCCATTTAACACTCAAATTTATGTACCAACAAGTGAAATATAAAAAAATATAAACGTATACTTGGCTTGTAGATCAACGTTTCATTCTAATAATCCGTCTTATATTTGTTGGCGCTTTATAAATTTAAAGTAATACTTCAATTTAATCATTATGGACATATATATTTGCCTATCAAAGAATGACAAACTATTCACTAGAAACAATGAATAATCAAAAAGCACCTTACTTCGTTTCTGAAAATTTAAATTTCATTTTTAATTTCTTTGCTCCTATTCCACTGTTTACCATCCTTTTTTCAACTACCTAAGTATTTTAATGTCCCGTTTGTATCATATATTTTTTTAATATTTAAAAATTGAGTTACTCCCTAAATGATTGCAGATTACTACTTGTTCAGTACAAAAAATTACATTTAGGAATCAATAACCAGAAGAGTATTTAGAAAAAAAAACAATTAGTAACATTCGAGAATCAAATAATTTAAAGAAAAAATTATATAAAATTTATTTTTTAGTTTTTATTATTAACATTTTTAATAATTTCAACACTGAATGAGAGCTTGATGCAGTGAGATTATATTAGTCAGCTCCCCTATTCGTAAACGTGAGATGGCCAAAGTGATGCATGCCACAGCAGTCGTCCAATACATTAGACATAGTTAACAATCGCTCCCTAGTTTACTTCGCTCCAAAGTTCAAATATTAATGATAGCTTATTAAAAATCTAGATAACGTGCATGTTTTCTTTTGTACAAGTATAATCATAGCAGGTGGTTGATTTTTAAATTATAGACGATATTATTTCCGAATTGCCCCTCACCCCCCTTTCCCTTTTGAACAGCCAAATTGCCCCCATTCTACTTAATTATTTATATTTTGTACCTTAAACTAGATACTACCCTACAATCATCAGAGACTTTATATGATAGATTTATCACAACCTACTTTGGGAAACACCGCCGTATTGTTTTTCCTACTTGTATATTTTATATTTGATTCATACGAACTTCTATATATTATACCTTAAATTTTTTACTCCAGCTATAAGCGACTTAGGATAATTTTAGTTTAACTTGTTTTCTTATCACAGATAATTTTATATACGTTCTTATCACCCAATTCAGTTGATTTTATATTAAATTTTGCCATCAGTAAATCTGATTTTTAATTTACTGATTACTTATTCAGTGAAATTTTTATACCTCTAAAATTGATGTTGACTTCATTTTGGAGAATCATACTGAATAATATTTTCCCCTCCCTGTGAAATGTTTAGACATCATCTACATTACCTATTTTCTTTACTAAATATTTACATGTATTTTAATCTTTCAAAAATATGTTCTAATATATTATTCTCACTTTTGGAAGAATCTACTCATTAAGAAATTTAATTATTCATTTGAGTGTCTATCTTAAGACATGATTATTAATTGCATCTTATTTCCGTCTTTAAATCCGTTACAGTAGATATCCCTATTTGACGTATATGTGCATCTTCCACCACTCAATTCTTATTTCTCTTTCTTCAGGTTGTAAAGCGATATTAGTTATTTTTTTTACTTACAGTATAAAAAAATCAGAAGCCTGTTTGTCATTTGGGTATTAATATAATCCACAGTTTTCACAGTATGTATAAGCTTTGTTTACCCTACCGATCTTTCGTTGTGCACATTTGCTCAGTACTGACGCAACTCATAAACTGAAAAACTATTGTTTTTCTGATATATATATATATATATATATATATATATCAGAAAAACAATATATATATATGTCATAAGAAAAACACGTAACGAAATGTTAAGAGTATATTGTTTATTAAAATATTTAAATGTATATTTTTCCTAATTGTGTTAATAAATACAATGGCGCATTGAATTGAAGTTAGCTAGAACATACACTTATTAAATTTTATCAATAAACCAATAACTGCGTAGATCACGTGCACTTTAAAGATAGATTTAAATTCTCTCCGTGCCCGAAAGGCCAATGAAAATAATGCGCTCATTAAACTGCTGCAGTTCTACGTAATCGCCCAACTACGTTTCTAACAAGTACTTAGTTACTTCCATCGTCTGCAATATAACTTGGAACTTCACCACGACGTCTAACGACAAACAAATAATACTGCGTTCACGAGTGCGTGAATACCAAACTGAAGTAATTGCGTAAAGAAACCCCCGTTATTACGTGCAGTTTGTAATAACCAGGTTACCTGAAGTCCTTTATCCTTCCTGCCGAGATGAATCCCCCGGTTCACCGCCTTGTTTGCAACTCCGTTAAAGCAGAGCAGTAGCTCTTTCTCGAATAGAATGTGTTCTTAAATCTCACACCCCACATGTGACAGACGGTTGTAGAACAGTAGTAAATTAAACTAAATGCTTTAAGAATATTTTATTTTCAATATAAATTAATAGTATACAGTATATTTCAGGAATAGGATACTTATAGCTTCTTAAATTTCATCAGCAGATAATCATTAACGTTCTATTAATTATTTTACTAAAAGCATACCTCAACACACACTGATGTTAACTGTCATTTGTCTGCAGCGAATCTATATAATCAAAAAGCAATTACGTGTCAAACATACTGTGACTATAAGGTTTGCCCTTATGGTTTTCTCTACCATTCATCCGATTAACGTGAAATTTTCGTGTTTACCGATAATCATCCCAAAGACGTTTTCGGTCAATATTTTGAAGATTCAGACCCTTCCCTTTTACCCCTGCAAGATATAAAAGTTCCCACGTCAATCATCTGCTCTACAGTGTCAAGTTTGTCCCTTATGATTTCTTATACCATTCATCCGATTGCCTTGAAGTCTAGGTATGTTCTAGCACTCAGCCTAGAGAAAGTTTCTGTCGACCATCCAAAGTTTTAGATTCCTTCCTTCCTCCATTTCCAGCTTATAAAACGTCCTACCCCAAAGACACATAGAATTTGCAACAGGATCGATTATACCGTCTTGTAGCCGAGACGATCAAATTTCTGTTAACCGTAAAATAATATGTTAATTAAACCTACATTTTATTAAAGTAATGATACTTTTCAATCAGAAAATAATAATAATACAAAATGTTTTATAAGTCGTAATGTTTGAGGATTGCATCTCTGGCGCTCGAGACGGATTTTACTGTAACTAAAATCACTTATGTAGTACAACATTCGAAAAAAAACTTTTAAGGCTCATTACTTAAATAAAATGTTATTTTACGTTCAACGCCTATATAATAATAAATAACAATACTTTCTAATTAGTTTATAAATATGCAAAATGATTATTAAGTCACAGTGAAGATTGATCATATTACGACCCGTGGCGCACACACACTTCTTCAGTGGTACGAAAACACAGAAATCACTAGGGGTGAGGTCATTACTGTGTAGTGATGAAGTTCCGACTGGTCAGTGATTCGCATGTAACGATGAATTCAAGATAGCAGTTTGACGGTGGCTCCACAGACGGTTGGATGCATGCCGGTATGAACTGGCGCGGAAACTATATATATATATATATATATATACTTTACACTATCTGGGTGCCATAGTTAGCCTAGAGCTTTAAGCGAGCGAAGATCCAAGAATTATAGATTGAAGAGCATCTTGCCATAAAAGAGTCTAAAAAATTCCGGAGTGAAAATATCCCCGCTAGTATAATTGAATTACAATCGATGAAAAAAACCCTTAACCTTAATAAAGTAAAGACTTCTCCAGGTACCTTAATGGTTTCTTCATTTAATTCCTTCAATTTCACCACGAGAATCACAAAGCGCCCAATCAAAAGGCGGTACTGAGGAATACGAAATTTAGCGTCCCGTCATAATTTAAACCCGCGCAAAAGATTTGAAGCTTTAAGTTTTTCTACAGGATTTACGGAATATGATATTATTATTATAAGTATGGTTTGCTGTATAAAACAAATGTAAAATAAATACTGATTTAGAAAACTCATTAATAGAACAAATAATAAATATGTCTAATGTCGCTAGTTCTTTGAGTTTCTCACTTGAAAATATTTAGTCACTTATCGTCAATAAAATATATTAAGTTATAATGTTTTTTAAAAGTGCAAGCCTCTGTATGATTTTCCTTGAATCATATTTAGTCAAATTTTCATGGAGGATGCTGTGACGTTGTTGAACCCTTGGCAACGTTTCACTCACTTTCATACCTCCCGTCTTAAATTCCATCCTATACTGTTGCTATTAAAGGGGAGAGGAATGGCTCGTATGTAGTTAACGAGAAGACGTTGGAGATCTCAACGAAAGAGGTAAATATGTGATGCAATCACTGCTTCATTCAAATTAAGTTATCACAAATTTAATTAAAATAAACCGTGACTTATACCTAAATAAAATAAAAAGCATAAGAGACAACAGTTTGAAAGCGAATAATAACAACCACCATGTCACCATATGCTGGATTCCTGCCCAAGGCAAAATATTAGGATACGTGTTAGCTGATCATCAAGCTAAACTCACAGCAAATTGCCACCTTAATTTAATATTCAATAATATATGCACCACAGATGACATATGGAAGATGTATGACTCGAAAATCCTGGAACACTGGAACCCCAGGAGAAGATCAAGTGAGAATAGACTCTTCCATCTACACATGAACACTCTTCAAAAGATCTATTCTTCCCCAAGGATCTCATGAGAAATGATCAAATAGTGCTTTCCAGATATCATCAGCATTTCTCTCGTCTATCTTTCTTTTCCAGAGAACTTCCACCCCAACCGAACTCTTGCAAGATACACCTAATCATGCACCGTATCATTTTCCATTGCCCCAATTACAGCAATCCAAGAAGATATATATATACACTAGGATCATGTTGACCAAAGGACATCATATCTTTGGAAGAGACAATAAATACACTATTAGAATTTATAAAAGTGATCAATATGTAGTCTATGACAAACTCGAGAAAATTTCAAACCTTATTTCATCCACTTATCAGAATAGTTATGTTCTTCTCGGCGTTATTAATGTAACCGCTGTGGTCACCAATAACATTACAGTTGACGTGACCAATATATATATATATATTTACTAGCATCATCTCGACCAAAGGACATCATAAGTATAAAAATAAAAATATTAAAATTAAATGTCTATAATCCATAAACAAACACATATATATGATATTATTTAATGAATATTCGAAAGTATATTTTCCTCAGTATGAAAAAGAATATATTTATCAATGACTACAGGATGTTGTGGCGCTAATTGTCGCGCGTTCATTTTCTTAAAAACTGTATATGGCTGTGTGCGATTTTTGGCTCGTAATCCAAATTTTACAATAAAATAATAGATTTTTTGTCCAATTGTTATTTCAGTATTTGCAGACACAATGCCAGACGAAATCTCTGTTAAATCTCAGCACTTTTTAGTTTGAATGTTGGCAGTTAAAACTGAAGTTTATTTTATCTCAAACATAATAGTCGACGTTTAGTTAGATCTAGAATCACTTTGAATATTAGGAACGACGACGTATGAGAAAGTTTTTTTTCATACCTGACCTGATTTAAAAACCAGTCTACATCCTTACTCTATATTTAGTGACAATCTCCAGCCAATAACAGCAGAACATCCTCATTCTATTCTTGCTACCTTACCCTGATATTTTCACCCATCATATCACATCATGAATTAGACGCCGATTAATATTTTAATAGAAGTTATCCTCATCTTTAATTTCATATGTTTAAATTATTAAAGATCAAAGTGACTGGCATTTTTGCTGACCTCTCGAAAGCGTTTGATTTAGTAGATCATAATATTCTACTCAGAAAATTAGACTTCTACGGAATCAGAGGAGTTTCTCATTCTTTATTGGCGTCGTACTTGCAAAAACAGACGCCAAAAAGTTTCTATTCAAAACACGGATGGAAATGAGTATCTATCAGAATGGGAAACAATTACCTGCGGTGTCCCTCAGGGCTCAATTTTGGGACCTTTACTTTTCATCATTTACATTAACGATTTACCTAATTATTTAGATCCCTTAAAATCAGTCCTCTACGCTGACGACACAAATTTGGTTATCACGGACAGCGACTCGCAAACTTTATGCGAGAAAGTTGATACTGCGATGTGCCGTCTCAATCTTTGGTTCACTGCAAACAAATTTTCTCTTAACCTAGAGAAAACCAAAATCTTTAACTTCACAGCAAACACAAACAGTTTATCTCCTAACTTGGAAAACATTTCAGAGCACGCGCCTTTTCTTGGTCTACTGATTGACAATAATTTGAAATGGAGTCACCACATTAAAAAAATATCGGGAAAACTGAGCAAAATTTGCTTTACATTACGAGTGTTAGCTCGGGAAGCCAACATAGCCACATCAAATATAATTTACCATGCATATTTTCATTCTGTCATGTGTTAAGGTATTGCAAACTGGGGTCCTTCGCATCACGCGATTCACATTTTTAAACTACAAAAGCGGGCCGTACGAATAGAATTTGTATCTGGTGCAGAGTGGAATACCACTTGCAAACCTTTGTTTTGCAAACTTGGAATTTTAACCTTACCTTGCACATATATTCTAGAAATTTTAAAATTTGTTTGGAGCAACATCAATCTATATGATCTAAACGGTTCAAGCCATGGGTACAACACAAGAAATCGCTCTCAGCTCCGTGTTGCAAAACATCGTCGAAGTATTTTTAAACAAGCATTCTTTATTCCGGTATAAATATATACAATACTCTCCCGGAAGAAATAAAAGCTTTAAAGGTTCAAAAATCATTTATAAAGAGCTGTAAATCTTTGTTAATGAATGGAGCGTATTATTCACCCAAAGAGTTCGTAGATAGGAAGGACTAAAACAGTTTGCTGGTGTCCTATCAAATTCTTCTATTATTTTACAACTATACTCTACTAGAATTTAACTGCTGACTTATTTTCTTTTTCATGTTCGACGGGAACCTACGCACGATCTTCTGCTGCCTCCTCCGTCGACTGAAAATTAAAGATTGAATTTTATCTTTCCTTTCTTGTCAATTCTTAGTTGTAAAATTTTGTATATCCTATTTCCTCAACCGAGGACTAATGGATTGAATAATAATAATTAATTTATATGTGGGAATTGTTGATATACTTCATGAGTAAAGTTTCCGGCTGTTTCATTATATGGTTTGAAAAGTCGGAGAGTTGGATTTAGCATTCAGAGTCGTAAAAGCGAGATACCTCCATCTCTAGAGCTGTGCTAACCTAAGAAACTCAAAGTTTATGAAGGGTGCGGAAACTTACGTTCATGCTCTGACCATTTCTCATAAGATTCTACCTTGGTATATAATTCCACCTAAATCATTCCGCCTAAACTCTCACCCTCTACTGTCACCACAGCTACTCCTTTCTTAAGCCAGACGTATCATATAATCTCTAATTTTCACTTTCACTAAAGCGTTACATACTTTAGGGATCCAGGCAGCAGTGAAATGTGATTTTCGGTTCTGTTAAGCTTAGCTTTTTACAAAATTAATTCATAATGTTAATATTTACGAACAACATTACACATTTCAAATACAGAAAAAAACATAATTAAAATTTAGTCAAATATACGCGGGTATACGGGTTGAAGTTTGCTCTTCCGTGGAATTAGAGAGCGACCGCCAGCTGCAGTTGTACGCTGAAGGCCACTAAGTATCGACCGGCAATGCAGCCCCTCCCAGGGCCACATTACACATTGCACACTCACAAAATACCTAGCTAGCTCTACCTCAGCACGCACCCACTCTCGTTGCACGAAGAAAAATAAAAAATGCTTGCCAACGAAGCAAGAGGACCGTCAATTTGACGTCACTTTGTGGCGAAACAGAAGAGTAAATTTATAAAAAAAATCAACGATTTATAAAGCTACTAATTTATAAAAAAAAGATCTAAACAAGGAAAAATGTAAACCATATGAGTCACGTAGGAATAAGGAAAGAACTTCAGTAAATCCCACCCAACTGTTAGGAGTCTCATTTCTTTATCTGTGGCTTTCTTTCTTTCTCATTGTTGCTACAATCCATTGAGGGTCTTTTTCTGCCGAGATGACTGCCAGACTTTCATAATCCATGACAGATTTCGAATTTATTAATTGTATCTTGGTCAACTTGTTTATTATTCTTCTTTACCTAAACATGACGAGCACAAAAATCCATTCCCACACCTAAATTCGGATCCAAGACTTTTGTGCTGAGAAACGCTGACCACTAAAATACGGTAAAATGTTTCTCCACATAAAGTGTGAAGATGAAGTGAGCTTCGTTGTGATGTATTTTTGAAGACAATAAATTCAAGTAAATGTACTTCAGTTAAAAAAATAATGTATGAGTCTAAATAATAAAATTGTCTGCGTACTGCCACTCACGTATTTAGTGAGCATCAATCATCTGAACTTAGACTTAAAAAACATTTCGCATATTCATTAATTAATCAGAACATTTCACTTCCTTCCTCCATGGCTCTACAGCCCATTGGGGGCCTGGGCCTACCGAGTCGACTGCGGACTGTCATCTTGCATGACGCATTCCGAATTTGGAGTGATACGTTGTCAAAGTATCGATCCTCCAACAGTCTTAATCCCGGTCTTGTCGACCATGACAATACAAACATCCAAGCCCATTCAACATGCCACCATGGTGTAGAGGTCAATGGCTGCTAAATAAAAATAATACAAAATCCAACAAGTTTAATGTCTATTTCTGGATTATTGAATTCGTCATATTCAAGCATGCAACATCTGTAGTACTTCAGCCCCAGGATTATATAAAGAGAATGCCATTGGTGTAATATTGGTTCTATTAGTGTACCGAAAAAAATTATTGCTATCTTAAGGCTCCGAGAGCATTCTCTAGTCTCTGAATGGACCTGAAGTATATTTGACTCTACTAGGATATCGGCAGTATTTTCGGCTGCATTAACGTACAAAAAATTGTCCCTCAGGGCTCAATTTTGGGACCTTTACTTTTCATCATTTACATTAACGATTTACCTAATTATTTAGATCCCTTAAAGTCAGTCCTCTACGATGACGACACAAATTTGGTTATCACGGACAGCGACTCGCAAACTTTATGCGAAAAAGTTGATACTGCGATGTGCCGTCTCAATCTTTGGCTCAGTGCAAACAAATTTTCTCTTAACCTAGAGAAAACCAAAATCGTTAACTTCAAAGCAACCACAAACAGTAACTTGGAAAACATTTCAGAGCACGCGCCTTTTCTTGGTCTGCTGATTGACAATAATTTGAAATGAAATCACCACATTAAAAAAATATCGGGAAAACTCAGCAAAATTTGCTTTACATTAAGAGTGTTAGCTCAGGAAGCCGACAAAGCCACATCAAAAATGATGTACCGTGCATATTTTCATTCTGTCATGTGTTACGGTATTGCAAACTGGGGTCATTCGCATCACGCGATTCACATTTTTAAACTGCAAAAGTCGTCCGTACGAATAGTATCTGGTGCGGAGTGGAATACGACTTGCAAGCCTTTGTTTTGAAAACTTGGAATTTTAACCTTACCTTGTACGTATATTCTAGAAATTTTAAAATTTGTATGGAGCAACATCAATCTATATGATCTAAACGGTTCAAGCCATTCGTACAACACAAGAAATCGCTCTCAGCTCCGTGTTGAAAAACATCGTCTAAGTCTTTTTGAAACAAGCATTCTTTATTCCTGTATAAATATATACAATACTCTCCCGGAAGAAATAAAAGCTTTAAAGGTTCAAAAATCATTTATAAAGAGTTGTAAATCTTTGTTAATGAATGGAGCGTATTATTCACTGAAAGAGTTCGTAGATAGGAAGGACTAAAACAGTTTGCTGGTGTCCTATCAAATTGTTCTATTATTTTACAACTATACTCTACTATAATTTAACTGCCGACTTATTTTCTTTTTCATGTTCGACGGGAACCTACGCACGATCATCTGCTGCCTTTTCCGTCGACTGAAAATTGAAGATTGAATTTTATTTTTCCTTTCTTGTCATTCAATTCTTAGTTGTAAAATTTAGTATATTTCTTGTAATATTATATTTGACGTATCCTATTTCCTCAACCGAGGACTAATGGATTGAATAATAATAATAATAATTGAATAAAGGGAACGATTTGGGGCTCAATTACACCACATCCGGTTCTAAGGTTAGACACAGTTATAGTGGCTGAGATGATCCATGATACGCAATCGCATCCTAGCACTTAACGCTGGAGTTTCGTCGAGTGTTACGTTGGGCACACGGAAGGTGACCGTCTAACATAATACGGCCACCACCAGAATAAAGTAGCTGTTGCCAATCCCTATCCCAGCGTATTTGTCCATGAGTCCTCTGCAGTCGCAGGCACCGATGGTTTTGCAACTGAAGTATCGTGTATATACGCAGGCCGCTGTGCAGGAAGCATATGATACACCTGTAGCTGTGCCACCTGGCGAGATGAAGCTGAACGGTTCCCAAGCGCCATGAGGCGCTTTAGGCGTCCACTCCTGGATTTCCGAATTCTCCGGTCCTCGTGAGCCCACTGCTCCCTAAATTGTAACAATATACTGCTGTTACGCTCCACACGAGCTACTATTTCCCGATAAGAAAACCCTCAATCACGCACGTCGTCTCGTTTTAGTGGTAGACACAGGCGTCTCATGTAACGTATACCACTATCAGATCATCATACACAGATACCGCAGCAATTCAGTTGGTGCTGGTCATGTCGTTTGACTTTGATTGTATAATTAATGACAGGTCGCTATTTGCAATTGCTGAAAGTTTTTGTACAATCGCTTGTTTTTTTCAAACATTCCAATGAGAAAACGCGTAGTTGTCTTAGGCTCGTCTTAAACCAGGCAGCTTTATGAGCAATCACTTGGTTGGTAGGAAAACTGTTAGTCCTCATTAAGTTTCCCAGATACTCGCTGTTTTCTACAGACTCTATATATTTGAAAATTAAATTGAGTATTTTCAGGGATTTTATTGAGTAAATTGAATTCTAGGTGTGAGAAACCATGTGAGAAGAGGAATTTTATGTGACCTGGGGGTGGGAAGAGCTATTTGCTCAAGCGAATTGCATAAACAATGAGATTATAATATGTGTTGCGTGTTATGTTCACGAAAGGACGCTCACGTTTTTATGATCAGTTGACTAATAGATAAAAAAATTATAATTATGTTAAGTTGTTTAACTTATATATCTATAATCTTATGAACAGAAAGTATTATGAAAGATATTGATTTAATCATCAACTTTTGACACTCTGGGTAAAGCATAATCTGAAAGTACATTTCTTGCCGTAATTCTGTATATCCTTCATAAAGGACTGTCACGTTGAGTCCCTTCCAGTTCATCACCTTTACAGCTTTCAAGTTTTTACGGACCCAGAGGGCATGCTCGGGTTCCTAAAAGTTTGACAACCTTAAGTTTGAGTGTAGAAAGTCTATACTCGTAAGTAGTCCTTTTGTCTTATTTGTAGGTTGAAATAAGTTTTGCCGTTAACCTTCGTTTATTTGAAGGTTAGACATTCAAATAATCTTTTATAAAAGCGTGCGATTGTTCTCCTATATTCTTGAGAGATAAATTTAATTAAAAGAAGCTTCAACTATAATGTGTGACTGTATAATGAGCCGCACATAAATTTTTGATGTTGCATATTTAGGGTCTGTAAATTTCATTTCCGCTTTTCAGGGGGCATATAGGTATCAGAAAATACAGCTGGTATAAGGTTAAAATTTTCCCCTCCTACATAAATATTTTACGTGCCACAATTCGTGCTGACCAGGGTTTTTCAATCCAAAGAAGTAATATTGTAATATTTCCGATTATTTTAAATATATATTTCCACATTAAGCTCAAAGTTAATAACATGAACCTGTTATGTTTGAAGGAAGGAGCATCTCTGTTGAATTAATGATTTTATTACAGCCAAGACCTAATTATATTAATATATTGCATGTTTAATGTAGGCCTGGCTTCGTTCTCTCTTACTTGCTGTTTACTGCTTTCTGCTTCTGGTGGTTTAATTAAAATTATAATATTAAGTAGCTCTCGGCTCATAAAGTCGTTTCAATTGTGATGAGGCACGTTCTAACTGTCCTACAAAGGTTTAATGCCATGTATTAATAAATTTGTAACGATCAAATAAAAACGTGAGACTTGTTTGTTGAACTTAAAAACCACAGCAATGTAAGGAAGCAGAAATATCACATGTTCGAACAAATGTAAACGAACATTAAATACTGATATTAATTAAAACTGGGACTATTTAGTTAACGCAAGACTTAGTAAAACCATAGTAAAACATTTTTTTATGTACTATATTCAACAAATTTATATTTTATGATAGCAGATTTTATGAGCAAATAAGGATAACTTTTTTCGATTGTTTTACTAATCACTCAGTTTAAAGTATACCTATAAGGAATACGCCATAATGAAATTAGGAGAATGTCATTTAATAGAGTTCAGGAAGTGATAAAAATGCTTAATTAGCAGATATTATTGTAGAGGTTTTCAATGCCTATATCGGTTTAACATGTGGAGGTTTATAATAATTAGCTTAATATGCATTATCAGCGTAGTTTAGTAGAAAACAAACAAAACGAAAGAAATGGACCACAGGTCAAAATACAAAAAGCAGAATTAGTAACAAAACGTTTCGAGGAGGAGACAATACAAGGATATAGTATTATTTACTAATTATTTCACAGATTTGCAAAAAATTTCATTTCAGGTAAATTTTTAGAGAGAAGTGTTCAAACGGAAACAGTTTGACCAGTCAAAACGTCCAAAAGGTCAACACATTCCTTTTCCGGTTCATTAATAAATTTCCAGATTTATTTAATTAAATTCACCAAATATTCTGTACATATTAAGCGTCGTCATAATATCTAAATCCAAAAAACATCGTTTTGCTGCCCATTAGTTATCAGAAACATTTATTTAGACTAGTGAACCAAACAACCTGCAACGTTTTCTACTAACTTTTCCGCGAAAATAATTTTCGATTGATGACACTTATCTCATTAAAGCCACAAATTAGGTCATATTCACATCCTGCTGCAACTGAGATAATCCATGATGAAGTACCGCCGACAGTAATATGTCATGTTTAATAATAAATATTTCACCGAAGTAGAAATAAATAGTTTTTGGTTAGTTCTATCATTGGTCCTTGAGCTACAGAAAACCTTCACGTTCTATTCCGGCACCGTCGTGTGTTGTTTCCACTGTTGATTTCGTAATGCATTTGTTCGCTGTTGAGCCGAAGGTGATAGCGATCCACGTGAGAGGGCCCAGGTGTGAATGGTTAAGTGAGAACGGTTATCTTGGAGAGCAGAGGCGGTAATGCAGGTGCCGTGGGGAGCTTATCGTCTGGTCGATAGCTCAGCAGCCTAACGAGCAGCTAATATTGCTCTTCTATAGCAACCAACCAACTGAGAAACAACCACCGCATCACAAATTAAACTGCGCTTCCTTCATTGCTATCTCTATGGCGTAAGTTACTTTCAAGCCTTTTATATTTCCAAAAATACTTTGGACACGTGCTTACATTCACGTCATAACACACGTCATAGTTAAATCAAGTACCATTAAATCTCAGAATCATTTATCACGAGGAAACCTTACTTATCCCTCCTTTATGTGATCTGAGATAGACCACTTTATATGTAATTCATGTTATTAAACAAACACATTCGCTACTCTATTCATCAATCTGACGAACACCAAAAATATATAATTAGGACTTTTAATGTAACTAAGGCACTTGGTAGAATTTAAATTTATTACGTTTCGACTCAATTCTAAAAATAAATATACCTCAAAGGTAAAATTTATCCCTTGCTACTAAATTTGATGTACAGAAACAGTCTACTAGGTACTGATGTAACGATTGCTTATTTTATAAGATGATATTAAAGATTGGATACCAAATTTTCAGTCTTCGTTTATTGACATAATGTGATACAACATCGAAAGAGGATAGATCGTAAGCGACAGAGACCTGGCAGGGTGACGAATTGAGAAAAAATATTAGATGTATTGTTTTATATCTAATAACGTGGGAGAAACCCTCAGATGAATAGGGCTTATTGAACCGAAAGTTCCTGAGAGAAACAATATTGTATTGTATTTATTAAATCTACAAATGGGCAGATGCCCGGTGGCAGATACATAGAACTTAAACAATAATTAATAAACTGGTCGTAAGGACCATATTTAACCTATAGTTGAAAGTATAATTATATTCAATATAAATAAATAAGTGTGGAATCATATTATTAGGAATGATTTTTAAAAAAGAGTAGTATTGTGTTTGCCTGAAAAAAGAAACAAAACAAAAAAAACTGGAAATATTTTTTTGCTGTAGTATATTTTTAGAGATTTCGAAGCATTGATCACGTCAATGCACTGCACTACACTACACTAAACTTAGATTGAGTCGAAATTTTCTTTCTGTTAGAGGAAGTTCCCCAAACACTCCTGCAGGCAGATTGTTCCAGTCATTAATTGTCCTATTTAGGAATGAGTATTTTCCAACGTCTGTTTTTTTGGTTCCTTGCTTGTAATTTAAACAGGTGATCACTCCTTCCGTTCCGAGTCGATTCTTTCATTCTATCTCGGATTCCCTGCCAAGGTTTTTGACCTGCAAAAGCTCTGTAGAAAATGTGTAGCCTAGCTCTTTCTCTTCTTGTCTGTAGCGTATCCCACCCTAGTCGCTTTACCTTTTCGTTCCCATGCCCAGGTCCTATTTGTACGAATTTTGCGGCCCTTCTTTGCACCCTTTCTAAGGATTCTATTTGACCTATCCTGTACGGATCCCAGCATGCTGCACCATATTCCATAAGTGGGCGTACTAATGGAAAATATGCCATCTCTTTTGATTTCGCATTCCCCTTCTTGAGTGTTCTCATGAAAAAGTGCAAGGTGTTCCACGCTTTCCTTGTAGCATAGTTTACCTGCTCCCAGCTTACTGTTAAAATAAATGCCGAGGTATTTACAGTTTGTCTCCTCGATCACTGTTTCCCCATCTATTTTATGTATCAAGGAGGCATATTGAACGCGCATTTTAGTAAAACTAATCGCCTTACTTTTACTATTGTTGATTTTGATTTTATTTCGCTTAGTCCATGTATTTAGTGTATCTAAGTCAGTTTGGAGAGCAGCTGCGTCATGTTTCCCAGTTATTTCCCTGTAAATTACACTGTCATCTGCAATATGACTGACATTTAATTGTATCACATCTCAATAAACGAAGTAGAAATCTTGAATACCGGCTACTATTTATCCAATGAAATTTTTATATAATGTAAATGTAAAACGTATACTTTTGTACGAAGAGGTTCCGAAGTAATATGTAACAAAATAACATAATGTTCAATAAAGAACATATGAATTGTGTCCTCAATAAATAACGAAAAAAAGACAATTAAGCTTTATATATAAATCGATTTTGTTATAGTCATGTAATTAATTTTAAATAAATATTTAGGGGAAGTCGGGGCGGAACTGGACACTAATTGTTTAACAATTTTTCTAAAATTATGGAAAAATAAAAACATTTCATAAAAGTAAAAAAATAGTTTATTCTATTCTTTAATTAGTGTAATATTAATATAATTTAAAACAACCAATTAAAATTTTTGGTAATCTTTTAAAAAGAAACTTACAAATATCCCGTTCTGTCCCACCCCCGGTACATTAGTGCAATAAAAATAAATTTACTTTAAGAAAAATCTTAACACCTATTGTGTTTTATTTCTTATACTTTTTAGTGAACTGTTGATCGTTTTTTTTCAATTTTTCCATTCCCAAAACTACACAGTCATTGCTAACATCTTCCCATTTTACGTTCAGTTGCTTTCTTGGTCTATTGCTTTTTCTGGTACAGCATCCTGCAACTAATTCTTATAAGTTGAGTCTGTCGATTTTTCTTTTTTTTAAAGAACACATAACATTTTTCCTTATACAGTAGTATTTCTTTTAAGGTTCTTCTCCGAGTAATAACACAAGTAAATTTCAACCTCATAATAACTTATATGCAGCTAAAGACACCTAGTTTACGAATATATACCAATAAAGAGTTTAAATCGAGGAGTTTTATGAATTATCTTCTGTCTAAATTCTGGAACAATTTTAAAGCCATAGATGTAAGACGTCAAAACATGAATTCACTCAGAAGGTGGAGTCAAAACTTGGTCAAGTTGGCAGCCAGTGCTTCTTCCTTGGCAGTTACAATGTTCCAACCCTATTTACTAACTTCCAGCACTATCCAGTAAAATGAACAGGGTTCTATCTCGTTATCCCGTTCCACCCCGACTTTCCATGTCTGTGCTGCGTTAGAGATAAATCGGACCTTCGTAAATATTTGACGAAAAATCACAGAAACTCGCGTGTTTAGTGTTGAATGATGATTAATGTAAGTCTTTACAATTCCCTCTTGATATTAATATTTTGCTTAATAAACTAGAAAGAAAAGTAGTCCTAAACCTTAATTTCTGTTCGTAATTTATGCTATTTGTTAACTTTCGATCAATTTAATCTGAAAAGATAAAACGCTTTATTAAAATCACAATTTTATTATTTCGAAAAGACTTCTTAATTGTGGAAACCTGAAAATCTAAACTGTTACAAAAAATTACTTCCATTAAAAACCACAAATGTCTTATTTCCATGTTACACACCCTAACGAGAATATGAAAAATAATAAAGTAGGCAGGGCACAAGATAACGGGGCGATGAAGATAGGCCGGCCTAAAAATTCTGTTTCCTAGAGTACGTTCTTAATAGCATCGACGGCATAAGTTCGCGAATCCACCACCACTTCGACGGTGAGCATAAAAATTCAGGTATGTTAAACCCTTGGCAACTTTGCTCGCCCTTCCTCATCCCTCCAATCAAATTTTCTTCCTAGGCTATTACAGTAGAGTTGCCGCATTGTGGATTACCGTAATGTACCCCATATTTATCAAAAATAATAAACTGACTTAATTTTTCTCTAATCTAATCATGATTGCGCTAAAATCCATTTTGTTATGTGTATTCCCTCACTGGAAACCATTTATCGTATAATAAACAGCAATTGTTCCTTTGATAAATTATTCTCGATTTATCAGCCTGGCCATGTTATTGAGAAAACACGATGATTATCGATAAAACGTTAAGTTCTGACAATTAAATTGACCCTGTAAATATACGAGAATCATTTATTTAATCGGTTCAACGGAAAGAGTCTCCTAGAGTCAGAATAATGATTTAAGTACTCTAAGCCTCTGCTTTTTTAAATCCGTTATCTGTTAAATCTAAATTACAATCTCCTTGATGAAAATTACGAAGTTTTTGAAGTTTGATGTACCTAATCGTAGCAATAGTTGAAATATCCAAAGCGAAGTAAGTCAGACAAAGGCGAGATTTAAGCAGCTTTCAGTTGTGGGCCCAGGAAGCCCTTTCCTAGGCTCCGGTTCTCAGTGCCATTGTCCAGGTTTCTCCTAATTTCTTTTACTTAGCTTGCAACATATATTTCCCTCATATTGTTTTTGGAATAATAGACGTACTTGCTTTTGAATAAATCATCTTATAATCTACTATATGGGTACCAGGGGATGCCCAGGAATTCATTTACATTGGACCACTAAAGTCTTTAATTCGACAGTAATTTCTCTGTCAAAACGAGAGCGTCACAATTTTGAAAATTTACCATTTCACGCACCCTACTTTATGACGTCAAGCCGCGCCGATGATTCAAAAATAGAGCCAATAAATCTACTGATACCTAAAATAAGCACATACATACAGAAAAATTATTACAGTCAATTATATTTATAACTAGAAGATACTTTCAAGTATCTTTATTACTCTTATTAGCGTGAAAAAATGATTTCTCGTAGCATAGTGGATCCAATCTATAGCATTCTTTAAATCATGGCGAGATACCACAGGAATAAAAGTGGAAACAGCTCTTCTACGGTCTTCTTAGGTCTTAAATTATTTTTACACTGTATGTAGAATATAATTAAAATATTCTAAGCCCTTGACCCTGTTCTAACAAGTCAATTATGAAGAAAATTCAACTGGTTGGTAAATAACTATCAATATTTCCTTAACTGAATATATTTTCTGATGAAGTGCCTTTGAGTTTTAATTTAAATTTAAAATATAAGAAGCCTGATTTTATAACTTTTCCTTTGTTCAGCAATCATTTTTTGAAAGAGATACAAGAGAAAACGGCAAAGTTGCCCGGCGGCGTCGCTGAAAGCGATATGCTGAAATTTTATGCGCAATTGAAAACCTACAAGAAGTGCACTTGCTGATGAGATCCTATTTTGAATATAGAAAGTTGCAGGTTGAGTCTGGAAAGTTTCTTTGGAGTGTTCCTTCACGGAACTTCTTCTTCGTCTATGCACCCAATTAGGGTCTTGGCCTACCTGGGCGACTGCGGACTCATCTTACATGAAACATTCCGCATTTGGAGTGATACGTGGTCAATGACTATATTCTCCAGGAGTCTCCGTGGTCATGACGGCACAAACATCCAAGCCCGTGCCAGGATTCGAACTCGTGACCTCTGTATTGTGAGGCAGATGGTCGGCTTCGTCACAGAACTAGTGCATTTTTTGTGTACCGTTGAATTCAAGCATTATATTTGCTGATGCTGTTGCTATTAGCGTCCATTGACGTTGGCGGTTTGTTGCAGTGACTGTAACGTGGGCCGTGGCGGAGGCGTCGGAGGAAGACGTATCGCTGTTGGCGAGCGCCGGGACGCTGGCGTCGCCATGGGCCGGGCTTCTGTGTGAGGGCGGCGTCGCGGCGCTGTCCCGCCTCCCCGCGGACGGCAACATCACCTTCAGCTGGAGCGCCCCGCCTCGAGGAAGCGACGTCGCTGGAAACGTAACCTTCCGGTAAGTCGGCGCGCCGTATTGATCCCCGAAGCCAAGTCATGCCAGGCCTCGCCCTAATCTCGTTTACCGCGGGATCGGGACCTTGAGCCTAATAACTCGAGGGATTTCTCTTGCTCTAAATGAGCGAATTTGCCGGCATTTAATACTTCAGCGAACCGAGAGCAGATGTCACTCTTAGCTTTCCTCAACACGAGAGCTACAAACCCAACACCAGACGTCCAGAACCCATTATGGATTTTTTTAGAATTTATTTCAATATCTTATTATTAATTACACATAATATAATCCTTATTGGTTGTTAAAATTTATCTTCCTATAAATAATATTATGACCCTTACTCGTTCAATGTTTCATACTCATTACCTTAATAACCGTAAATTTTACAAATAAATATTTATAAATAATACATTTATATTTATTTTCTTCCCTTACGTTAGAATTATATCAGAATCTTGAATGCGTCAAATTCTACTTCGAATAACACCATTCTTTTCTAAATGTTACGAAATGGTACATTCACAGGTAGAACCTTGCATGAGAGTAGTAGGAGGCTACTTGAGGGCTAATTACCGGAATTCTATCTTCATTCCCTTTCATTGACCTGAGGGTAAGTTTCCTGGGCTATTAAAGGGAAAAAACCACTACTATAATGGCCTGCGACTCGTATACTTACACATCCACAGGGAGAAGAACTCTGCAGAATATTACCAAAAAGTAAATATATGAATATGTTTCAACGTTATTATGTCCATTGTATCGTAGAAGGGCCGTATAACGACAGAGTGACAGTTGAGGCGTTAAAGATGTCGCAGGTTATGATAAAACAGTAACATACGTGAAACTTTGCTATATCACACTTCAAAATACTTTTTACGAGGCAAGATATTAATAAAACTACGATATTTAGTTAACAATACACTGAGGCTCGTATTATTCTAAAATTATAATTCCGTCTACATCACATTAATAATGAGTGACTTTTAAAACCAGATTTTTAAAACAAATTTGCTACACGAAAGCATTTTTTCCTTCGTACATTTTTCAAGTAAATTTAGTTTTATGGATATACCACACGTGACGACATTATTTTATGTAGGATCCTACGGTAGTTTTGCAGTATGATGTAAGTCTTAGAAATTAAGCCCCTTAAAAGTTTTCCTTCTTTAAAATAATCTACGACTATGATTTCTGTAAGTACGACACAAAATGTACGAATACTGTCTTTGTTTTTAATATGTAACTATCTTAAAATACGGTTTCTATTTACTAAGTGGCTCGATTTTATTTTGATTTCGGTGTGAATTTCACCCGCTTACGTGCCATAATGTAGAGATAATGTAGCGCAAATAATCAGTTTGTCGGGAATTACAGGCGATGCAGAAGGACTGAAACGGTACACAATTTATCTGTCATTCCAGACAGGAAGCGTTTGCTACAATAAGGACAGCACAGATGTGTTGCTTCAGCGGGATGGAACACACTGGAAAGCGGCTGGTTGAAAGTTATGGAAGAATGCATTCACGCTCACAAACTACTATTCTTAAAATTAATAAAACAATCATTCTTCTTAAATTAATTCATGTGCTGTAGCACATGGTCACATATGCACCAGTCGCCACTGGTAACGAATGTGTTACGAGTATAGAAATCGGTTATAAAAAATAACTTCTTTCCTTCAAACAACAAAGAGAACTATAAGCTTTAATGCCAAAAATTAATATTAAATATTGTGGAGAAAAGTTCATGTTAGTAGGAAGAAATTAAATGTAAAGTGCTCGTATTGGGAGTGATTGAAGTTACTACATATCGTGTCGGAATTTCTATGGAGGTCAGCAGTAATTGACAGGAGACATAATTGTTTAAATTTAGATATTAAAAGACTAACCTGTTGATAGCGGTATCCGAAAGATCTAAAATTCAACTGGGTAGAGTATACACTAACAAAAATGTAAATATAGAAAGGAATGCAAATCATTTTAAGAAAGAGAAAATATCAAATAAAAAGTTAGGTGATGTAGAAAAAGGGGATAGGACTTGAGGAAAAATGAGGTCAAATTCTTTTCTATTTTTGGTGGATGGACTACATAAGGTTAATTCACGTGGTAGCAACTCTGCTTTAAAAGTATAGGAAATGAAATGAAAACCTATGGTTAACGAAGGTCCGCTGGTTATGATTTAAGGATCCTACCCGGTATCAACATAATGTAATGCAAGGCAAACCCTAATAAACCTGAATCAGGTAGGGTGGCGTTTTAGAAAGTGTCCCACGCCATTCCGTTGATGGTCGCTGTATTCCATTCTCCTCACCCAGGTTTAAGAAGCTAAAAGTTCCGATAGTAACAGCGAACTTCTCTTACCATATCCTCAAGGTCTGCGACTCGTATCCTTACACATCTCAAAACAGACTGAGGTGAAAACCACAGGGAGAAGAAGGCATCCCCGAAGGTTGCCCCCTTCGTTTCTCACGGAGGATTCACTTGCGAGAACTGAGACCAACTAGCTGACGTAAATAGGATTTATGTTGAAGAAGTCAATTAACAAAATAATAATGTAATAACAATAATGAGTACTATAATAATATAACCAATACGGTGTTTAATTTGTGATGGTAAGTTAGACATCGCAGTATCTACTCTTAACCCGCCATTAGGGGACCGGTTAACCGGCGGACACAAAAATACGATTTTTAACGTAAGAATCTGATACTGTACACTAAAAGAGTAAAGTGCACAAGCTAATTAATTAAAACCAAATATTTTATTAATTGAAACTACATTGAACTGCAGCCTTCAAATCAAAACAAGTTTTACTAAAATGACAAACATAATGTATACAGTGTTGGAAATTAGATAAAAAGGAATTCTGTACTCATAATATTATTACAATAATCCTGCTTATGTATGTTCTGTCAGGTTTTAAAATTCTGTGTCCTTGACCTATTTATTTATTTTCCATAGCGCAAATTCTCTCTTTCTTTTATAAGTAAAACATCCATAGCAGATGATTCATCATGTTGTTCTACATATGCTTCTGATAAATGAAGAGCTTTCTTTCCCTCCTCATGACTTATATCAACCTCTTGATTTCCCTCATATTCCTTCTTTAGTGCCTACAGATTCATCCAATTTTCCATATTCGTCTATAATACTTTGAACTGTCTGTTAATACAAGAAACTCCCATTTTCAAGCGTAGCCCACTCTCCTAATGTCTTCTCCATTGTGGTAACAACTCTTTTCCGCTTGGAAACATACACAAATTCAGCACACTTAAAAGGTCACAAATGCGCGTAATCAGAATGAATTCAGCGTGCATTCACTACTGAATTGACGCATCAGCGCTCAGGCAGTAGTGAGGTGACTTGGGGGATTCAAGTACGTATTTCGGACGCTCTCAATTGTGCGGCCGATTTAAGTGTGACTGCAAAATATAATATCAATAATATTCCCTTCACTTACCTCATAATTCAATATATATTAAATAAATGTCAAATTTCGAGGACTGTAAAATGATAAAGTGGCTCAGAGGAAAGTAATATTTATTAACTGGTGTTACTTCAATTTATGGAAGAGGGAATAATGTTAATTATTATTAGTGTCCACTAGGAGGTTTATTTGATTTCAGCCTAAGTGGAATACGTATTATACATTCAGAAACAGTATTTTGCACTCTCTTAACGACTTGTACGTGAAGGAAACTATCTCCTTAACAATGAACCACAAATCCCAAAGCCATGCAATGTTTAAGCATCCACAGGTAAAAATTTAAAGGTAGGGATGAATGTCTGTCTGTCTGTCTTTGGGATCGATGTGTCGCGAGCCACGTGTCAGAGGACATTAACCCCGCCGCCCCACATTATTCTAGAGGAGTAAGCTATATATAGCACCCTATTGTCCCGTAACGCTCTTTAGGGACCTTCCGACCTCAAGTGTTGCGTGTATGGACACTATAGCGTCCATTGACTTCATTCGCGATGGCTGCCCCTCATATTCAGTTTTATAATTTCCCTGTGATGGCTAAGGTAATAGACTTAGTTTATTAATTATAACACCCAGTACTATGGAATTGGAAGCGCTCTTTTAGCTTGACTAAGTCATTAAAATTTTTCTTCACAAACTGTTATCAAACTATATTTTGGAAGCATGAAAAACGATAGCAGGGTTACTCCATCTCAAGTAAACGAGCCACACTACTCAAACATGAACAAACTCACGGGATTGACTATTTATGTAAATTAAAACAAAAAAAACTTCAGAATTCTTCGTCTCCTTCATTTTAACTAAGCCACCAAAAAGTCAAAAACAGAAATACAGAAAATAATCTGAGTACCTAAAAAGTCTGAAAATGAATGGGGTACAGCAAAGTCTATAATGCTATATGAATCATATATCATTAAAAGAAAAGTGAATTTATTTTCCTTGACATGTTAAATATGAAAAAAAGTTCAAATTATATCTCAAAAACAAAATTTATATAAAACTAAGCAGGGTGCCCAGCAATGCCCGTGAATTCATTTACATTAGCCAATTTATCATTTAACGACCCATACTATATAGAACTTAATTACATCATAACCAGCGCGATGGCTCAGTACCAGTCAAGAAATTTACTCACACCTTAAATAAGCACACATATAGTCAACTGAAAGAGGAGGAGATACTTTATCCATCTCTTCGGTTTGATTAGATTGATATAATGTGTTTCCGTGACGAAGCCATTAAAACGTGAAATACTACTTAAATATAATTATCATTTTATTTATTTTGTTTTTCACGAATGTCGCCTGGGTTATGTTACTTTTAGTTACATAAAAATTCGTCTCGTGTGCCAGAGTCGCAATTCCGAATCATGCGCATTGCGACTTTTATAAAATTTTGATTTTTTATTAACTAATTAAAAAGTATCGTTACTTAAATCAAGTACTGGTTAAGGTTTATCATTATTTCACGCTAAACATAATTTAATTATCTTGTTTGATATCAAACGTCAGGCATAATTTATGCATTTGCAAGATCTATACGTCTTTAGCGTATGTCCATTTTTGGCCTGAAAACGAGGAAGGAAGGTACCTAAATCTTCAAAAGAACACTGCAAAATACCATAAATTTATTGTAATCGGATGAATAGTAAGAGAAATCATACTATGAAGTCTTAGAGTATATGTGGGACCTTTCTGGACCTAAATCTTCTAAATACCGTCATTACCCTTATTTGTGGGAATCCGCGGAAAAAAATAATTCTCGGCAATCGTATGAATGGTGTAGGAACGTCTAAGGGGAATTCATATAACTCGTACTGTTTAAAGAGATCCAATATATAAACTCAGGAGCAGGCTACTTACGACACATTTATTTGTATAGAATATAAATCAAATGACCACTTTTACAAATTGTTCATAGTCCTATTCAACTTCGACAAAACTTTATTGCTAAATATACAATTGGAATAAATTATTTTATTCAAGAAATATCCAAATACAAACTTTTAATTCGAAAAATACTTTTCTCTTACATACGTTTTATGATAGTATCTTTAATATTCCAGTGAAAAAAGGAGTCCATTTTTTAATTTTTCTGTGGATCTTTTAATTTCACACCTGACTGATATTTCTGAATATTTTCAAATAATTTCAAATTATTTTCAATAATTACGATACGAATATAGGTTATGTTAAAGCAATCGCATATATTCTGTATCAATAAAATAATATGGACAATGTAAATAAACTGATGCCATAAAGAATATCTGAGCTTCATTTTTAATAAATACTCACGTTGACGTTATAACTCATCATTCAATAATATTTTCACAACCCCCTGAAAAACTTGACCCGTTATCATTTACCGACCAAATATGTAAACTGTTTCATATTTATATATATTGTATATTAAGTTTATAAGTCTAAATTTCACTGTTTATATTTCTAGTATCAAAAATAAATTAAATGAATGAAAATAAAATAATAAATCGTCTGCAGCTGGGGCCGGAACAGTTCATTCTATCGCGTCGTTGGATAAATTAAGCCACACAGTATGCATGAATTGAGGAGAGAGAAAATAATCCATTGTACACATTATCTTGCGTGGGTAATAGTGTCAGACCTGGTTCAAATGATCAATCTGATTGTCGTAGGATTGGTGGAACATTATCTCTTCATCCTTAGTCCATTGTATGGAAAAGGAAGAAAATTATTTTTTCCATCTCACTAAAAACAGGGTTTCATCTTTATTTTAAGGTAAATTGAGGTCCTACGGGTAATTAGAACGCTCCAATACCCAGTGTTGTTACGTATAGTATCCGATATATTACTTTTGTTTCATAGTAAAAAATGTACACCCTAGATCGAGACGGTTGTTTCAACGCCTGAGTCGTATGAGGAGGAAAAAAATCCATTTTGTACGGATGAAGTAACCTGAAGCTATCTGAGCGTTATAAGAGCCATGAGACGGGGCTGCATCAAATGGGGTGTAAACGAACGGAACGCAGTGCTGAAAAGGCATGTAAAGGAGCGTCGAATTCAAGCTGATAATTTAGTGTAGAGAATATTATAGTATTCCAAAAGTGATATTACGAGTAAAGCGTAAGACATCGAAGTATTATCATGGTTTATTGGGGTTTTCTGCTCTTAAACCTAGACAGGCATAGGATGACAGGCCTGCGTAGTCATTTTAAAGATATTATCAACACTTTTTATTGAACGTAGTCACATTAAAATCATCCACAACAAGGTTCGTAAATCATTACGATATGATCTGGTCACTTTAATGTACTATGGTGAACCATCTCCGATCACGGACACAATTCATAAGACTTTATTCTCTAATAAAATATGTTCATGTAAAAGTAAAAATTAAATAGAGAAAGTGCTTCTATACAATTATATAGACATATAATAGTTACAACGCACATACAGTATCATTTAGTGAAAGGAATGCAAATAAAAAAACATAACAAAAAATTTGTCAATATTGGCTATTTTCAGGTCTGAAAATATTAAAAGTTAGCTTTAGAGAAGTATGGGATTTTATATGAATAAAAAATAAAATCCGTAGATAAGTAATAGACCTGCTTTGCAGTTAATAGTAAAACCAAGATGTATGATATGTAATTTTAAATTTTTAGATAACACCAATTCATTATACTGCAGTAATTTATTTACTAATCGAATGATGAATTGTGTTAACTAAAGACATATGTAACTTTTTGTGTGAGTCATTATACTTCAGGTAAAAAGGAAATACTTTTTAAATTAAACTTTTCTATTTAATTTCGAACAAAACACTGTTTCAGATCATGATGAATGTATAGAATGATACAATCTATTCTATTCATTTTCAGCAATTATTAGTAGAAATAGGGATGTAATTCGAATAATATTAACTAATGATTCGAACGCAAACAATGCAAGTAAATGCATTTTCTCTTCCATTTAATAGAATCTTAATATTATAAGTTAACAATTTAAATCTAATAACCACTTGATTTCCCGAGCATCCAGATGAAAGTCCTTGTTACATTTGGCGTCATTAATATAAAAGGTCTGTTTTTCAAGTATTTAACGATATTTATTTATTTTTAAATAGGACAACACTATTTTCCATATACTTTATAATCAGTCATTACCTCACACTACTACTCCACATAGTCAAAGCATCTTCACTTGTTTTTTTCCTTTTGTTAGAGCAGTTTGAAATGTTAAAAATAATTCAATTACCCTCCGACTGTGAAGTCAGATCAGTGATTAGTTTCTTGATTGGAAGGAATGCTACGCCATAAAACATTCTCCGCATATTACAAGGATGGAACGATAATGAAATGGATAAGAAATTTTAACGAAGGACGTTAAAATGTGTGAGATGTGTCGCGGCGCAGCTTAACGTCATCATTCTTTAACAAAGACATACAAAAACTAGTTTCCCATTACGATAACTTTCTTGAGGTTCAAAAAATCATTAAAATAACGTTGTGTTCTTTTATGTAAATATCGGTACTTACATCACAATAGACCTCGTATTATTATAGCTAACCAATACATTTCCCTCCCATGTGCATCTAAAAACTATAAATCTATTTTTTTTCGCAGGTCCTGGACGTAGTAGTTCAATTATTAAACAGATCAGAGTTATAATTGTCTGCACTATAGCTTATTTTCATGATTGTTGCATACTAGCCAATATTTTCTAATATTATTTATCGATTTTCTTTACTTTTCTTGACAACTAAATATAGAGCATCGTTAAAGAGGAACACAATTAAAAAGTTACCAATTGTTTTCGTTGTGATCTTTCATTCTCTACTGGTTACACTTCTATGTAACGTATATAGTTTTAGAAAAATCCACAATTTTACAGCATCTACCCTATTCTATATTTTTACTTTGTACCTCAACTCCCTATAGTCATTCTGTAAATGAGGAGTGTATTGCTCCACTTTCTTTCACTTAGTATGAATATTAAAATTGTGATAGTCAGTATTATATTTTAATGCCCGCACCTTGATTTATCTTTGTTCATTTCAAACTTCAGGACTGGCTTATGCAACCATCTTAACAAGGGAGTGAGAATGCTTAATCATCCTCACGGAGAACTAATTGCGGCCCGCATTAAAGGTTACGCGAAATCTCTCATGGTATTAGACTGCTCTTAAGAAAGTTTTACGTTATCTTAAGGAACAGATAAATCACAGAGTCACCCCTTATACTGACTTTGCCATAGCACAACTCGTACATAGTGTGCCATTCAGGGGTTTTAATTATACCTTATAAAACATTAATAAATGTAAAATTCAGTACTCTATATGACGAAATATCGGAATTGCAATGAAATCTCACTGAAAATAAATAATCGCTTAATTTACAGATATAATATAGAGATATATGGTCAAAGGTTTTCAGATCCAGATTTAGACAACGCGAGGGTAACGATTTCTTCCTGGTATTCTTAGTCCCATGATTTAGTGGAATGATATGTAAAAATTAAGGAAACCCAAATTAGATTTTCCAGAATAGAATTAAAACTTTTACGCTCGGTTAGAAGTTCCGCTATTTTCCACGGCGCCGTCTGGGACTAGAAGATTTAATGGTTTATTATTCTTTTAAGTGCTTATTCCTAACTTCATAAAAAATTCCCTTTTTATTAATTGTCAATCTAAAAAATCGTTTTATTTAAGTAAGACTCAAGCAATGCAACATTTAAGAAGTAGAAATATGCTTAAATTTAATACCAGAAAAAAGTTTCTTTAGAACCAAATACTTTTTTTACTAGCTGCATTTTGGCACAAATGACTTTGTTCTTAAATATATTTTGTATCACACTCATAATCTGATTGTTAGATAAATTTGAGGTTTGAATAATTTACCTGTGTTCCAGATTACAGAATACGCGGCGTGTATGAAGGCACGAGAACCGTTTATTCATAAATAATGTAACATTAAATTACATTAGCTATCATAATTTCAGCCTCATGATTTTTTTTGATTGTAGTCACTGGTTTAGTTCGATAGAGCTGATTCTTCTTTTTCGCTTTAATCGGAAATTAAAGAAATGAGATGCACTTGTGAAATAATATATAATCAAATTAGTACTATTAGCAAGTCTGAATAAAAATTTGTTAAACAATTGTTTTCACAGTATAAAATACTATGCAGGTGTGTGTAATTTTTCTAACATCTATATTCGATTGTACTTAGCGATTAAAAAGTCATGCTGTCTAAATAAATGTGTCTGTAATTAGTAGCTTTTTACTTGATGAAGAGTTCTCGGAATTCCAGTCGAGTGATGTCGTTTGTAATGCACAACGTTTCTATGGCTGACACCGCCACATCTTAAGGTGAAGTCAAGCTTTTAACTTGTTTCTATTGACTCCCAAAGTATGACACCTCTGGTATTAACAATTTAGGAGGACATGGCGTCTATAGTATTACGGAGTTCACAGTTTCGTGAATACGTTGCTTGCTCAAAAGTAATGAGTGTTCGTTTTCGAACATTATTTTGCCATTCGTTTATATGCAATTGTTGTAACCAGTTTCGTGTGAAATACAAGGGTGTAAGAGTCGGCGATAACTAGATTAATCAACGGTTTCCGGTTCAGTCAGACAGAAAAAGAGAAGCGGGAGAAGTGTGCTACTTTTCGAGAGCTCAGTGCATGCCAAAATGACTGTAATTTGTTTATGTCATTTTGAAACGTTAGAATTTTGTCGAATTAATCATTTTATTATATATATATGTATATATATAAGAAGCAATGACGAATTTACTTATATATTATATATAAGATGGTGTTGCCGGATTGATGATATAAACACGGATAATTCTATAAATCTGATCCATTTACACAGAATTTTTTTGGAATCATTTTACAGAGCCGTTTCTCAAATTCCTCCTCGTTATGATATCACATTACAGAGAGCGTCTTAAAGTGTCGTAATGAAATCCTGCTGGATTCTGAAAAAATAAAAATGCTACTCTAAATGTGTAATCATTCAAATCAAGTCACGCAATTTGGTGACCAATATTTATTTACTGCTATGATTTTATAATTAAAAGTGGAATATTACTTCTAACAAGCATAACAGACCTATATTTTATTTTTAATATTTTAAATCTCCTTTTTAATTCAGTGTATCTTTTTTGGGGGGAAGGGGGGGTTAACAGGCTACATGAGGGTGATCCTGAAACAGGTAGATCCCCTTTAAAGCATAGGAAAGGAATTGAAAAAGGGGATGCAAAAGGTAGAGCAAGGTAGGCAAGGGTTAACTAGGGCCCCCGGGCTATGGTTTAAGGATCCTACCCGGTGTTTCACCTAAATAGATGCAGGGAAAACCATAGAAAACCTGCATCAGGTAGGTAGTGCATGGGTACTATTCTCACGCTATTCCGAATGACGGGAAACGAGTTTGCTGTTGGGTCGCAGCATTCCCTTCATCTCTCCACCAGTTTTAGGAGGCAGTTGACCGGCCGATCCAATGGGATCAGCGGACAACACTTCGACCTCATTCCATATACCTCCTAAAAATAGGTGAAGATGTCTTGGCATGTGAGAACTTTGATAAAAAAAAAAGCAGAGAGTGTGCGAGGCATTCCCGACATAATCAGGTGAGCCCCGCAGTCACTCTGGAGTGAAGCACCTGCGAGAAAACTCCCGCAGCACCTTAACCGATTCCATGTATCGTCTACGATCTTCATATTAATCTGAAGGTATTGAAAATCATTGTCAAGACTAGTATTTAATTTCGAGAATAACAAATCTGCAGATACGACTTGATCAAACCTTCTCCTTTTTCAACTGTAACTGATAGTCACTATTTCCATGGCAGTTCTGTTCTTTTCAACTATCAAACATACACATGAATTGTAGTTATATTTTTTATTGTTATACTAAGATAACGCTTATTTATTAATTATTTACAATTAACTAAAAAAGTTTTACTGTAGGCGTATATAAATCAAAATGTGCGAGGCAGTAAAGCGAATTAAGTTTAAGTTAATCAAGCCAGAACTGTAAAAAATTAACCAAATGGCGAGAAATATTTAACAAAAACTTGATAATTATTAAAAAAATTTCAGGTGATCAGTTTAAAATTTCCATCATTTTAGACCATCGTATGTTGTAGTAGATATTATAATTTTACTACTCAAAGTTCCCAATGAAAATTGTGTTCATCTTAGTTTTGGTGGTACTATGAATATTTACTTGTAACGACCTTGAAAGGTTTGAATGTATAAATTGTATAAATAAATGATTCGTGTTCTAAATAGATTTTTTTCAACTTTTTGTCCTGTAATTTATATATATATATATATATAATCAAAATGAATTAATTTACTTAGTTATCAACTAATAGTTTGTATTAAATCTGTATAACACACACATTGCATGTACTTTATATTATATGAATATAATATAACAATTGAAAGGAATCATTTTATTCAGATTCCTGTATATATAATGCAGAATAAATTAATGACTCAATCTAAATCAATTAGTGTTATTAATGATCTAAATTGGACACAAACCAATGAAAAACGATAAACATTCTAATTAGCGTCTTAATTATGCATTCTAATATTTAAATTACTTTACCCGTACAAAAAGCTTGGAATCTGTAACCAGTGTTTGAATTTAGCCATCCGATATTTTACAATTAGTCGAGAAATGTATAATTTATATGTTTCAACATCCTGTAGACGTTATAAATATTGGATAATTTCATGGTGGAATTAATAAAATTCTCTGTATGTAACGTTTGCGGTTTCCGGCGTACTGTTGTTGCTCTCACGCACAGGAAAATCCGACCGTAGGTAGTTCGTGATCTCGTGTAAAAGGTGGAATTAGTAATACGTTACGCACAACGCCTCGCAAAAACGGTTTCCCGACGGGGCTTATTGGGGATTACGGACATCTCCCTCTGGGACTCGGATTTCCTTCCGTTTAAAATGCTATCTATTCCACACAGACTTTCGGAAAGCGTAGTGCAAGAAAATCCCAATACATTTTTTTAAAGCACTTCTTAAGATTAAACTGTATTCAGTTATTAAAATTTAGATCTGCATTAAATGCTCGTTGAACAGCCATAGTTCATAATATATATTGCAATACATTATTTTGAAGGGGACTTTTTTAAAATTTTTATAATTAATTCACTTAGGAAAGCATCTATTTCCTTAACTGATGGACAACAGAGCAGGACACAATAAAACAAGTATTGTAATTTAATTTTGGATAATGCTGCTGCTGGCCTAATTATTTAAGAGAGAAATAAAATTGAAGAATCTGAGAATGTTTAGTTCTTTTATTCTGCAATGCTTGGGGAGGGACTTATAAATGTTATTAATTCTTCCGAAAGTACTGGAAAAGTATTCCTTTCGACCTAAGGAAATAAATTCTGGAACTGCACAATTGGTTCGATAATGATGTCGAAATTAAACCCGGGAATTCTGTGATGCATGAAAACGTCCCTGTTCATAATATAATTTATCTTTAATTAAATACTTAATTTAATTATGTAATTAAAATTCTTTAATAGTAAACATTTTTTGTTTTATAAAACAAGACTTTATAAGAAGCCAACAGAAAAATTGTTTTAAAATTTAAGGGATGTAATGATGTAATGGAATGTACACCTGTAAAATTTTTGAAGAAAAGGAATTAGGACTGAAGCTCCTATTGTCTCAAACAATTATTGACAAAAATTTACTTCTTATTAATTTATTCACTTTGAGTGTCTTCTGATTTCTAATATCCTCTCCAATACATAATTTTAATACACGTATATTCTGAAACTTCTATAACTTTTCTAAATGTCTGACTTCCATTAAGTAAACAATTGCAAGAAAATTTTCACAAGTTAGGTCAGTTTTACCTGATATATCTTCACATAATAATGGATCTAGGTTGTCCGAGTGTAGTCTGGAATAATAAAATGAATGGGGTTGGTTTAAGCAGATATTTTCCGACGTACAAATTACATTAAGACTCATATCTTATTGTAGCCATTCTCTTGCTTCAAATTAGATTGATAGAACAATGAACACTAGTTATTAGCCGAAAATTGAGACAGGGTACAATAAAATAATTTATCCTATTTTTCTTTGTAACGTAAGTAAATACGAAACACGTCAACTTGTTTTGTAGAACTTCCTATTAATAAAACTTTGAAAGTGAAATATTTTATTATAATTCTTCATTATAACTCAATTTTGATGAGTTTCGTGTGAATATTAAAGCCATTTATATAAATAAAATAAATACTATTTCTTGAAAACGAATGTAAATTTATAAGGGCTTGTGTGCCGCATATTAAAATTTCAATAGCCAGTTAATGAACATATGATGATATGTGCGTGGTCCTCGCCAGGAATGGGCTTGAGAGCCGCACTTGACCTCTGAATGCGAAACTTTTTTGGTCTAAGACGCTTTCCCGTTTTCCCGTTGCCGGCGTCTAAGATTACGTGAATGGTTAAGCCTGGCAGACATGTGGAGCGCCGCGCCTCGCCTCGCCTCGCCCGTTCCTCTATACTCGCGAACCACCACAAAGACTCCCGCCATACAGCCGCAAGGGCAGCACATGCGAGCACTTCAAGGGCTTTCAACTGAATTCCACACACTGGAAGGAAAGAAGGTGGATGTACTACAACCTGTGTCAACATCTTAAAAAGATTTCCCCGTGTTCGCTGACCGACGGAATAATGCCCTTGCCAATTTCAAAGCGCAAAAGGATTGATTACTTGCCTTCATCATACCAGTAAGTAGTTTGAAGCCTTCAGATAAAACTTCACAATGACATTTCACAACTGATATTTAATGTCAATCGTAAGAGATTTTCAGTCGTTGAAGAATGAGTTACAGGACGATGTGCCCAAAAAGAACAGATTAAAAATAAAAGTAACGGAAAGAAATTGGAAAAGTTAGAAAAGGCTGTGAAAGGGCAAAACATTCTCCTTGTGAAAAGAAAAATTGATAAAGTGATAAACCGTACGCTAAATAAGTATAATAAATAAAATACAAAAGGTGTTAAGATTTAATTTTATTGCACTAATTGTAAATATAAAATACCCTATCCCGTTCTGCCCCGGAGGACAGTACGGGAAATATGTAAGAACGTCTTAAAAATTCATCAATAGTGTAAATTCGTTATTTAACTTTTCTTTTTCTATGATTTTACAGAAATTTTTATACAAAAAGTGTTCCATTCGGCCCCGACTCCCCTACCAATAAATAAATAATTTCAGATACAATACATGTTTTATAGATTTTATTCATTTATTACGCTTATGAAGTAGAATATAGAAGTCTGTAGTATCGATATATACTAAATTAAAAGAAAAATTAAGACTTAAACCCAGAATGAAATAAAATGCAAAAATTTATATTTCAAGAAACTGATACGCAACCCGTCGTACACTGGTGTTATCCGTAACATAGCCCATACATGTAGCTAATGTTTTCTTTGAAAATTGAGTATAGATCTACTACCAACTTTTTGTAGAAGCGACTTTCTTAGTTCAGTTTTCAATTTGAAATATTTTTCTCAGATGTTGGACTTACATTTCTCAAAACATAACCAAATTAAATTAAGCATCGTTTATTCTTTCTGGCGTAGATCTATCGCTTCACTACACCAATATTCTTGTCATATAGAAGATTAAGTTAAATTTTTCACTTAAATCCAGAACGAGAAATGGTGAGTTTTAAGCATATTTTTGGGAACATTATTTGAAACCATTTATACACTAGAAAATCTTCTCTTAAAATTAATTTAGATGTGGTCTACTTTTAGTTACGTACAAGTTATTCATTACATCCTCATCTTTCATGACTTTAATTCATCACAGTTTTACAACATCCGTGTGAATTAAAAAATTAACTGTAAGCAAACTCGGATAAAATAGTCTTCATAGATAGTGACTCAATATAAAAATAACTGAGTCCAAAAAAGTGAAGTAAGTTGTTCAGTCATAACTATGATGACAACTAATGTGACGAATTCACATATAAACAGGGAGGTCGATAAAATATTCGTAGTTTCCATGAAAAATTATTTATATGGCATTTATAGATATTTAAATAGAAAATATTCAAAGACGATCATTGTATCAATTCGTATCGCAAACGCATTTTTAAAATAATTTAATATGGTATAGAAACGTTTTAGAGCAGTCTAAGTTTTCTCTAAGCATTACAAATCATTTATTAATTTTCTTTCACACTATTTCATTCTTAGGAATCTTTGACTATCTTATGAAATTATAATCTAAGTCACAATCAGTCATATAAAAGTTAAGTTTCCTTGAAATATATAATAAATTTAAACAGATGTCTTTTACTGTAACTGAATAAGTATTAATTTTCATCGTTCTAAAAAAATTATTAAAAACAATTTCTGGAAAAAATAAATAATGACTATATTAAATACAACTCGTATTTTAATAAACTTTTATATATTAATGTAAGGACTAGTATTTTTAATTTATTTATTATTTGAATTTAGGTATTTGTATCCATACAAGAGAGAAACGTAACAAAGAGATGAACACCGACACCGTAACTTTGTAACACCGGTTAATGAAAAGAGAGGGATGTGAATCTGATATGGAAGAAAATATGGATTCATATACCGATGCATAAAATTTGATGGGAATTCTGATCGTCGGGCGCATCTGCCTGTGATTGGACATTTTCGTAAAATGTCGAGAAAGCTGTGGTAGTTTTGGGAAAGGAGAAAGAAATGAACAGTGTGTTGAAAGTATTCCAGTCTGAACCTCCGGTTACTTATTTTTACACGAAATTATGGATACAAATAGAATCCTCCATACGACAAAAGCAATTTGTGATCGAAAGTAAGATGTCAGTAAATTAATAATTATGGTTGTACCGGGACTCAAACATTATTATAAAACAAATATATCAATCATTTTCATGTCATCCGTTCATTTAAAAACTGACTACCATTAAATTTGTATCAAGTAACTCATTTAATGGTAAATCTAAAGTATCTTCATTTTATTTTTCCTTTTAAATTTGTAACTACTATGCATGACATGCATTTTTCTTAGTGAAAACTTTTTGAAGGCATCAATATCATCATTCTTCTCATTTCATGTTTTATTAAATATAATAACAATGTATCTCTAAATCAGTTTAGTTTCAATTCTGTTTTAGACCCAAAAGCGTCACATTCAATTTTCTTCTTCAGATACAAACAAATTTAATTATTATGCACGTTAAAGATATATAAAGCTGTCTGATACATTAAATTTTAAGAAATTCAATTAAGCCAGCTATACATTCAGAAAAATGAAAAGTTCCAGCGACCTGAGAAATAGTTAACACTGCATATATTTGTCATACTAAAAAACTGTATAATTCCCTGTGGAATTAGAGATTTTATAGTTCATAATTTATTTTATAAGTAAGAGTCAAGTTTTGTCTATAACAATCCGTAGAGTTTTGTTTTAGAAAAGGTATTTTTGGTCTTCCAAGACAGAGTATCAAATTATTTGTGCTAAAGGAAAGTCCTTTAATAATTACAAGAAGAAATACAACTTATGCAAACAACCCTTTACTATTATCATTTTTAATAAACACACAAAGTAATAAAACCAAATTTAAAAAAATAATATCAGAGCTGATTAATGCATCACAATCCTGAAAGCCGTTGTCAATGAGTCCGACAGTATGTATGTCACAGCTGTAGGCGTCCAAACTACTGGTCCGAATTTGACCAAATTTGGCACACGTTGTCCTCAGGGCCCGACGCATCCCATCAATTTTAAATTTTTTGAATGTGTCAAAAGCCTCATTTTTTCCGCTTTTTTCGGTTGTCCGTATTCAACTTGAATAAACGAGTAATAGCTTTTTCCCTTTGTCATGGCAGGGCCTATCAGTAGATATCTCTATTTTTAAGTTGTACCACCCCTACCCTGAGCTATAACACAATAAGAAACTGAATTTAGGAACCCCTCAAATTTAGGCTCCTGTAGATCGAAAACTGAGAATTTTAGAAAATGTCTGAGGACACATGGTCGATTGGAAGTTTGGTTCTCTAAAAAAAACTGCCATTTGGTCGATAGGTTATATTTGACAACATAAAATAAAATTAATCTGATGTAAGTCATATAAAACGAGTGCATGCTCGCGCCTGTAACTAAAAGTGATCACTCTTGAGTCGCAATATGCATGGCGTGTACCCTGAAGTGCTCTAATAAAGTTATCTTTAATTACACTCCTGCTTTATTATTTACGTGAACCCGACCACCACCGGGAACTTAAACTTGTGTATACTAAAATTCGTATCAATGATGTAAACTGTCAGCAAGTAAATGTCATCATCAAAAATTTAACTTTTAACTAAATTATATTTTCACAGTTTTTGCTTCATTCCTTACACTTGAAGCCCAGATTCTCCTTATAGTTTACGGTATATAGGATTACCTTCTATTTGTCGTCTAATGAGAAGGTGGTACATGTCATAAACACAATTAAACACGTTAATTAGGAGAAATACAAAAATTATAAATAATCAGAGAGGGAAATGAAATCTAGGTGAAAAATAATAATACCAAGAAAGAGTTTCATGAAGTGATAACCTCACACAAAAGAGAGAAAATATATAAATATTGAGATATTTTAATGTATATAATTTATGTTTTACTATAATTACTAAAACACAGAAGATATTCAGATAAACAGTGAAATGCACCTTCATGTAATACTAGCACTACCACTTTAGTAATAGGACGACTCGTCATAGTAAAGATGAATTCGGATGTGGAATAATAAAGATTACAAAATCTTGATAAATATTGCAATTACAGAGGTCTTGAATACAGCAAACAATAATGTATTTAAAAGCATCGATTTGCACTTTATATTTCGTCAATCTAACTTAAGGTCCACCATTACTAAAACAGAAGCATATTGCCCCAATCACTTAATGTACTGTAAAGATTTCAGACTAATTCTCTACTATCAAATGTTGTTGACAAATGGGAAATAGCTTTTATGTATTTCCTAAGAAAAATGGTTCTTGATTCGCCACCGTGTGTTGAACAGCACGAAATCCGCAGAGAATCCAGAGTTATATTTCAATCTGGACGTTCCCATGAATAAAACAAGAAGATAGGCTGGAACAGACTCACGTTATCTGAAGAACGGCGGCCATACAACGCTAAGTCCTTTGTACTGCATACATCACCATAAGCAGTAAGTTGTAGCATTAGCTGCATTATAAACCAAACTTAAAGTTCTCCGTGAGATTTCACCTATATTGAAAAGTATTTGTCCTTCCAACTACATCAAAGACACATGATGTCATTTATATCCCATTGGCACATTTATATGCCTGGAAAGTTATGTTACATATATATTTAATAATTATATTGCACTAATATTATTATTATTTCTAATATAAGTTTATAAACCTAAGAATAATAATGGTCTGATATAGAATCGTAAATGACATATTGTATCTTATGCAATGCACTGAGTCAATTATATTTCTTCCCATGCTCATGTAAGTAATTTGTTCTCTCTCTCTCTCTCTCTCTCTCTCTCTATATATATATATATATATATATATATATATATATCATAAAAATTTGATATTTATTGTTCATTCTCTCATGTTTTGGCAGTTAAAAGCTAATTTTCATTTACACTTTTCCCGGTCCAAAAATGGCCGCCGTTTTCGTTGTTGTGATCGCCGTTTTTCGAGTTTGCAGGTATCTACGAATTTATAAATTACCCACGACTGTGTTGACGTAACCCTTTTAAATAAACTGAACCGTGTTCAATACATTAATACCAACACATTAAATCCATATATTATTTTTTCATGTATGTTTCTCGAATTTGTCGATTCCAAATGAAGAAAATTCATTTTTCGTAGGCTAATTTTTCCAAGAAGAAACTGTTTCCGAGCCTCAATAATTTAAGTACTTTTACACACAACAGTGTAGTTACTCTATATAAATTATTAATAGTAACTGACTTTCCCTTTATAAATCACACCCCATTAAATTTGGATTTTAAAATTTTTTCAATGTTTGAGACGAAATATCTGTTGGGCAAGCAGATGAGAAACTCGTCCACATAATAGGTCTTTATAGTAACAAACAGATATATAAATTTTAACTTTGAGATTTAACTCACAGATAGTTTAAAATTGTTAAACATTGCAAGAAATGCGCGATTTCCACGTGTAGGGTAAGTGCGTATATTAATATAATACTCCAAATATTTTGACATGTTAAACTGAGAAAACTATTATGATAACATATAATATTATATAACAATTTGAGATACATATTCTTCCACTATTATGTTTATAAGAAGGTGATGAAAATAATCGTTTGCTGTCTGGGAAAAATATTGTGTGTCATTGAACAAAAAAACGCTACTAAGGTACAAGAACAAAAGTGGTAAGTGCTTCATAATTTAAATGAAATATTTTCTCTGAGTTTCAAAATAAGTACCCAGATATTAAAATTGGAAGATTTAAATTCTGTGAGCTAAGACCAAAGTGGTGTCTTGTTGCGTGGGTGTCTGATACTCATAATGTATGTGTGTGTGTTTATATCACCAGAATGCATAGTTGATGATTAATGGTGCTAATCTTAAAGTTGATTATAAAGATCTTATGGTATTTATGGTATGCGCAACATATAATCATATATATATATATATATATATATATATATATATGTAGTGTCAACTTGTACTGTTCCATGATTCTTAAATAGAGTGCAAACATTTCTAATCGAATAGCTTGATTTAGTAGCGATGAAATCATACGTAAATATTTTACATCTTTTTACATGGTTTGGAATCGATTATAGCGTATTGCTTCTAAAAAAACATTTAGCTCAACTGAGATAAATAATTTCTCTTTTTCTTTAATGTATACATAGCAAGGCAAACATTTGTAAAGATATATGAAGAAACAGGAAAAAGTTTATGGTGAATGTAGAAAATGAACCTACGGTTAGTTTAGATTACAAAGTTAGATTCCAAGAAGAATTTAGTACAAGGAACTGATCGTTACAGAAGAAATTTCAAGTTCCAGAAATGGATTTTCTCTGGAATTACTAATCCATTGTTGAGTGGTCAGAAATACAGGAAAATTTTGATTTAAGGCTGATACAGCTAATTTCAGTTCCCGAAAATACACTTCAGAAGGAATATAATTCGTACGAACGTGAAATGAGCAGGCAACTAACACACAATGATTAGAATTTCAGACTAATTATTGCTGCCTGTATTTTCTCTATTCGGTTTTAATTTACGTTGTATAACACAAAAATATATTTCCGCTACGAGAAGCATCTCAAGCATTTCAATTCGAACATAGAAGACTATTGGCAAATACGTAAAAAAATTTTAATACGACAAATGATTAATGGAGATTTACTAATATAGAAACTGATTCTTTCTAAACGTGAGTAGAACAGATATCATGCTATTCACCAATTGTTAGAATAAATGCTGTAATAATAGACAAAATGTTCTCGATTTAGGTGTTGATAATTTTAACTTAAATAGGAATTATAATATTTTAAAAATCATGATGAAAAATGAATAATTAACGAAAAAAAGATAAATATCTATTTCCAATTAACTAACGTTTACAATATAAACATAGTTGCTACATTTAATAATTAAAATTCATTTTAATGGAGAATTAAGGACTCTATTTCTTACGTCGTGGTCTGTCAAGTTAATACTTTTTTCCTATAATTTTACGGTGACTGGTTGAACTCAATTTGTATAAGCCTTTCCTATAATTTGCCTCGTCATTTTCAAACGCCGGGAGCTAGGCAGGTTATTGGTGACGGAATTCTCTTCTCGGTTCACTACCAACACAAAAAACTCGTTTATAATTGATACTATCTCACACCAAGACCTAAAACGTAACTTTAATATATAACAAAACTATTTACATAGTTCATTCGCAGACTGACCCACGACGTGTGCATAAGATCAATCAATTGTGAGCTGTATATATTATATCAAATCAAACATCTATATTACAAAATATTCACATCACAAACAGTAATATTAAAAAATATATAACCAACTAACCAACAAGTTCGATAAAAATATAATTAATAGATGGTATATTTTCATATTGCGAGTATAATATATGTGACAATCAAATCTGCATATAATTATACATAATATATTATCACATCAGTACAATATCTATACTAAATTAATTCAGTTAAGCCGATTTAAAAATTCAGCATAAACAATACCGACCATAGCATTTTTATATTTACAATTTACGGCACATCATTAATTTTGTTTTAATTTAATACCTTCGGAAATTCTACGTTTAAATACAATTTTTATTATGAAAGTCAATTTTGTGATTGAATTCCAGTTTATATTTAGATAGAGCTTTATTAGACTTTGTTCAAGTTTTATAATTATTCTTGTGATAATATAATCTATTTTATAAACTAGTATGTCTTGTATATGAAACTTTTCACAATTTTAACATTTAATTTTATATACCACTCTTTTTTTGAAAAATATCAGTATTATCTTTCAAACTGCATTAAAGATTTCATGATTCATTTAATCTCGCTAATACCTTTACTAATGATAGGATTATTAGTTTATTTCTAAAATAGTTTATAGATTAATGGATCCTATTAACAAATATATTAATAATGAAGCATCATTCCAAACAGAATTCCTGGTTGGAAACTAAAAAATCTGATAAATCAAAACATATGGTATTCGTTAATATTGTTCAATATAATTGTAATAAGGTGGATCTAATTGATGATGTGTATATAGGAAGGTAAGGGAAAACCTGGGAAAAGTTAGTATAAATATTAATACCTTCCTGAATAATTTACTTAAATATAAATTTATTGGCTTCAAAATAACCTGGAATTCAGACAATATTTGGGGTTTAGAGAGGAAAAAGTCTTTATTAAATCACAAAAGAGTCTAGTGGTAGAATAGATTAATAATCTTGTTTACGAGTTATCAAAATTCTTTAACCGATACATTAAGAAGTGATAATGATTATAACACAAAAATCCAATAAAAAAGATAGATTAGCCACGTAACACACACTGTTTAATTATATATTTTTATGGGCAGGCTAAATGATGAAATGCTTCTATAAAATTATGACAATTTATTAAAATTTTTCTATTCAAGATCGTATTTCTACTCAGGGGATCTGGGCCTTTTAGAAAGGGCAATCCAGTGGCGCACTATTTATAGAAGCCCGGTGTTTGAAATGTGTGTATGACCGAAAACAAAAAGAAAAAGTAGGAATGTTTCCTTCCTTATTCACTTTGCGTCTGGATTCCGTGTGGCTCCCAGGATCCGGTGTTGACCTTGAAGAGCGGCGACGCTAATTCCCAATCTTAACCATTATCCTGGATTGCGATGTTTAATTGCCTTCAATTTGAAGACAATTAGCATAAGAAAATTTCAGGCTGGGGGACATCTCACCCCCACACATTATTGCGTGTCCTACCTTGTTGCAAGATCACTGTGGCCTCCCAGAAACAGTCGCTTTAAACAGATCTACAAAAGTATTCTAGTATACTTGAAACTGCGCGTTTGACACTCTGGATGACAATCATACTGTGTACAGTCCCTTCCTACAAATTCCTCGCAAAACTTGTTTTAGACTTGATAAATAAGGATCTAAATTGTGTCTAAAATTGTAGAGTTTTATATGAAAGAGCTAAGATATATGTAGAATCTGGAGAGTTTAGATATAATAATGCTTACTATTAAGAAAGTAATTCGTATTGATATGGACTGATTTATTTCTGTTAACATTGCTGGGATATTCAATAATTTGTAATTAAAGTAGTTTTAACAAAGAAAATATAAAACCTTTATTATTTTTAGATATATTAATGATATATTGGATATAATTAAAGGTATGAAATAATGACTATGCTGAACGCGTTTAATAGTATCAATAGTCGGTTGATCTCACATATGAGTTCGGAAAAGACGATAGAATTAAGTAGTTAGATGTTGTCCTTGTTAGAGAAGGGAACATAACATACGCTCACACAATGCAACATCTCGTCTTTGTCCACAGATATCTCACTCCCTCAAGTGTCTTTGCATTTAAGGTCATTGGTCCTCCACAGTTGTCCTCGTTAGAGAAGGGAACATGTTTAGGACAAAGTGGCACAAGAAGGATATTATAACAAACACACTGTAAACTCAATGTTGCTGTCAATTCAAATTCGAAAGGTAAAACTTGTTACGGATGAGAAATAAGTGAATTACGTAAAAAAAATAAGACATTTAATTTATTGATTTCTGATTTATATCCCTTACAATTTATTAATACTATGTGTAGTAATTGGAGATTTGTATGCAAAGACATATGTAACTTAGCTGGCACTGAAAATATTTGTGAATCATTGCTCTGCTAATATTACACCACCAAATATTTTGGATTCGACAAATATTTTAATCTTGTTACCAATGACGGTAGCAATAAGTTAGATTTTATTTTATGACCGAGGAGACAAACTGTAAATACCTCGGCATTTATTTTAACAAGGGGCAGGTAAACTATGCTACAAGGAAAGCGTGGAACACCTTGCACTTTGTCATGAGAACACTCAAGAACACTAAAGAGTTGGCATATTTGTCATTAGTACGCCCACTTATGGAATATGGTGCAGCATGCTGGGATCCGTACAGGATAGGTCAAATAGAATCCTTAGAAAGGGTGCAAAGAAGGGCCGCAAAATTCGTACAAATAGGACCTGGGCATGGGAACGAAAAGGTAAAGCGACTAGGGTGGGATACGCTACAGACAAGAAGAGAAAGAGCTAGGCTACACATTTTCTACAGAGCTTTTGCAGGTCAAAAACCTTGGCAGGGTATCCGAGATAGAATGAAAGAATCGACTCGGAACGGGAGGAATGGTCATCTGTTTAAATTACAAGCAAGGCACCAAAGAACAGACGTTGGAAAATACTCATTCCTAAATAGGACAGTTAATGACTGGAACAATCTGCCTGCAGGCGTGTTTGGGAAACAGAAAGAAAATTTCTACTCAATCTAAGTTTAGTTTAGTGTAGTGCAGTGCAGTGACGTGATCAATGCTGCGAAATCTCTAAAAATATACTACAGTGAAATATATTTCCAGTGTTTAATTTCAGGCAAAAATAATATTATTCTTTTTAAAAATTCACCTTCTAATAATATGATTCCACACATTTATTTATATTGAATATAATTATACATTCAATTATATGTTAAATATGGTCCTTACCAGATTATTAATTATTGTTTAAGTTCTATGTATCTGCCACCGGGCATCTGCCCATTTGTAGATTTAATAAATACATAATACATATAACGTGGATGAAGATAATGAATGTACTAGTGGTGATCATGAACTAAGGTAGCAAAGTCTGCCAACTGATAGTAGGCATGAATATACGGACGAATATTTAATTGTGAAAATTTTGAATTTGAATGGTCATTAAAGGATTTATATACAATGTGTCAATCATATCTGTTTGTCTATTATTTTATATAACTAATATAATATTAATTTCATAGCTATATTTCATAACTTCCTCGTTTCTTCCATCTGTTACGAATTACCAGCCTCGGCTTTCATTATTATACCCTACTTGCTAGCAGCATCACTTTTAAAAAAAATTGTTTATAATCGCATTAATTGCGATGTCATTAGCAACTGCACGATAATGGGAAGTTTATATCCATATAGGAGTAAATTAGTAAAGTTTCTCAAACATCCAAGCCCATGTCAGGATTCGAACACGGAACCTCTGTAGTGCGGTGTTGCCACGTTATCCTCTAGACTACAAGTGGTCAGCGCCTTGTTTTTCTCTTAACTAAATTCTTCCCTTTTCACCGACTTCCTTCGGTTTTCAATATTTACTGTCATCTTCCTTCGATGCACAGAGTTTTTAAGACTTTGCGTCCCCTCGTATTTTCTAAAAGCAATTGTCAGTAAACGTATAGTGTTTTCCATTTTTTCCTTCCTGGCCAATTCCCTCAACAGAAAAACTGTATAGTGCAATGTCCGATCTCCAAAAAGTTTCAGCTCTTTGCAATCAATAATAAAAATTATTTTCGTGCCCCAGTTTGTGTTGTATTTGAGATTATATGCTACTAAAACCCACATTGTTTAGAGAAAAATAGTTATTAGTTTTTAGTGTTCCCTACACTAAATTAAATGTATTAGATTAAAAACAATACTACTCCGCGATCAAACGGGAATAGTAAAGTAATATAAAAGTTTGGGTAATAAAACATATTTCATAATACTGGAAAGCCAGATTAAATAAATTAGTATGCTGTTACATGAAACATGTAATCGTCGAGAAAGAGAAGAATATTGGTTAATTTTAATACAACTATATATACTATAAGGAGAATTCGTATGTAATTACATTCCTACTCATCAATTAATATATTCAAACGTTTTCGAAGATTCATCAAATATTATTTTCATTTTATACCAGTCGTTTATTTTTAAAATTGTACTTTGTTCAAGAGTACCTTTCATAGAATGTTATTCTATGGAAATCATTTACGATTCAAATATATTTCGGTCAATATTATCTCTGTATTGGTTCAGAAGCGGTTGGCAGCATTCCCTTAATGGACTGATATAATATTCATGGAGGTTTCAAGTCCAGTAATACGTTTGAGTATGCAAGAAGGGAAACTAATCACCTAGCCACATAAACTCGACTCTTGGTAATACAGTTATGTGCATAAATATCAATAGCTAGGAACACTTATACAACCCCATTTCAATTTTTATTCTATGATTTTGGACAGTGATACCGAAAGGGAAGAGTCTAATTTGGTTTAACACCTAATCTTCTGCATACAGAATATTTGTATTATTTACCAATAGTACACCCTTGGGTTCGTGTTAAAAATAATTTAACAATAATACAATTAATTAAAGTTAAATATGCCATAAAATTGTTACGGATTACTTTCTGATTCCATGGTCCGTTCGTTTTCAATGAAAGTATTAATCGTCAGAGAGGAGTAGTCGGTTTTTCTTTATTTCCCCAACAACAATCCGTCATGACCACCAAAAATAACATTAAACAAACGAAAGCCACTCCAGGAAATTAAGTTCTAGGTCGAATTTCAGGAAAATTGTTGACGTAAACGTGACACACTATCCCACACCTATTCAATAACCTGTAGAAATTCTTTGATTCGTTTATCTGTTTATCTTGTATCTGTGTGTAATAAATAACTAATATTGTGGGAATAATTTAATTTACGCATCTTTTTCATTTTAATTAATATTTGTTAAAAGATGTCTGAACATCAATTTTAATAACACAAAATAATATATATCTTAACGCCTGTTTTTAAAAACAATTTCATAAATTAAACGTCAAATTACGGGCAATGATTTTATTACATACCTACGACGTTTCCAACTCACATTTGGACTTCATCAGGTACATTTCTTTACTAACCTACTACTAAAAATTATAAAATGTTATCTAAGAATATATCGTTAAAAATTATCCTTCGTTAAAATAAATGTTGCTTACAAAATTAATAGTCTACAAGAATTGTTCCTCTGTATTCTCAACGAAAATTTCGGCTGTAACTCTTCTTGATTTCATTCCAGGATGAAACGTTTTATATATTTTAACCTGTGTTTTTGTCTAGATTAATGTTTAATAATTAACTTCTACATTTTAAGTAATAGTATTTATTTATATTAACAAAATAAATTAAGAAACTGGTAAATAAAGAATTTATTTTTAACGAAATATTAATAAATTGTTTTCTAAATTTTTGTACTATTATTTTAAGTAGAAATTTGAATAAATTTATCTGATAAAGTCCCAAATCTGAGAATGAAGCGTTGCAGGTATTGAATAAAAATTTTGTTTGTAATTGGTTGTTTAATTGAATTTATATAACATAAATAGTAAATGTTGTGATTACAAATTAAATTTTATTTGAAAAATAATTCTATTGAAATTTATGACCCTTTTAAAAAGATTTTTTGGGACCTTAAATAGTAACCGAGTGCAATATACTGTCAAATTTCATTCAAAAGACTCAAGTTAATTCATATTAAAGTGGATCTTGACTTTAAGGTTAGAACGTTGTCGTTCAAAACAGGATGATTAATCTACCATTCCTTTCTTGCTTTCCAATTCACAAATTCCCGTCCAACCTTTGGGTGACCAAACTTTCCTTTCTTCTAGGACGTCAGTTTCATAAAATCACTGCTCATCTCATATTCCTATTAGTCAAGGAAAGTATGATTCTTGACTCTCTTTCCACTTATCTTGCGAGCACGATATTCTCTTGTTTCCCGTCATGTCACATCCAAATTTTCTCCTTTTTGTTCCGTTAACACACATCATCACCTCATCTTTCACTGCAGCGTCTTCTCAAAATTTTACTACTGTTATTTTTCAGATTCTCATGATGATAATTCAATAAAATTCATAAATGTATTAATATGATGCTAACATGTGTAATCCGACTATTGTCTATTTTCGTGCAACTTGACACCCGTTTGTTACCCACTGCATAAATTCCTTTGAATTCTACTTCTTTTATTGACAGTTTTCGAAATAGTATTCTGTTTAACTGGGATATTCTAATTGTATATTTTTACATTCCGTTAGATGTAGTGTAAAACCATTGTTACTATTGTATTATTTGGTGGTGACTGTTCAGTGTATTAAAGATAACAAACACATATCGGGCCACATACGCCATGTCAACTTTCAAAATTACAATGCCAATGTTATCACACTTCAATGATTGACAAATTAAAATATAAAAAGTAAATATTGTGATTCTTCATAGCACTACGTTTAGACTTAGGAGTAATGGCATAACTTATTTTCTCAAGAGAACTAATGGAATTAATAATCTAATCTAATAATAATCCCCTCCAAAAACTTTCAAGCACACCGAAATCAACAATCTAAAAACGAGGTTTGCTATCAGTAATTTCTAAACTAATCAAAGTAAAAACTGAAATTAGAAAAAGAGTAAATTAAGTATAAGAAAATCTGATAAAAGATTTGCTTTTTATTTAAGCGAGCTTTGAGAAATAACTATTGAACTATATGAATGTCAGTTGTTGTGTAATATAAATATAAATAGGAATTTAACTTTTTATGGATGAATAATAATATTTTAAACATGTAACTATAGTGTTCCTCATTTAACAAAGGTAGTTAATTATTACCAGTAGAAAATTTATAAGGGTTTCTTACATGTAATTCGAAGTAGTATATGCGGATAATTTGTGATGACATTACTAATGGCAGAGTCAAAGTTAAGCGGACTCATGGCGTCAGATATTAAAAAATACGGTTTTAGAACATCTTTTAAGTAACGGAGTCTGATTGGCGTAGAGCCTCACACGTCACGTGCCTTCATGGTGAAAGCCAGTGCCTAATTGCTTATACGTGTCAACGCTGCATGAACGCGACAGCTAAAAGCTGCCCGCAACAAGCGTAATTAGCATTCTGCCAGCATTGTCGTCCTGTCTATTCACCAGCCGGAACGTCGTCTCAAAACCATCTCCTAATATGCTAATGACCTAGAGAGCTGGGTAAGTCTTGAGGCATGTTAAAGGCCAAGTTCTGATATTGTTCACAATGCAAATCTCTCCATTGACACACATTCCGACCAACTTTAGTTAAGACTCCGACTTCTGTAGTTGTTAATCCCGGCGCCTCATTACCATTGCATGACTGCAGCTCCAGCTGGTGATGGCACCATTACTTAGAAATTTCAGCATATCGACACTAAGCCTATACTACGTCAGCTAGACACCAAGAAATTACGCCGACTTAGGGTAATTTTACTGTGTATGTCATTCATACTTAACTTCGTAAATATTAAAACGTTTAAAAGTAACGTGTATATATATATTGTAATATGCTTTTCTGTATATAAAAACATTTATTAATTTAAAGTACAAATATGATCAATTTTAATATTTTTGTTTATTAATTTAAGTGAAGACACGGGGATTTTGGGTCTCTCAAGAGATGGAGTATGCATTAGCTGAAAATAGAGAAAAAAATCATTGAATGTTATTTATCCAGAGCAATGAGCAAGTTTCACAATTTTTTTTATCGCTTACCCACAATTACTGGGCCAACAAACATCCACCTCTCGAATGTTTGTGCGTCTCTCTGGCGTCTTGCAGGATTCGACCACGTCTGCTCACGTCCGTCCACTCGCCTGCCTTCTGGGTCGAGCCACGTCCTGCTCCTCTCCTTGTCACTGCTCTTCTCGGGTCTGCTCTTCTCGGATCTGCCCACTCGCCTGCCTTCTCGGGTCTCTGCTCCACTCGCCTCCCTTCTGGGGTCTCTGCTCCACTCGCCTCCCTTCTGGGGTCTGGTCGCGAGCCACCCATCGGCTTCCCTTTTAAACCTTCCGACGGGAATTCCCCTATTTCTCAACATTTCGGGGTTCCCCGCCCTCATTTTTCCCGCGGGGGTTCACCATCGTCATTTTTTATACACGCAAGGCGGGCCTCCCCCGCGGGGAACCACCATCTTTCGGACGACTAGCCATTGTTGTTGGCCTCATAACGCCACAACGTTACAAAATCCGCCTTTTTATCACAATATATATTATAATACCAAACGTGGAGGAATGTTAAAATAGATGATAAAATAGGAGCTTTTTAGTACTTTATAAGAGTATAAAAATTTATCCAAACACCTTTAGATTTAACAATATTTTAGCTTTTCAAAATTGTATTCAAAAAAACAAGATTTAAGAAACAGAATCTAACGAATTACATAACGAAATATATGCACACAAATTTAAGCAAATCACAGACGAACCTACTGGGTCCCTTCGAGAATGTAAGTAGCACATATAATCGGAAGACTGACTCATTAGCTATACACAAACAGTTATATAAGCAGGTTTTACATAAATGAACTAAATTTCTTTTACGATGCCAAACCATTTCACCATTTATCAACTCAAAAACACGGGGTTGAAATGTTACTAAAAGATTAGAGCAATGCCTACTAAATTTCCCATTTTGTACTAACTTCATATTTCTAAACTTTAGATCAACATCAAATGTGGTTCTACTGGCCGATTCCATAATTCCTATAGTTTACAATAAATAAAAAACTGTCTCTACAGAAATACACATATATAACATTACTTAAAGAACTTCCACCTTCAGAAATTCACTTTCATATTTAAGATTTTGTGATCAGTTTCCTCCACTTTCCCCCGCATGTCGATGTTCTGGGCGCTTCTTCTACCTTTAAGATTCGAGCTATTTAGCCTAGCCCACTTTGTATGTAGTCCTCTGTGCAGCTACACCTTCACTATTCCAAGTCCAGGTTTAATGGTCCATACCAGCACGCTGTAACATGTACTATGACAAAAATGTAGCGACCATTTTCCACGACCTTCAGCCCACTCTCTACAACATCGTTATGACTGACTGATTTTGTTACCTTTATAGTCTCCCGCACACTTAAAAATTCACCAATCAGAATGTACTTATCTTACTGCCCTCTTTGAGTCATTCTATTGCACTTCCACCTTCCAGAGCTGTTCCAGAAAGTTCTAGAACACTTTCACGTGATCCCCACACCGCGATCACGTGAGCTTCCAACTCCGCGCGCCTTTCCGTTCTCTATATTGTTGTCCACAAAGCATTAAAACTGCAATCCTGTTCCTGGCCACAAATTTATTCATCCGTAAATTAAATAATGAAGCAAAAGTCTCATATTTCCGTTTGAAAAACTAATCAAAGTGTCCTTTCTCACTCACAATACAATTAAATATCCATTACTTACAAACAATAATTAAAGTTCGTACGGAGCACAACCATTACAGGCAGACTAATCATCAAATTAATTACGGGTACCAAACTGTATATTACAATGTATATATATATATATATATATATAATGTGACGTGACACACGGGTGTGCGTACAATAATACGTTCGGTAAAGTGCGTATGCCCGCAACTTCACCCTGTCGGTAGGGCAAATTTATAAGGGATGGGGTTCACATTTGACGCTAAATGAGTCGAGAAGAGAAGTATGTCGTGGGAAAACAGGTAAAATAATTAACAGAAATTTCCTTCAAAAAAATATTGCTTGCATTTTTCAAAATGATAATTACACTCAAACTTTTTACAGACACTCGTTATTGAAATAATTTGTTTTAAACTTTATTTCAAGTAAAAGGAAAGGTATCGAATCAAATAAAAAGTTCGTTCAATTAGACTACCGGTACGTTCCTCTTCGATATTCGGCAAACCACGTGGACGCGTTCCGTAGCACGTGGTTGTCGGCTGTCCGGTCTCGCGATGCATCGGTTGATGTCAGCGGGCGAAGTCACGCTTGAGGTCGGCAGCGTAGGGTAACGAGGGAAGATACGACCGGTTCGTGAGCGACGGAAATTATCTTCTCAGGCTCGAACGGCTAGTCTCGTGATGTCCCAGCGGGAGTATTCTTTATTCGTCAGGCATGGCGAGTCTCGTGATGGCAACGGAATCCTTCGCAGGCTCAGACACGGCTCGTCCCGTGCAGGTCAGTTCGACGTCCCGTTGACGCTAACACTCCGTGCGTAAGCGTGAATCATTCGCCTTATGCCGATCTGATGCCAACAGTTTGACAACTCGATGCTATCTGTTGATCGACTCGATTCCAACTGTGTCTGCTGTCCCGCTCTGGCCCCTTTGAATGCCTCTTCGACCAATCGCTGATCACTTCTCAAGGGAGCTTACCATTGGCTCCTTTGATGGCGCGTGTTCTCATCCTCCAATGGGACTCGGCTTCCGGTCCAGCCGCTTCTAGAAGTTTCCAGGCCCTCCTGGAAAAGGAAATCCACGTGCTTTGAAAACTCTAAATTCGCCCCACGTGGCCCATGTCCTTATACGGCGTGCTCGTGTTCACGCAAAGTTCATTGAGGTAAAATGCTGCGCAGCACTATCTCGTCACAAATAAATAGAATAAAATGTCACTTTCATAATACATTAACTACTGTCTGATGTTGGGCATACTCAGTACGTCGAAACATGACTTCCTATTCCAGGAAAATTTTGGTTTACATGCACTTCAGGATTCTTATGTGCCAATAGAATTTGGTTTACCAGACTCTGTAATTCGAGTACAAAAACAAGAACCAGGAATCAGATAGGCAAGGTAGGCAGGATGCAGAGGCTCTTTCAGGATAGAGACGACGTCAGAGTAGACGTTAGCTCCTCTACACACAAACACGAGAAAATCGTCTCTCTCCAATAACGCAATTACATGTACAGAATCAAAATTAAAGAAAAACGTCTTATAATTAAACCACCATAATACTCTGGCAGAATAGGTATTATGGAGAGTTGCATAAGACAAGTCTAAGGATTTCATTAGTCACACGCACATGCATCCCAAAGAGAATTAAGCTCACTCCTACGCAGACATGTCACAAACAGTTAAATATATAAATAAGTACAATGGCCAACAATTTAATAAAAAAATTCCTCAGTTGATTCAAATTAGGTATTAATGAATTACACAATAATGTAGATACAATTGTGTAAATAATTTTTTTCTGCATTAACACCTCGATAACGAGTGGCAGTTACATGGAATAGAGGTCCATATTATATAAATAATTCTTAAGTGCTAGTTGAGGTACAGAGCTTGATTTTTTATGAACTAAATGATTTTCCTTGATTTGTGATGCGAATTGGCGCGTTATTTTCCATTGTTCGGTTTCTTTCTATTCTATATTTTGTGCACGACTCTATGATGTTTGAAATGGTGATCGGGGTGTCACACCGATCGCTGTTACGGGGAAAATAATCATGATTAAATGGATGTGGGTAAGTTTGGCGTTTCTATTCTTAACGTGATTAATACGACTTGATATCTTCTTGATATTTTCGGATTGATGAGGATGCGAAAATTTTTGACGGATTTATGGTTCCTGCTTGCTTTTAGTTGGGTATAGTTCGGGTTCCAGTGGAGGGTGAGCTGGGTTTGTGCAAGTTTCCATTTTCCAGCTGTTGGGGATTTATTTTGGAAAGGAGCGCGTATTTTCCTTAGCGTTGGGCAGCCAGTTCATTTCCTTTATGAGCGGGGATTCGGGTGACTATAATTTATTTTCCCATTTCGGTGAGTTTTTGGTGTTTTTCTTGGATGTCCATCGTTAATGATATTTTGGTGTCTTGTTTGGAGAATTGATTTGATTGAGGTATAAATTATGTGCTTTCTTTTGGGAAGATGAAATAAGGGTCATTCCGTGTTTATGACGAATAATTCGGCGGTTCGTAAAAAAAACTGAAGTACTGAGGGGGGAAATCCATGAGGGGTGGTTGTCGCAGAGGGTGGCACTGTCTACTCCATAGTTCTTTGAGCCGTCGCTGTAGAAGTCATTAAAGTTGAAGTACTGCTGCATAGTTGTAAAATACAAATTATGTTTTGATGAATATAATTTATTTCCTATAATATGATTTAATTTCACTAAACAATAAAATAATAAGGGTAAATTTCTAAAACCGTGTTCTTCACACTAACAATTTCGACAGAAACGGAACTAAAGGTTGTGTTATTCTTTATTGATTTGATTCTTAATTGTTGGCTGTTTTATGTATTTTTGAAGTAAGTCCTTTATTTAAAACTTGTTTATTATTCGGGTGAGCTTTTGAGCACAAAGATTTGCCTACAATGACACTGTGATCTTTTAGTCTATCTCCTTTCATTCCAGTATCAATGTATTTTTATGAAAAACTTTTCTTACGTCTTCTTTAGATTAATATTGAACAAAAGAGAACGTTATCATGTTCAGAGTTATGATAGCTATCAGTATGCATGTATTCATCGAATCTATCTGCTTATGCTAATCAAATTAGAGTTTCCATTCACTGTCTTAAATTTAAATGTTGTCACAATCAAAAAATTGAATAAATTTAAAACAGTGAATAGTTGTATTTACAGGTTGACAGCTTAAAATTATATTTTTGCTCCCTATTTCTTGTATTCAAAGTTATTTCCGTTTGGCTGATAAAACAAATGCCACAATTTGAACAAACACTTTTGTAAACAATACTGGCAGTGGAAAAACTATTAGTGGAATCTTCGTGTTCTTTGACTAATCCAGAAAAATAATATTTAGACTTTAAAAGTATAAAAGTGTAGTAATTTAAATAATTTTATCAGATTCATTGATAAAATCAAACAAAAATATAAAACAATGAATTCATTGTATCTATTATTCCTCATAATATTACTCTGGTTGAGACTGTAATTAATCTCAGCTAATCTAATGCTTATGATTTAGAAATAAATACAATTTTAATGTTATTTTTTTAAATTGAGAACCTACATTATAAAAATTATTTTTCGTTTCAAAAGAGAAGCTTTTTTATGGTAATGCTTTGAAAACTATTGAATGTAACGTTTTACCGTATTACTTCTACGATAAGTTTATTAAATCACAATGTCACAAATTCAACAATGTGGGGTTGACGTTACACATTAAGAAATAGGTTCAATAAGTAACAAGCTTATAACTCATTTCATGTATACTGTCTAATTACGCTCTCACAACTATTGAATTAAATTTCAAAATTATAACTACGCTGTATCTTTTTTGGGCACAAATAACTCATAAACAATGAAAGTGATATATATATTTATATATTAAATATCAGCGTTGTATTTCATTCGCTGAGGAATTTTCAGTCACCGATATTGGCAAATGCATATTCCAGGAGCGTCTTACCGATCGAGCTGCAGACTCTATCAATTTCCGAGACAAGCGACTTGAGTAAACGACCCTGCATGCTGAGTGGACGACGAAGTGACGCAGTAAAAGAAGCCAATACGAAGTTTTATTCTCCCTCCGATGAGAAATGCTGTAATAGGCACGTGGCTCGAGACTTTAAGAAGCGTGTAGTGCAGACTTCCCATCGTCAGTTAGGAGACTTTAAACTCGCTTTACGTCTGCAAACTGCTAATGCGCTTCAGAAAGTAGACCAGAGGGAAATTCACGTGATACCTACAACGCTTTTACTGTAAAATTGCGAGTACGCTGTCTTGAAATTAACAAATCCTTATTATAAATAATCGTAAATATTACAGATGGCTACACAACACAAGAACATAATTTTAATAAACGATAACTTCAAATCCATGTCAATTGCGTAAAAAAGTAATTCTATATATAAAACTAATTCTATCTTCCCATTCAATTGTGCTTCATTTATGTACCCCTAATGTAAGCCACATTAAGAAAGGCTTTAACGCTAGTGAATTAGTGTAGCAACTGCATTCAAAAGTATTTTCGTAACTGATAGGCAGTTAAATTATCTCAAAATCTTAAATGACATATACATATTAATTTCCAAAAATGTTATAAAATAAATATTTAATGATCATAAAAAAAGAAATTACAAATTATTTGTTGTTGTTGTGGTATTCAGTCCTAAGACTGGTCTGATGTAACCTTCCATGCTAACTTATCTTGCACCAGCCTTTTCATTTCCGCATAACTACCACATTCTACATACTCCCTAATCTGCTTAGCGAATTCCATCCTTCGCCACCCATATCTGTTCTTATCCCACACACTTCTCTGTAATACTAATTTTAAAAGACCTTCAAGTCTCAAAACATGGCATACTAATCTATCCCTTCTTTTGGTCAACGTTCTCCATATTGTTCGCTCTTCTCCTATTCTTTTACAACTTCATAGTTAGAGATTTTATCCACCCATCTCATTTTCAGCATTATCCTATAGAACCACATTTCAAACGCTTCTATTCATTTCGTTTCCGCATCTCCTATCGTCCACGTTTCGCACCCATACACCACTCTCCATGCGAACATTTTTAACAACGGTTTCTTAATATTCACACTTATATCACTTATAAGTAAATTTTTATTTTCGCGAAAGCCTTCCTTGCCTGTGCTATCCTACTCTTTATGTCTACTATACTTCTACTATCCCTAGTTATTCATATATATTTATGCAGCTTCTTCACGAATAAAAATTATTAAACATTACAGAGGACACACTTTTTAACGTAAAATTCAATCTATGCATTTATTGAGGTAACGTTTCATCGAGCTAAACTAACGAAACATCTGTTGTATAATAACTGTGTCATTTAAAGTGCATTATGATGTTATGTAAAATTAAAGTACATTTGTAACGTACTGCTTATTGGGGATTACTGTAAAAAAGGATAAAGCCAAATTCAATTAACAGTGTAAAAATATTGCCAAAAAGAACAACAACAAATATTAAGTGATGCAGGAAGATTTTAAGTAAAAGAATTGACTCGATTAGTAGATTAGAGAATTAAATAAAAGTAATTAAAGTAAGAAATGAGCATAATAAGTAGAAAGACATAGTGGAAGAGAAAATAGAGAAGGATATCACAGTTCGATCACATTTATAGGGTTTTGTATGTATTTTTGGGACCGATTGATATAATACATATATGTATATATTTTATTTTCTGGAAAAAAAATTACAAATTTGACTCTTACGAATGCCCAATATTCATATTTTTGTCAAGTTGGTAAAATTCTATTTCCATCACTCTATAATCGCCAAAAAGTGTGATACTTTTGTAAAATTTAATTACTTCTTAAGAAAAAACTTAGGAAAAAGAGATGGCGGGTACGTTCTAGGCTGCCCATTGGTTGACGGGTGAATACCCTAGTATAATGCAAATGTACCGACTAAGTTGACTCTCATTATAAAATCTGATTCGTAACAAATGTCATCATATCATTCCTTTTTCAAATTACTGTTTTTTTCCTACATTTGTCCTGGTATTAATTTGATAGAATGACGTTAATTAGTAGCGTTAAATCTCTACTTTTTGCCTACACGATATTTTAATTTGTATAGCACTTTTTTCCAAGGCAAATGTCATAATTTCCTACCCCATGTTTCTGATTGTCTCCGGAACATGATACTTAACCATTTAAGTTTCAAATGAATACCGATGCATGTATATCCAACAATTATGTAGACATAACTTGTTTACCGTCTTTTTGCTACACAAATGTGTCGAAATTGCATTTCGACATATTACATAAATGAAATTTAAGCCTTACATCACCAACGATTTTTTGCCTACCTTAGAAGGTAATAAATAAAGATACGTACGTCAGTTAGGCGGCGCTGCTGCTTTCTGCGCGGCGTGAAAAATCTATGCTTTCTCTTTCTATCGTCTGATGTCCAATTGTGCCGACCAAACTTCCTTCGCTCGTGTCTCATCTCGTTAACAAACTGCAGGTGTTTCATTACCACCAAACGGCCAACTAATTAAAACACTCGTGGTATATTCAGAAGGCTCAGGCCACCCAACCCCCTACAAGTGGTTCCTCAGTGCTGCCAACAGTAGCAGGGTGGTCGGAAGCTGCAATCCTGTATTCCTGCTGCTCGACTTACATTTGACCCAAAGTAAGCTATTTGCATGCAACATTGTTTTTAGATTTTTTACGGTTATAACGAAACCGATGCGTTTAAAGATTGTCCGAAGAAAACATTGATCTTCTAATTGTCAGTTTCATAGTTGTTCCATTATTACACACATTGAAAACATTAAATAAAACTGCATACTGATTGAAATAGTATTTTCATAAAGTAAGCGAGTAATTATGTGGGTAAATTTGTCCCTAAGTATTGTGAGAAAATCTTTAAAAATAAACAGGCAAACTAAGCATACGGACAATAACAAGAATCCAATTAAAACTTTCCTCAACAGTTTTCGTTAACCAGGTTCGGCAAAAAAAAAGTTTCAAGAAAGTATAAGGGTACTTAAGTAAGTAAAATGTTCCCAAACTGTGGCAAATTGCAATCAGTTTGATTGAAGTAAAACTGTAAGCGTGAGTTTAACCAAATGGAAAATATAGTTACGGAAAGTTTAAATCGTTCATACATACGCTACGTTTTCAATATACGCGAATCAATAGTACTATATAATTCCTTTGGAAAATGTAAGCGAATAATACACCAAGATTGTTTGATTTCAACAACAAACTTGCTATATTCATCAACTAGAATTAATATATCCAAAACTCTACTTGCCTACTTACCTACAAAGTTACCTGAAATTATTTATTTATCTTATAATTTTATTACTCTTTTAATTATAATAATTATATTAAAGCAAGTTTTACTGCGGTTGTCTTTTTATACAAATCATCAATTGTACACTCATTACGTTAAACCACATATTTTCATTTATTATATCATGATTTAATCTCAATCATATCAAACATATGATTACTGAAGAACCTCACCAGAAAATATCGTTTTGCCTAAAATGTCGTTTATTAGTGAACAAATTTTGATTTTATTATGCAGTATGTCAATTTATATAATATAGTATGATCATAATTTCATTATTAATTAGTGGTAAAATTTGAAATTTTCAAATGAAAATTATTATCAAGTATTGCAATTACTTAAGCGTAAGAAAATTTTAATCGTTTAAATTAACGAAATTATAGTTATGTCTCATCTTTGAAATATATTATCGTCTTATATTATGTTTCGGTAATCAAGATATACGTTTCTAACTCGCGGTTGGTGTTTTCACGTCGTGTGAAGTGAATGTTTAGGGTTTCTCATATTTCATGATTTCAATATTTATGCGAGATTGTAACGGATACATTTTTAAATAAGCTATTTGGCCATTTGTTTATTCTTACACTTGCGTGGATATTTCAGTGCTTTATTAATCAGACATTACTGCTGCCTCACAAGAGACCATTATTTAACTAATTACAGCTTGATCATCATAGATTTTTATTAATTCCAGCGCATACCAGGAATTTTGAGGTTCAGTATAAAAAAGACAACCATGAAATAAAAAGGCTGTGAAAAAAAGCCTGCAGAGTTTTCGAAAACAAGCCGACGTTATTGTTATTAGACCAGAATTGTATCACGCGATTGTCGCGTTAAGCTGCAGGAATTACTTCGCCTCCCACCGATTTACTCACGCAACATCCTGGAAATGAAAGACTATTTTAGTCTTGCGAAATTCACTTCAATTATTATGGGCTGTTTCACAGATATTACAGACAACAGTTTCACGAACCTATAGTCTGATATATTACTTTGAAAATATAAATATTTTACATAATAATGAATACAGAAACGTATTTTCATAGAATGATAATTAGTATATACATTAATCAATTTTTACTTGTTATCAGATATTGCCTTTTACCCGTCTTTTTACAAAATATTACATATTTCGTTTTTCAATTTTCTATATTTATTGAAGATTTCATTGTTATTGTTATTATTGAATTTAATAGAACCTGAATTTTATTGTTTGTTTTCTATATGTCTGATACATTCTATTCATGTAATCGGCTATACAGGGCAGAAAATTTACACATTCAAGAACAAGGAAATTAGGTATTGTAACATGAAAAGTTACATTGAACAATGCAGGCCAGCTTGCAAGTTGCAATTGTTGAAGAACTGACGCAACCCGGGCCAACAATGTGGTCTGGCGAGACGTTGGGAGGTCCGCAAAGGGATGGGGGAGTCGTCATGGGGTGATGGGAGCAGCAGGTTGTGTCGGCGAGACGACGAGAGAATGACCACGCCCTGCAGATATAATTTTTTTTCATGCTCTGATTGAAATTAAAACTATTAAAATCAATTTTTGGTGTTTTTTATGAAAAATACCTGGCGACCTAAAGGAATTAAGAAATCCTCGAATACGGAGGAACGTAGAATCCGCTACAGTATATTGTAATGAAAATCTCCTTTTCGCCGTTGTAATTTAGTTCAGACCTCTCGGGTGGTCACGTGGCAGGCAGCAGGGATAAGCGAAAATCCGAAACTACAATACAAACATTATCAAAGGTTTATTCACGCGAATAAAAGAAAGCAAATAAGTTTTTAAAATTTCATGGAAACTAGTACAAAGTTGTTAGACAAATTCATACTCGCACTGCTGTTCCCAGGGCTTCTCACGACCGTCCATAACAACGTCCAAATCAAGAAGGATCGTTGTCTTACGCACACCTACACCTTTCCTCCTGCGTCGCAGGGCACCTCGGTTTGCTGGCCGCTAGAGCAATAACCCCGTGTAATATCGTGGCGGCAGACAAGACGATCTGTGGTTCGTAGGTAGGAATAAAACGGCGGGCAATGAGGGTTAGGAGGATGTGTCGCCCGAATGTAACGTCAAAATACTGTACATACAGTTATTGGACTTTTTTATTTATGATAATTTGGAAGAATAATTGGCAATCATTCAAAAATGTCGATGTAACGTATGTATTTGCATTATAATTTTTATTCAATTATCAATTTAAACAAACTTTACCTATATTGTGATGAAGCCTAATGGAATTAATAAATAAACAATTATATCTAAGAAATATTTGACTAAGTATTCCACTCTTAATGGCATGGAAGTTATCCGATGTTTATTTCAAATTCTTAAGCCACACACCTTAACTAGTACATTTTGCATGGAAGAAATATGATCTTAAATGTATTTTGAGTTATGTGTTTGTGTATTATTTTCCGCTTTACCTACTCTGTCAAATATCACAACGTCGTCACTAATTTTAATAATAATTTTTTTAAATGTAAGCAATTTATATGTTACCTATTTGAGGAAATGTGAGCTTAACTGAGTCGAAAGCTTTAGTAGTGAGGTTATTTTAATTGATCACCCGAGACGTAAATATAATATAGCGTTCGAAATCAGTAAAACAGTTGACGATGTCATTTCATTTTTAGACCTGTATTAAGTGATTTTAAGTCTGAAATGGCCAACACAATAAATTTCTTTTTAATTCCATTGTTTCCTGCGTATGCAACCATCCATCTACCGATCGATCGCTTGCGCAGTCCGCTGGCTCGCTGATTACTTCAGCGACACCATTCATTCAATCACCGAAAGCTCTGTCTCCTGATTAAGCCTGAACTCTGGCAAAATACAAATTTACAGCATATTACGATATTCTAGTCGTCCGTGCAGAAAGCCATTCGATGTTCACAAGGTAAATAACTAATTAGCCGAAGAAAAAATTACAGGTACACTTATTTTGCAAACTGAGGGTCCGAATAGTTTTACGACCAAATTCAGTATGATCCGAGTTAATATGTTGGATTTATAAAATTTTTTGTCAAACTTTCCTCATATATACAAGTTGTTTGCCACTTAATTTTTCAATGTAGTCTCCTTTTAAGACAATTAATTTAGTCCATTACTTCTGATTCTCATTCCTTCAATACAAAACGATTTCTCTAAACTCCTGAAAATAGGCTCTTGCTTTATTGTTCGAATCTATCTTCTACCTGGCAATAGTAAATAAGCTCATGTTGCCTAATCCAGCAAATAAGCTGCATTTCATTTGTGTGAGCAGCTTTATTGTGAAATGGTTTATTTTTCGTCAAACCAGAACGTTTTCTCTTAACGGCTAGCTACAGTTCTACCAAAATAGCACGCAATATTCTTAATTCTAAATAAGAAGAGTCCAACACTACTAAGAAACATTTATTCGATTGTTTCTAATCAACGGCTACGCGGCAACCATCGTGCGGACAGTTTTCTCATACTCAAATTTGTATCTAAAATATTGTGGTCACAGTCCAACGATATCTTTTGTTCTTAGAAAACCTCTGTATCTTCTATCATTGATCCTTCAATATAGCAAAGCGAATGCCTGCAAGTGAAGCTCAACTGGATTTTAATCCAGCTGCCCTCTTCTTTAGTGATAATAACTACGGTGCAGATTATTTTAATGTTGAATATAATTCTTATTTTATAGTTGTAGGCCTTATAAGAGGGTTGTTTTTAAAAGAAGTCCTTTTTAACATTTTAGCTCTGTAGTTACGATTTTGTGCATGCGCGATCGCATTCTCAATTCTTTAAGATGCCATACGCAGGAGTAAAGCATGTTATATTTGTTATAAATATTCCAAACAGTTGAACGACCCACCGACTGTGAAGTCAAATCAGTGATTTGTTTCTTGAATTCATCGAATGTTCCGCCAGCAAAATTTCATCAGCAATTGTATGAGATGTACTTGGAAATAATAATGAGTGACGGAGTGGTGTGGAGGAAATTCCCCGGCGGGAAACATAGAAGATTTGGCTCACATCTCCAGGAATACGTTACAAGTGCCTGAAGATCGGCTGTGACTATGTGGACAGGTAGAGTGAGTAATAAGGTAATATTTGATAATTAAATATGTGGAAAATAATGTTCCGTTATTTTTACATAATATCGGTACTTACTATAAAAGCAAAACGCGCACATTATAAAAGCCATCGTTTCAGCTGTTTCAATATCAATTCCATTCACTTTTCACTTCAACGTTTCTCTTTACGCTTTACTCACTATTATTTTAAAACCATATTTATTTGTTTGGTACGATCAGTGATACTTTATTATATTTTTATGATACTATATTTCACATTATTATTCTCTTTTCAGCTTATAATTATATTTCTTATTGAGAATTGTTCACGAATTTTTCACTATCGATTATCCAGTTACATATCTGATAGCTGATTATGTTATCTGTAACGTAATTATGCTTAATTGATTGATGCATTATTATTGCGGGAGTGATGGGGTTCGGCGTCGAAGTTGTCAGATGAAAAATAATTACATTAGCAATCAAAATTCTTATTTCGCATAACGACTGCTTATTCATTGCAGTTGAATTGAATTCATTTCAATTTAGCCTATACATCTCACTATGAGCTCTACCACATCATAGCAGCTAAGTAATTATTATAATAATTGTTACTATTTTTTGTTAAAAATGCTGACACCACAAAATATACATTTATTAATTGTTATTTTTCAAGTATAATATCTTGAAAGTAGTGATATTTTGGAAATGAAATCAATGCAAGTATAAGTAATGTTGAATTATATAATCATAGGTTACTGTTCGCAATATGAAAAACGTAATTCACTCCGAAGTTAGTAGGCAGCGTAGTATTAGAGCTCTTTCAAATGCAATACAATCCCGTGTTTAGCGAGAAAACTCCGAAATACGTAATTAATGACTTTTTTTCTAAAATGTATGTACTTGTTACTTTCCGAACTGGTGACAAACATTTATTTCAACCGGACGAGTTACACGCGATCCTTATTTCGAAAGTAGAACGTGTGTCAGCAGCTGAAGAAGTTTATAGAATGGTTTCCTGGAAAAGTCAAGTGGAAAAGTTTCAGAACGTGTCCAAACAACAGGTCACCAGTTGCCCAAAGGAGACAACCTGATGCAATGAAAAACTCCTCATAGCCATAAGCAGAAATGGCTGAAAGTGTTATTTCATGGGAAAATATCCAGCATTACAAAGATTAACAACTGATGCTACATCACAGATCGAATAAAACAGTGACGATACCAAAATTATCCTTTATCGCTAGAAAATCATTCTTTAACTTATTAAAAAGATTAAATTATGGCCGTGTAAGAACTAAAGTTTCTGTCTTCTCAGCGAAGAGCACGCCGGTGGTGTAAGCAGATAACACTCAATTGAAGCTAACTTGCATTATTGAATTGAATATGTTTGCTAGATATGATTGGTCATGCTAACACCAACTAGTCTAACAGTGTACAAACACGACAGCGTTACATCAGCTACAAACCCGTGTGATGCATGCAAATGTAAACATACATGAGAGACCTGCTTATCTGTAGAGAATAATTTATGTAGTTTACATATTATTATGGAAATGCGCAACTTTCCATAGGAAATTTCCGATTACTCATTAATAAACTTTGACATTATTTCCACAATCGTGGTAATAATGGTAGACCTAAATTATTTTTTATTATTGCATATGATGAAGCAGTATTTCCAATATTTATTTTAAGAAAAAATATGAATCTGTAAATCACAATTAAAAAACGTAATGTACAAGTAACTAATGTCTGTAAATATTTAAGTTTAACATTTATCGATGACTAAGCTGGGTACCCGGCAAAGCCTTGTACAGAATTTAATTCGGCAGTAATCTCTAAGTCAACGCATCATTAAATCACCAGCAAGAGCGGCACATTTTTGAAAACTCACTTTTTCACGCACCATTCTCTATGACGTCACAACAACTGTGATGACTCAGTTCCTTAATAGGGTCATGAAATCTACTGATACTTGAAATGAGCACATCCATACAGAAAATACGCAGAAACAGACGAGTATATTTATAGGGAGAAGATGCTTGAACCACAGTGTGTAAATACATATATACATCTTATAAGAATAAAATTGGATGTGTACGGACCCTGGTCTTTCTGTAACGTATCTGAATTAACTGCCCTGTGACTTATAAAATATTTTGCATATTTATTAAGTAATTAAAAAATATCGTTACTTGAATAAAATATTAGTTAAGTTTAAGTATCACGGTCTTTGGTCTGATTAGCTTGAAATTATGTGTTTACCCTGTCGTAGCCTGTCAAACGTGAAATAATGCTCAAATATAACAAATTTTATTATGATATATTTTAATTATTTTTTGCGAATATCGTCGCCGCCGCCGTCACAAGCCCGTACGCATCTCGATTGGCAGGTTTCGTGACGGAATAATATATCCTATTGTAAATTCTATGTCTTTAGGGTAGGACCTTTAATTGGTGTAGGAAATCAAAAGGGACAAAATAAATCTTATAGCAAAACTTGACGTCGAACCTTCTTTGGTCTAAAATGGAGGAAGGATGGACAGTGCACTACAACACACCAAAATTTCATGCATATCGGATGAATCGTATAGGATATCATAAGGTACAAAAATGAAGTCGCCCACTGGCGTGGGACGATTTTGGCCTGAAACATCGACAGATTTTTTTGGGGGGAGTTAACAGTAATAAACACCAAAAAAATCACCGCAATTGGATGAATGACTTAGGGACGGCTAAGACCAAACCTTATAACAATACTTATAACATGCAGTGTGTTTGAATAGATTCGGCGCTCACCTGTTTTTGTCGGGAATGCCTGGGTTTTTTCAAAGTTCTCACGTCCCGAGACACCTTCACCTATTTTAGAAGGTATATGTACTGGGGTCGAAGACCTTAGACATAAGGCAAGAGTTGTCCGCTGATCATATTGGATCAGTCGGCCAACTGCCTCCTAAAACTAGTGAAGACACGGAGAGTGGTATGCTGCGACCACAAAGCAAACTCATCTCCCGTCGTTCGGAAGAGCGTGAGAATAGTACCAAATGCCCGACCTACCTAATGCAGGTTTTCTAGGGTTTTCCCAGCATCTCTTTAGGTGAAACACCGGGTAGGTTCCTTAAACTATAGTTCGGGGCCTAGTCAACCCTTGGCTATCTTGGTCTACCTTCCTCATCCCCCCTTTTCAATTCCCTTCCTATGCTATTAAAGGGGAGTTGCCTGTTTCAGGATCACCCTCATGTAACCTGTAAACCCCACAAAAAAGCATATTGATAGAGTTGCACCACTGTTTCTTTACAAAATTCTCAATTAAAATACCATAATAACCAAGGAAATAGCATTTTGGTAGAATTTGGGGAACCCTAAACGGTCATTGCCCAGGTGCTGTATAGAATTCTTCTATCTAATCATTAAAAAACAACAATAATTACGAAATTTACAAGGAAACCTGTCCGACATACGGAAATGTTCTTTTTATGCAAAACAAGAAAGTGCCAACCTCTTGAGGTATAATTTGTCAGCGGCGCTGCCTTGCACTACAGAGGACCCTGGTTCGAATTCTGGACGTTTTGTTTTTTAAGTTCCCATTCAGGGATGCCCTAACATAAAAATAAGTTACCCTAATTGAAGACAGTCGCTAATGGCCTTCAGAAATTGATGCGACTAAAAATAAAATTAAAAAAATAAGCCATTTAAATCCATTGCCTTTTAATTGCTGTTGACATAAATAAGTAATGTTCAGAGAAGTCAGATACCAATGTAGAAGTAAATAAAATGAATTGAAATATGTTACAAATTTAAACATTGTCTACTTTTCCACATAGAAAGCGGGTCAGTATTACCTACTGACCTTATAATTTTGACAGACTATCGGCTGCAGAAACAAGTAATATTTGACCAGGTACAAATTAGAGTAGATACGGTTTAAAATCTCGTAACTTTTTCACAATTTATACAACATTTTACTAAATCATCCCTATTTATTCTCACTCATATTAAATCATTATTACTCCACTGAACTGAACTCCGTTTCTCCTACAAGTCTCCTGGCATCCGTTGTGGACGTCATCACACTTTATGTCCTCAAAACACCTGCTTGTAGAATTTCTATCGTTTCGCACCATACCAATTTCTCATTCCATGATCATAATATCTGGACATTTTTTCACAACTAAACTCATTACATATTCCTATTTTACTGACTGAAATTAAACTTTCGTTTTATTCATTTGAATTTTCAGTTACAGAGTGTATATTAAAAACTGCGGTATTGTACCTTAACAACGCGATTTATCATATACAAATTAAACTACATAGTCATCTACATAAAACAAAGGATTTGTACATACTAACCAGCAATTCTTTTAAATATCTTATGCATGAGTAAACAAATTAGTTAAAAAATAGTTAATTGAATAACAGAAGAAATGGTTTCAATTAAAGCTCAGATGTACGGGCAGTGAAATCTAATTAAATGATTATTATGCTACTTATTACTTCAATCATATTATGGGTATATTATTTAGAACTGTATTTAATTATGAAACATGGAACTAAATTATAACTGTTACTATGCACGTTTACGTTATTTTAATATTAACACTAAGTCAATCCGAAAAATAAATCTGTAGGAATAATGATAATACACATCTATATATTAAAATGGATAATGAAATCTGCAAAGTTCACGGAATAGTCATTTAAACTCACTTTCTTCTCTGACACCGGTTTCCCAGTACTATAAATATATTAAATTACCATAAAATTATAAACTAATTAGGACTGTGGATTACAAAACTTTATAAATCCAAAGTTTGTAATAATTACATAAATTGTTAATAATCATTATAATAATTTTTTCTGCGTTTTTCATAAATAGGATTTCTTCCTATAAAAATCTGAAAGATTCATGAAATAAGTTATTTTATAATAATTACATTACTAATTACCAGATAAATATTAAAAATTAGTCATACAAGAATATTCACTTCTTATAACACAATTTCTCGAATATCAATCATGGAAAATTAATGAAACTGGTACAATCAAAATCCAACAAAATATAATATATATGTAAATATAAAGTACTATAATATCTAATGGATGTTAATTGAGAAATAGGTATAAACATATTGTTAAAATTAGATAATGAAATGTCAGTATAAGTAATTTCATTCCCTTTTATGTTTCAGGTAAGTTCTTACACATACGTTTTAAGAGACGTACCACAGTCTCGGTAAGTTATCTTTATTATTGTTTTGTTCTCTAGACGAACTTGGCACATAATCTCTCAAAGTGATTGGGCCTCTCAATTCTCACAATAATAATTTAACGCTCCATATACTTTACTTGTATGTTACAAGAAGAACATCACTCTCTAAACTGACGGCGGTGGATGGACAGTGACAGTATAGTTATTCAATAGTGAAGAAAATTGTGCCACATGTCAGTATTGAATAAAAAACATGCAAATTAAATTAATTTCCTAATGTTCAAATCACTGCAATTTGACGTTATGTTAAACACAAAACACAAGGATAGTTGACGTAATTGTATCTATTTATTTTTTATTCCCAGTTGATTGTTAGAATTTTGAATTTCAGCAATTTTTTGATCTTATGAATGAAATTGCGTTTTAATTGTAAATTTTGTTTCTCACAAACAATTGTGAAGAATATAGCTGCATAGGAATTCAGTAAATTTTTAAATGGAACCATCATTTGCTGGTCTCTAAAACTAATACCGAATAATATTTTATCAATAAAAAATAATAATATGTGATGAATGTTTCTTCTACGAAATATTTCTGTCCCAGAGCTCTAATCAGAAGTCCTGTTGAGAGGGATTGGCTTGAATGCGCTATTGTGCCTCTCACTTAACGGAAGACGTCACGCGCTTAAATGTGCTCGTTGCTTCACTAAAGACAACTATATTTGCTCATAATATCGGCTTCATTTCATCTATTATGAAATTTCTTAATGTGGGCAGGTGGTATTAATTAACAATTATTATTCTATAATTATTTTTTTATTTTATGGCAATCTAATCCAACTTCTGTAACAAGGCTCCTTACTCAGAGTCGCTTTTTTTCTGACATCTATAAACAAAGTAGATAGTCTCGTCCATCCACTCATCAAAATAAGAAAATATTGCAGCGCACAAGAACCCTCCCCAATTAATTAGTCATTTAGGAAGAATTAAATTCAGATAATTGAACTAAAATATTCGGAGACAGGTGAAGCTGATGTGTAAATTCCGTAATTAGAGAGGCGATTCGTAGAGATTCATGGCTTCACGTTACGTTCGAGGATTAAGGATGTTTGGCCACCAGGGAACGATGACCTATGTAATTTTCGTCAAGGCCATCCGCTTCCTCCAAAGGTGCGGATCCCCCGGTTGTCGGAAATTAATTACGAGTGGTGGCATATTAACATGTGTAAGGGAAAATGTGAAATTGGCTGGGAGGTGTAAAGTTAGTGTTGCTCGTTACTGGAAAGTAGAGGAAGGCAAGGTGAGGAGACGAATCATGAGCACTTAAATTGAGTTTAGATTTTGAAGCTGGTAGAAGCTTTGGCCGAAAGTTAGAAGGAAGAAGAATTTAGGAAGGGAAAAGACGCTTTCAATAATTTATAGAAAACAAACAAAAATTCGCATAAAAAATTATGATATCTCAACTAAAACTGTCTGTAGTATGTATAGAACCCAAGTATATTTGAGTTAAATATATGTATAAATAAATTAAAAATTACTCTTTTTTGTTAAAATTAAAAATTAATTAAAAAACCTTTACAAATTGCATATGACATCCTGTTCCTATGATGTTGGCATCAATTATACGTCACAAAACATACAATTGTCAACAAATATTCTGTCGAAATGGACATCCCGAATAGGATTATATCGGTCACAAGAAAATGCTTAAGCTATAATTTTCTTCAATAACAAAATCCAAGCAAAGGCCACTTTAAGAAATGGAGAGAATAAAATTAATTTCGAAAAGAAAACTGAAAATATTGGTAGCAATATTGGACAAAGCACTAACACATAACGATTACAAGACTTGAAAAATTAATGAAATCAGAGATTAAATACTTTAAGAAGCTTGCGAAGAAAAAACTGGGGAGTAAATGGGGAAGTAAGGACTTCTTACTGTATATGTATGTTTCAGCCAAAAATAAAAACTCAAACTACTAGACTCAATTCACTATACAGCGCTTTGTATAGCGGGACATGACGGATTGGGAGGCTACTACTAGCTGAAACTCAAGAAACAACTCTCCGACACAAAAGATACGCACCCTCTTCATACAAATAAAACGTTACAAGTGCGGTTTTAATTATCACATATCCCCATAATGAAGCAACCCGATTCTTTAATATTCGTCCTTGGAAACTTCACCCTGACAAACTTTTATAAGAACTCATTAATTACAGAAGAATGGGGAGTAAAATTCAGCCAGATATTTGAAAATATACAGAGGATATAATTTATACGGACGGCTCCGGAAATCACAATGGCACAGGCTGCGCCATATATTCACGTAACACATCTACTTCCACGTCACGAATCCCTACAACATCAATTTTAACCGCAGAACCGCACGCTATCTTCTTGGTGCGCAAACATATCAGCTGTATCACATCAATCAATCATTTAGTCCTCACATATGAACTCCTCTCCGCAGGGAAACTAACACAAACTGGTATATTTAAAGAACGTGAAATGCAAATAAGGGGGAAATGGTAGAAACTAGAAAAATAATAATAACAGCATGGACCACTGGCACGAAAACATCGTTGGAAACGATGCGAAACATGGCGTCCGTCATATAAAAACAAAACAGTCTGACAGCATGATAAAATAGAATTACTGCACATATGCAAACGTGAATTATAATCTTTAAAAGTTTCTACGAGAGATTTCATAATTCCAGGAGGAACTATTTCAGATTCGACTGCTTTTTTTCCTCTTATCTTATTATAAGCTGAAATTTTTGTTAATTCTAATGAGTTTAGTGTACACATATAGATAGTGAACTATAATAATAATAATCATATTCCGTAGATCCTGTAAAGAAGCTAAGCTTCAAGGATGTGGAATGGGTCAGGGTGTACATTTATTACATTATTTTATTGTATAAAAGATAAATATACTTATAACAAATTTTTGTATTATAAACTATTATAAATTACTCTTCTCCGATTCTTCTATAAATTCCTTTATTGAATAGAAGGAGTGGCTAAGCAAAAATGAGCATAATTCAGTCTTAAATTTACCTTGATTATCGGACAACTGTTTAATTCTGTGCTGCTGTCTGTTGAAGATGGATATCCCTGAATAATGTACACCTTTCTGTGCAATTGACAATGTTTTACATTTTTTATACAGATTATTTTTGTATTGCAGGGATGAATATCAGTATTATTCAAAAATAAGTGCCTATTTGCGATTACAAATAACATCAATGAATAAATGTATTGGCACGTTAAAGTGAAAATGCCTAACTTTTTGAACAGAGTTCTGCAAGAAGTTCGTGAGGAAACCTGACATATTGCTCTAATAATACGTTTTTGACTAATAAAAATCTTATCTATGCCTATTGAGTTACCCCAAAATATAATACCATATGATAAAATAGAATGAAAATATGCAAAGTATACTAATTTTCTTGTTTTTAAATCACTGAAGGTGGACATTGCTCTGACAGCATATGTAGCTGAGCTGAGTTTCTTAAGTAATTGATTAATCTGATCAGTCCAATTTAATTTATTATTTACTAAGAGACCTAAGAATTTAACAGAGGAAGTTTCATTTACATTTTTGCTGTCGTATTTAAGTGTTATAGATTGTAAAGTTGTGTTGAGTGTGTGAAATTGCATGAAATGTGTTTTGTCACAGTTATTTGTTAGTCCGTTCGCATTAAACCATGTTAGCAGGTTAGTTAAATTATTGTTACTTGCCTCTTCTAGTGTGTCTTTGTTACTTTTTACTATTACACTAGTATCATCTGCAAAGAGGATAGCTTTAGAAGTTGAATCTATGGTATTAGGAAGATCATTTATATATATAAGGAATAATAATGGCCCTAATACCGATCCCTGTGGGACCCCAGTTTTAATAATTCCCCAATCTGATTTATGTATTTCACCTGTGCAGGAGTCTTTTAATACTACTCTTTGCATTCTATTTTGTAAGTATGAATTAAACCAAGAAAATGAAGTTCCTGTTATTCTATAGTACCTCAGTTTTTCTAGCAATATACTATGGTCTACAGATTCAAAAGCTTTACTTAAGTCACAGAATATACCTAATGGGTGATTTTTTTTATGTCGTCTAAAAGAGTAAAGATCGCTTTCTCGGTTGAATATCCTTTTCTAAACCCAAACTGTGAATCGGTGAGTAAATTATGTTTGTTCAGATGTTTTATAACTCTGTTGTATACTACACTTTCAAAAAATTTGATAATACTGGCAACAGTGATATGGGGTGATAATTTGATATATCTTCTTTATTCCCTTGTTTGTACAGTGGAGTGACTAAAGCACATTTGAGCTTATCTGGGAAGACTCCAGAAAGAAGTGAATGATTACAAATGTAACTAATTACTGAACTAATGCTACCTGTTATTTGTTTGAGTATAATGCTTGAGATACCATCATGCCCTGATGAATGTTTATTTTTTAGAGTGTTTATTATTTTTTTAATTTCGGTTGGAGATGTCAAAGAAAAGTTCAAATTACTTTCCTGGACTGGATAGTTTTCTTTCAAAAGTTGTAAGGCATTTTCCATTGATTTATTTGTATTCATCCCGATTTTCTTTGCAATGGTTAAAAAGTGATCATTAAATTTATTTGTACATTCATCTGTTTTGAATTTACCTAACTGTGGCTGTGTCAGTTCTTTATTTTCTTTATTTGTTTCTTTTTTAATTATTTTCCAAATAGTTTTAATCTTATTAACAGAATTGTCTACTGAGTTCTTAATATGCACACATTTTCAGTTTTTATGACCTTGTTCAATATTTTACAGTATTTCTTATAATGGTCACTCATATGATGATTAGGATTATCCCTTATTATCAAGTACAGTTCCCTTTTGTGTTTACATGAAACTTTAATCCCATTAGTTAACCACCCTGCTACTTTATTAGTATTACTAGACTTTGTTACACGAGTTTTTGGAAAGTAAAATTCAAAATATAATGTTAATGTTCTCAGAAATGAATCAAATTTCTCATTTACATTGTTTGTGGAGTACACGCCCTCCCAAAATTCTTGTTGTACTGCTTGCTGAAACAGTTTCATAGAACTAACATCCATTTTTCTTACATAATTTACTGATTTTTGTGGGACACATTTGAAACATATATCATTAATTGTAAGTAATTGACTGTCATGATCTGAGAGACCATTCTATATATGTATATATATATATATATATATATATATATATATATAGTATATCGTGAATTTTATACAAACTTTTGCGTGCGATATTGGTCCAATGAAAAGAAATGAGTAATCGGTTTAGTTAATCAGAAATAAAATTAATACTAAAACTTTAGTATATCACGGTGTTTCGTTCCTTTCTTTGGAACGTCATCAGGGTCAATAATAAATTACTATGAATAAATTCAAATTTTCAATACGCTCGATGCACAAGTAATGCGGCCTAAATGACTTTTCAGCATAAAATGTATAGAAGTCATTTCGTCCGCAAAGTCCGTGCGTTGAACATATTCAATATATTAGCAGTTTTTATCTCTTATACTAATTTATTATTGTTCCTGAAGAGATTACAATGTAGGAAACGCAACTTCTTGATGTACTAAATATCTGATTCAATTTAAATTTATTTTTACGATAGACAGTTTATTATTATTCTCAATGAAGTCAAATGAATGTAACTATTGATGGCAATATACTTAAATCACAATCCCCTTTTTGTGGTTAGTAACTACGAATGTGATACAAAATAGAAATCAGTTCTGTCGTTTTCTATTTTTTTGGTATTAAATTGCAATCAATTTACAATTTACCAAATTGTCGTTCGTGATAGACGATTACAAATATCGTAAACAAACCAATTGTCTTTCACCTTACATTATGTATTTGAATAAATTATTATATATTAGTTTATTCTTGAAGACTAAGGTTTTCTATTGTAAATACCTCAGTTTCACCTTTTTTTAAAAGAATGATCTCTCTGGAACGAGTTTGAGATGAAGACTTTTCCGTATAAAATGCGAGTTTCTAAGGACATGATTAAAGGTAAAATATGATATATCTCCCCGTTTTGTCATATTTTTTCTCTCACAGGAGATTACGAGTCAGTAAGGGAATGGGGTCGACCTAGATCGATTTCTAATTATTGCCCCGCGGACGAAAGGCAACGGCTTGCAAACACGACACCTTTGGAGCAAGAAGACCAGCCAATATGAACGTGAAAGCAACGTGCGTGTCCAAGTCATATAAAATGAAAAGATTCCAGCAAACACGATAATATGTAACATGGTTTAAACGCATGACCATAGAAACTTATAAAGGCAGTACATAGAAGGGTTCTGAGCAGTGAGAAATTGGAAACAGACTGCGATTATAAAAGAATAATTTAGTTATTTGTAGGTACTACTCAGACCTTAGTCAAATTACGTAGATACCATGCATGTGTTACTACAAAAGAATTTAGAAGTAATGAACATTCGTATATAATAACTACAGTGAACATTTTATCAGATTAAAAAATTTTCTTACATTAAAGAGGCGTTTCAAATTGAGGTTAGGTACAAATATGAAACAATAACATATCTATTTGTATATAAAGTAGACAATTAGGAATAGTTAAATAAATAATTGGAACGGTATATATTTAAAAATAAATTAAATGGGATAATTGAAAAAATAAAAACATAGTTTTCTGACTTTAAAATTTACAAATTTTCTGTATTTACAGTTACATACACTTATTTTTTTTGACTGTGGCTATATGCCTCGTAGGTTTCTAATTGATACTGTCTCTTGCCAATGACTGTGTGACAATATGTGCTCTTCGAATGGCAAAAATAACACACTCATCTAGGGAACGTTTTTTTGAAAATTAATCATATTAGGAGAAGTCGATAACGGGGTAGACCGGAATACTCTATTTTTCTCTACTGGATAGTGATGGAGGTTAGTAAATAGGGGTCGAACATTGTAACTGTTCAAGGAAGAAGTTCTGGTATCCGAATTTACCAAGTTCTGACTGCTCCTTGTGAATCAAATCTTTTTTTGGCGTCTTACATCTGTGAATTTATTATATTTGCAGCATCTTGACAGAGGGTAATTTACAAAACTAACTTTTAACTCTTTAATGATATATATTCCTAAAGTAAACGTCTTTGGCTGCATATAAGATACGTAAGAGAATTAAGGCACTGTAAAAAACCTTAAACTGAAAGTAGCGTGCGGGGTGGAACGGGATACTACTGTATAAGGCAAAATGTAATGTGTTCTTCAAGAATAAAAGGAAAAAAATGGCACACTCACCTTATAAGAATAAGCTACAGGATTTTGTTATCGAAAAAGAATAGATTAATAAATAAATGTAACGGAAAAAAGGAACAAATTTTAGCAACGACTGAGCATTTGAAACGTAAATCTGTTTGCGAAAGGAAAAAATTTATAACGCCATCAACCGTACGCTAAGTAAATATAAAACAGAAAACACAAAATAAGTTAATACTTTCCTTAAATTAAATTTAATTTTATTGCACTTATTTTAAATACAAAATATACTATCCCGTTCTGCCCCGGGGGTGGGACAGAACGCGAAATTTGTAAGTTTATTTCTAAAAATTCGTGAAAAATCTAAATTCGTTGTTTTAAGTTATATTGGCATTAGATTAAGTAATAAAATAAAATAATGTTTTATACTTGTATAAGTGATTTTTTTCCATAATATTACAAAATTGTTAAACAATAACTGTCCTGTTTCGCCCCGACTTCCCCTATCTCTCCCTATTTTAACATAGATCTTCCAGTTCCCACCCAATTAATGAGGGTTTCCAAACTGCTGTAGGTAGTCAAATTTTCTAAATGACCTACCTGTTTAAAGCATGCAGATGTCTTTCATGTTACCCAGCCTAGTCAGGGATAGAGGGACATTGAGGGGGAAAAATGTTCTACCAATTGTGTCACGATAAGACAAACCTTCAGGATTTTGGCGTGTGAACAAGTATGAATTTAGCTGCAGATAAATCGAAGTTACGAAATGTGGTTGGCTTCCGTCGAATGCTTTGAAGAACGTTTGTTCTCCGGAGGAATCGCAAAATTTATGTTGCCTGGTACACAAATATATTCCACGAATAAAAAAAAGCGTCTGACGGCATGATAAAATAAATTACTACGCACATCTAAACGTGACTTGTACTTTAAAAGTTTCTGTGAGGAAAGACTTAATTCCACTTAATAGTAGTAAGTTTAATGAATAGGAATAATTAACTCGTGTTTGAAACACAAACTATAATAATAGAAATACTAATTATAACAGCCCAGGGGTCCTAGTCAACCCTTGGCTTCCTTGCTCTACCTTCCGCATCCCCCCCTTTTCAATTCCCTTCCTATGCTATTAAAGGGAAGTTGCCTGTTTCAGGATCACCCTCATGTAGCCTGTTAAACCAAAAAATACATATTAGTTTGCTGTATTATTGGCGTTACATAGAAAAGAAAAAAATTCAATCACGCTTCTTTTATCATTGAATGAAAGTGAATTTGCTGAAGTTTATTTTTATGGAAATGTTCCGTGCGAAGAGCAGATCCTCCAGGCACAGCAACGTACAGGGTAAAAGGGTATCTAATTTCTCACTCTTGATGAAACTTCATTTCCTATTATTCCTTAATGCTATCCTCTACTAATAACCGTCTTTCCGACATCATTACCGCTACTCATACAGTTGAAAATTACCTTGCCTTCCCTTGTCTATCTCCTCGATATCTTCAATAACTAACTTGACTCCATGAACGACTCTATTCTTGTATATTCATCGGATGTCGTCTCACCGCTCCTCTCTATAAAATTCACTGGCATTTACAGTTAATAAAAGTTGTAAAAAATAAATTTTTCATTGCATGCGATTAGTTACGAACTTTTTAAACTGGGACGTCACGTCGCACAAAACAAATTGAAATAAGATAACACAGCCATATGTTTTAACAGATAATAATTACATTTAATTATTATACTGCAAGTTTCGGCCCACAATACATCATTCAATCCAAAACTAATATATAATAGTTATTATAGACAAATATATAGCTTTGTGAAAATTCACACAAAGTTATTACAATCCTCTAAAAGTAATAGGTTAATATTTATAGATGTATTTATAGAGTAATGATTTTAATATTTATAACAAACTGCAAATATTTAGGTAACAGTGAGTTCAAAAATATTTCAAATCTGTGTGTTATGTACTTAATAAAATTAAATGATATAGTGTTTACCTTCTTAAGATACAGACCCCATTTAAGTATCAGATATATTTATCACTCTATTAAAACATAAGGATTTTTTTATGTTAAGGTAATTGTTTATTGAATGCTTCACTTAATGTTAAGTCACTCATCAACCTCATTAATTTTAAGCTGGCCCCCAATCGGTGTAGATTGGTGTGTGGCATCAAGCAGTTAATGGTTCAAAATACGTACCAGTCTCGATTCTAGTTAAATCACGCGTTGACCAAGGGATTTGTGTTATTCATTCTTTTTTCGGGCTAATATAAATAAATAAATAAATACACAGGCTACACCGGGCAGCCAGTTAGTACGATGGTGATTCTTTAAGTAATATCTCCAATTTTTAACCTTAAATAAGTTATTTATGTAGAAGTTTAGAATTTGACGCGATTCCTCAAACATTTTTCTTCAAACCGCTGCAGTAACAACTTCCTAACTCAACAGGTGGCATCATTGTACTCTCTTGCAAAATGGCTGACATTGACGTACGAATTAGACATCGTTAATTGATTGTATTCTTAAATGAGGAAGATGAAACGTACCTTCCCATTCATGAAAGGCTGAGAAATGTGTATGGTGATGCTACAGTGGATTTTTGCACAGTTAGGCAAGGAATTCGATGTTGTAACGAATCTGAACGGCAAACTTCATTGGCTGATAAAAAGCGAAGCAAAAGGCCGGTTACTGCAATGACTCCACGCAAGATTCAGGGAGTCGATGAGCTTATTTGAGAGGTCCGCCAGGTAGGAAGTAATAAATTGTCTCACGCTCTCCATCGGTAAACGCTGTGTGACGACGATTATTCAATAACCGGGTTACTCTAAAGTTTGTGCACGTTGGGTCCAGAATGTTAACCGACCACAATAAAGAGACAATAAAACAATAGCGACTAAACTCTTGCAACTCTTCAGTTTGGAGGGCAAGTGTTTATAGGAACAATTTATACTGGAGATGAGACTTTGGTTCATTTCTTTGAATCGGAATCAAAGAGGCAGTCAATGATATAGCAATCACACAACCTCGCCGAAAAAGAAGAAATTCAAAGCTGTGCGTTCGGCAGTGACCGTTATGGTGACAGTATTCTGAGAAGCATAGGCTGTGATTTTGGGTGACGTTTTGGAGAAGTGATGCACAAAAAAATTCTGTCCAATACGTCATCACACTCAAAAAACTTAAATCACGTCTTCAGCGAGTTCGCACAACAAATTCAATACTGGATGTTCTTCTTTTTCATGGCAATGCAAGACCACTGAAGAGATAGTGAAAATTGGATGCGAAGTCCTGCCACATCAACCATACAGCCCTGACCTAGCTCAATCAGACTTCCATCCGCTCGGGCCACTAAATGGAGCTTATCGTGGGATTCACTTTGAAGATAAGGAGACCGTGAAAACTTTCTGGCGTTCATGGCCTAGAAAGCAATACCACGCTTTTTACAGCAGTTGAATACGTGCCCTTGTTAAAAGGTAAACACAAACCCTGGAAAAGGTCGGAGACTATAATTAAAAAAGTAAACTTAGTCATTAATGTTATAGGTTTATGCTGTGTACATTGGGTTTAATTGTCTTGAAACTAATAGAGAAAAAAATAGGAGGCACTACTTATTGACCCACCCTCGTAATAAAATGAAATATGATGAAATAAAATAGAACTACTTAGTTTAATACATTTATAAATTATTTAGTTGTGGTGACTCATGGCCCCTACAGTGAAGCGGTAAAGCAAAAATAATTGAGTTTTTGGTATTCCCGTACAGCAGGACGAAAAACGAGGGTGGTTTGGCCAAGGCCGAGTAGGCGGGAAACGTCGCCGTTTACAACATTATTTATTGCCTGGAGTGCATTGTATTTGGACAGTTGGTCCCGGGAGCTGTCCCGAGAAAGGCGGGATGAGAGCAGTGGCTGAGGAAACAACATGCGTAAAAGTTCAATTCGGCATGTTTTTGAGAAAGAAGATTCATTTGATGGGAGTACAGAAAACAAAAAGATAACATTTGATGGGGATTTAACCTGAAGAAGAGGCGCTAGAGGATCTAGAAGCCGTGATCCAGCAAAGAACCATCCGGTAACGGCAAACCAAGAACGACGTCACCAGGCAGAACATCTGGTAACGGCATTTTTACCCGGTTTCCACTTAAACCATTCTCGTTGATTCGCAATTGTGTTTTTATTTCAATTATATCGTTCGTCACCCGCGTTCCCGGAAGCAACCGTTTAGAAGCTGCATAGATTCTTTTTGCTTTACCGACTGAGCCAATTTGATAATACATTTTATTCGTAAATTTATATTTTTACTAAAACTTAAATTGAGTTATATTTCTTTTGTATATTTTATAATGTAATATCATCATAATCAAATGGAATATATTCAAATTAAATATACTCTTTTTATTATTTAACAATTCCTTGTTATAATAATATTTTGCGGTGTAAACAAAGAGTTAACACCACATAGTGAATAGACACTTATTTTAAATCTCACCACAGACCATTTTAATTCTGAATTTAATCCCAATACCCAATCCGGGCGATCATTAATATTATTATTTTAAATTAAAAAATCAAATAATGCAATAGCCTAGAACAGATCAGTTCTACCAGAAATCTAAATACTGTATGTAACTGCAACTGCTACGCTGGAAACAAGAGCCACCACTTCAAATAAACAAATCCTTATTTTTGTAACAACTCGTGTAGAGAATTGCGTAATTATGAATGCAAAATGGTGTTGTATTCTGCGGATAGCTTTGGCCAAGCCCACATGTCAGCCGTGTATTGACACTACCAGAGTTCGATAAGCCCCAATTGAAATGTCATTTTCCAGCGACAAAAGCGTCGCCTCTCTCAACGCGTGCGCAATAGATAACAATTGTTCCCGAATATGAAAAAAATATGTGTTTCCTCTATTAATACATGTCGCCCTAAACTAACTTTGATTGATAGACTAATAATTAAAGAGAACGAAAATAACAGCATTGAGTTCGGAATAGACGCTGGTACTTAGAATGGATTACAATGGGAACCATTGTACCATCACAATAGTTTGTTTCGTGGAGCTGAGATTAATTTCACTCTACAGATAAGTAATGAATAATATTGATGACGATTTAATTTTAGTAAATGCGACGATATAAATTACTTCACCTCTTAATCACCTTCAATCGCTATTGAACCGAGCCGTTAATTCTTTTTTTGTTTTCATTGGTACTGAGTTAATAAATTAATGCATCAGTTAAATTATTCTGTAACATATTTTACTAAAATTAAAAATTAGAAATATTAATTAAAATAGCACGTCATATCGTTCACGTCCTTGAAACCCCTTCAGGTACAAGTGGAGTTTTTATAAATATTAATATAATTCATAGAATGTTAAAATTTTCTAAATAAATATATTATCCATACATTCCAGCGAAAAAAATATATATTTGCAACCTGAACGGTTTCAAAGATAGGAAATATTTTTTAATTTCTATTATAATGTTTATGGCTTATTTTGCTAGTCTATTCGCACATTTCAAAGAAATAAAATAAATAAATCTATTATTATTCAGTAAATTTCTGTTGAAATATATGTTCAATAATGTTAGTGTTCACTACTTATGTCAAATTTCTAGAGACATGACAACCAAAAATGTTTATGTTTATCATTTTATCTTAATTTTGAATATTTTTAATTTTTCCATTTTTTTTTCTCAAATAATCTTTACGCGTAGTCCAAATCTTCCTCTTTTTCAAATGTATTGATTCTGTTACACTCTTATTACGGCTTCCTTATTCTGTATCATACGTATAACAATATTTATCCCGCCTCTACTACATCCTATTCTAATTATTGCATTTGTTTCTTGAGATAAATTGTGTTAAGGGGAGTCGGATGGCCCTATCTTGCCAATGTTAAAGTAGGTATCTTTTTCTCGGAAACCGTTATAGATACAGCACTGAAATAATCACAGCTTATTTTCAATTGTATGGTGTGTGGGAGCAGAATAAATGTTTTTAATTATCAGTTATGGATAACAACTTCTAAAATTTTCCATAAAGATAGATCTGGATTAATAATTAAAACTATAATTACAATAAATAATTTATTCTGTTTCTACAAGCATACCATAGTTAAAATTAAACTGCATCTGTAACTGTAACCGAGGAAGAAGTACACAGAAATCACTATTCAATGGCAAGAAAGGGAATTCCAACTCTCCTTAATTAAGATATGTTGAGACATATCTTTAAAAAAATTAGTCTGTATAATTTTTATGATACTATCTGTGTTAAACTTTCATATATCAAACATTTGTGTTAATGTTTATGATATTTTTCATTGTGTTCCAATTCCTTATTTTATAATGATATATTTCTGACTTATTTGACTACATTATATGAAATTAGATATATATCATTAATACTATTCGGTTAAATTTATGTTAAGATGTATCTTCGAAAAATGTGAGACTAAAAAAGATAAACCAGTATTATTCAAACAGTAACAAAGATATTCATACAGTTTTATAAATATAACTCTCATATTTAGAAATGTGCCATGCAAGATGACAGTCCACAGTCGACCCAGTAGGCCCAGGTCCTCAATGGGCCGTAGAGCCAAAGAAGTAGAAGAATTTAGACGAGATTAATCGATAAAAACTGAATCGGCATTCATTGACTTTGTAATTAAAAAGGAATGAGTTATGATTGATACAGCTATAATTTATATAATTCTTTGAAGAGTATAATGTTGTTACTTGTTTTAAAGCTATACTTAAAAAATATTTTCGGACTTCACAGTTGACAAATCCAAAAAATCCGCAGGTAACAAACCTTATCTAAAATTGTCACTATTGCAATTATCAATAAATCTAATAAATGGTAAAAATTAAAAAATCTTACCTACAGCTTTTTATCACTACTTAATATTTCCTACAGTTTCTATGCTTACTTTAAATGTGGGAAAAATCTAATGTATTTAAGAAAACCTTTCGTATTGCTTCTCGTGTGTTCGTATTTTGAGGAATATATATATATATATATAATTTATAAAAAGTGAGATTAGAAAACTGTAAAAATTGACGCCATATTACTTTTCAAATAAGACAGATTTCCCGGAATCAATGACGGTGACATCATAAACTTTTATGAGATGACACAAATATTTAAAAGTATATATAATTCCTTAAATATTTATGCTAGATGTTCTTCACCGAATCAGTGTTTTATATCAGGTTCTTCAGAATATGTATACCGATTCTTGTTACAATTTGTCTACGATATTAAATTTTTATGCAGAATTACGAACATACAAATATACAAACATACAGAATTTTTATTGTCATGTCAATATAACAACAGTGATCATAAAAGGTCCCTCAAACTTTTCCTTTTTTATAGATTACTGTGTCGATGAAGTTCTGTGTATAATAAAAAAAAGAAAGGGATGAAGAAGCATGCCTTTAATTTCCAAATGAATGAAAGCATAATAGGACCTCCATAAGTTGTTAATATTTTTGGTAAATAATTTCGCCAAAATATCTACTACCCGTTCCTACCCCTAGGATTTCAAATTTTAAAAGTTAGAATGGAAACAGAATCACAGCCAGCATTAAAAAGCCCTATAATAATAGGGTAGGAGGTTATCAATGAGAAGATAAGAATGGAAGACCTGAAGGAAATTTATTGGCCACTAGAACGCTTCAGCAGGAAGCGATCGAATTCTGAATATACTGATTAAAAAAGACTCCCTAAGGATGCGCTAAAAGTACTACTGGAAATCCTCAATGATATCTGGACAAAGCACGAAATACCCGACATATAGAAAAGATCGTTTGTCATCTCTATTCAAGAAACAGGTATGAAAAATACAAGCGTAAGTAGCCTCCTTCCTTCCTCCATGGTTCTACAGCCCATTGAGGGCCTGGGCCTACCGAGTCAACTGCGGAGTGTCATCTTGCATGACACATTCAGAATTTGGAGTGGCACGTGGTTAGCGTATCGATCCTCCAACAGTCTTAATCTAGGTCTTCGCGACCAAGCATAAGTAGCTATAGACCAATTACCCTCAACTCAAATCTCAGAAAGATTTTATATAAAGTATTTGAAAATAGGTTGTCACGGTACCATAACTTAACCAACCTATATTACAGTAAGCAATTCGCCTTCAGAAAGAATGACTACCTATTAGCGCTGTTTACATACTTATTAGTTACCATGCTCGACATTAATAAGGTGCACAAAAAGACGTGGAAGGCGAGAATAGTACACAAGCTACGTTCCTATGACAATATCACACAATGTACACTATACCTAATCTAGGACAGTAATATTAAAGTCAGAATTGTTAATAGACTCTCTCTCAGGAATGAAAGATAGAGAACGGTATAAGCCAGGGCTCAAGCCTAAGTGTAATCGTCTTCCTGATAGCTATAAATGATTGTTGTTATTGTGGTAATCAGCCCCAAGACTGGTCTAATGCAACCCTCCAAGCTAACTTATCATGTGCAAGTCTTCTCAATTCTACATAGCTACCACATCCCAAATCCTCCCTAATCATCTTAGTGTATTCCATCCCCTCCCTCTTCTGTTCTTACCCAACACACTTCCCTCTAATACGAATTTTACAATGCCCTCATGTCTTAAAACGTAACCTATTAACCTATCCCTTCTCTTGGTCAACGTCCTTCATATTGTTCGCTCTTCCCTTATTCTGCTTAGAACTTCCTCTTTAGTGATTTTATCCACCCATCTGATATTCAGCATTCTCCTACAGCACCACATCTCAAAGGCTTCTATTATTTTCCTGTCTGCAACTCCTATCGTCCACGTCTCGCACCCATATGACGCCACGCTCCATACTAGCAATGATTTCCTAATATTCACACTTTTATTACCCGTAAGTAAATTCCTCGTTTTCGCGAAAGCCTTCCTTACCTGTTCTATCCAACTCTTTACGTCTACTATACTTCTACCGTCCCTAGTTATGATGCTGATTAAATAGCAGAATTCCCTAACTTCCTTCAACATATCCCTTCCAATTGTAAACCCTTTATTGTTCCACTGTTTCCCATGCTACACTCCATTACAATAAATGTTTTTTTGTTTTTTTTTCTTTTCAGAAGGAACGGTTTTGCAATATGAGTAAAAAAGTATATAAATTGAATAATTCTCATTATATATGAGAGTTTCGTCTTATTTTAGAAGACGATATCTCTGACTAAAATTTTGTGCCGAAAGACGATATTGAAGAGTCTTTGGATGAATCGAAGAGGCAATAACAAGCGAATTTCCAACGCGTAAGGGAATACAATGTGGAACATTGCAGTAATTATTTGTGTTTGCGATTATATAATAAGATAATGTACCAAGTATGTTTTGACGAATCTTGAAAAAAAGTTGCCACAGACACAGAATAATTTACTCGTTTTATTAAAATTATCATTATCTACTTTATAATAATTATGTATATAATAAATATAAGTCCTGCTTATATAACACTATAAATATAACATCCTGCCTATTTGTCCCAGCAAGGATTATAATGTATAGCGGCAAGGAGATGACGAAAAAATGGAATTTGGCTACGAAGCAAGAAAGTTGTGGAGTGTTACCAAGAGATGCTATCCACATTGCGTAGTATCTCGACCAAAAGATCTATGGAGAAGGCACCAGATCGTCGTAGCCAGCATCAGAACTATTCACACCTGCCTCCTAACTTTCAGGCACCACAGTCCGTATGCGACAGATGCAAATAGGCCATCAAATACGCACGTCCTCTCCTGTTGCTCCAGGTATAGAAACATAAGAAGAACAAGCAATATTCGTGCACTCAAAGTCAGATTAAAACACAATACCTGCAACCATCATACTCAACCGAAATTTACTTTTAAAACGGATTAGTTTGAAACAATGCAACACCTATTTTTTAAAATACAGCACTGTAGAGCTAAACTGTATCAATGTTTGGTAACGACGAATTTGTTAATGCGACAATGAGTCTAATATTAAAAGGGAAGAAAGACTATATTATACATTAAATATATTATTTCCATAGATCAAAAGTTCAATTTGGCTGATAGAAACTTTATTGCAGTACTAATAATAATTCTATATCTGTATAAAACATTGATAAGTATAAAAAGGATGAAAATAATTTTTTGTATTATTGATATGAATGTAACCGCGTGCACACAAACGCTTGCGAGGCGAGTGGAAGCAGTTGGAACCCGAATTCAGATGCTGCTTCTCACGGGCCGAAGAGAAGATTCCTTTTGAAATCTGCTGCTGGAGTTGGAGAATAAATGGATCGATCACATACAATGCATCTTCGACATGTCATGGAGATTTGCAATCTCAGTGACTTAAAGAAGAAGGAAATATAACACTTCAAGTTTCATAATGTTTTGAAGAAAATGTAACATTTTTAAATTCTTTAACTTTATTCATGTAAACTACCAATTTTAGCATCCCTAAACATATAAGAATTTTTATGATTTATTTCAGTAGATCAACAATGTTTCAACTTGTGAAATTGTGGTTGCAAGGTAAAAGAAGAAAGCGATACAAGAAAGGAGATATTCCACACTTTTAGTTTTTGCACAAAAATTTTATTAACTTTTGAGATAGTGTATCCAATTAACTAGTGTATATTAATAAATTTCTGATTATCGTACGAAACGTGGTGAAAACTATTTATGATATAAGGTCTTCATCACTTTCAATACCTGATGCTGAAGTGATGTGATGAAAAAAATCACAGGCAGTCTTTTAACAAAAAGAATCAGAAGTAAAAATAAAATTAATAATATCGTGAGGTATTTCATAAAGTACGTTAATTTTCATGTATACTTCAGTTATGATATTTTACCATTAAAATCTTCATCTACACATCTTCTTAAATGGATATTTAATTTAAAGTTCTGATAAATTCTTCACGGTTGCCAAAACCGGGTCAGACTTATAAATAAAATATAAATAAATATTTATCAGAAATCTACTCCGAAAAGGTCTACATTCGTTAATTTTAAAGTTATCGTCTTCTGATCATTTATTATTTGCCCGTGTTGTTGCGAATTGTCATGGTGATATTGATTACGCTAACTTCCTACTTTTAAGCTTACTATTCACGGCCAATGTTTTATTCATATTGCAAACCCAATTATTCAAATCATGGAAAAGGGTAGCGGAAGCTGACCACTTCGTAAACTGGAAAAAGTTACTTCAAAAATCTGTCTCATTTTATGACGTATTAATAGTCCAAACAGAATGTTGAGTTCAACAGCCAGTGTTTTGGTTGATAAAACATAAAGCTGTCTGAATTTGTGATTTTCACTGCAGTGCACTCTTGAAGGATTAAATGACTAGAGAGGCAGAAGAAAAAATAGGAAGAAGAGCGCAGACCAATAGGAAAGTATTGATAACACAAGATATAATAAAAATGATTAATAAATGGCGTAAATATAAAAACGCGAGAGATGCAAATGGTAAAGAGCAGTACAGACGCTTAAAGAATGATATAGTTAGAAAGTGCAAATCAACGAAAAATGCTTGGCTACAAGAGAAATGCAAAGCGGTTGAAGTATTCATAGTAAAAGGGAAAATAGACGCAAATTATAGTAAAATCAAAGAAACATTAAGGGAGAGGTAAAATATCACGAAGAACATCAGGGGAGCAGATGGGAAGACATTTTTGGATAAAGAAGAAAAAGCAGAAAGGTGGAAGAGTAGGTGGATTATGTACAGTTGGGGGACATAATTTTAAGGTCAGAGTTTGACAGGGCGCTGGCAGACCTAAGTAATTGTAAAACGCCAAGAATTGATGACATTCCAGCAGAGCTGATAAAATCATCGGACAAAGATACAATATCACGGCTGTTCGTGATAGTTTTCGAATTATACGAAACAGGAAGAATCCCAGAAGATTTTAGTAAAAGCATACCAATAAACTAGGGCCGATAGATGCGAACAGAACAGGACAATTAGTTTAGTATCCACTGCATAGAAACTATTAACTAAAATAGTATATAGGAGAATGGAACGTTTAATATAATGCGAGTTAGGGGACGATCAATTTGGTTTTAGGAAGAATGTAGGGACAAGAGAAGCAATATTGGCTCTGCGACAAATTTTAGAAGACAGATTAAGAAAAAACCGGCCTACATTAATGGCATTTGCAGATTTAGAATTTTCGATTGATAATGTGAACTATAACACACTATTAAGGATTTTGAAGAACACTGGAATAAAATATCAAGAAAGCAGGCTTATACATAACCTGTACAGAACCCAGGCAGAAGTAATTAGAATAGAAGATCAAGAATAAAAGCCGTAATCAAGAAAGGAGTAAGACAATGATGTAATCTGTCGTCCGTGCTGTTTAACTTATATATAGAACAGGCGGTGAAGAATGTTAAAACGGAATATGGAAAAGAAATCATACTGCAAGGAGAAGAAATGAAAACCTTACGATTTGCCGACGATTATGTAGTATTAGGGGAATAAGAAGAAAACTTGTAAGCCATAATAAATGGCTTGAACGGAGTCCTGGAGAAAGAGTTCAATATGAAGATTAATAGAGGAAAAACCAACGTAATGGAGTGTAGTTTCAGAAACAGTGGATTAACAAAGGGTGTTAGATTGGAAAGGATTTTTTTTCGGAAGTTAAGGAATTCTGCTATTTGGCAAGCATAATAACTAGGGATGGTAGAAGTATAGTAGACATAAGCGTAGGATAGCACTGGTAAGGAAGGCTTTCGCGAAAAAGTGGAATTTACTTACGGGTAATATAAGTGTGAATATTATTGCTAAAAATGTTCGTATGGAACGTCACGTTATGTGAGAGCCAAACGTGGATGATAGTAAGGAAAAGCGCTATAAGTGAATGCTGAAAATCAGATAGAATCACTAACGAGGAAGTTCTAAAGAGAATCGTTGAAAAGCGAACATTAGGGAGTAAGTTGACAAAGATAGAGTAATAGGCCACGTTTTGGGATATGAGGAACTTGTAAAATTAGCATTAGAGGGAATTGTGTGTGGTAAGAACAGAAGAGGGAGGCGAAGGATGGAATATGCTAAGCAGATTAGGGAAGTTGTGGGTGTAGTTAGTTATATAAAAATTAAAAGGCTTGCGTAGGATAGGTTAGCATGGACGGTTGCATAAGACCAGTCCAAGGACTGACACACCACAACAATAGCAGAATATACAACGAATTGTATAGGGACCGTGATAACGCCACGTATGATACAAAATAAACAATTCAGTAGAAACACTTTTTTTGATAAGTGCTTTATTAAATTTATTTATATCTTAATTTATAGAACATGTGATATTGTGTTTTAATTACTATTTATAATAATGCCATTAAAGTATACAATATGCAGCTCAAATTAAAATTGTGCGTAATAACAAAAAGAAGGAAACATTTATGACCACAGGTTTACTCTCGAGAATGTGAATTAATTCCTTTGTAACGTCTATATACCACTCTCGGGGACAAGGGCTGGAATTTGAAAAGTATTAAAATGCGGATAAAAATGCATGGGTGAAAATTATTTTATGCATAACGTGTTGAAGATGCCATTACCGTATTTCAGTTGCATGGTTGTCGGAATATAGACGACATTGATCCTTTTAGCGTCTTTCTCTCGTTGACGTAAATCTCTTGTGAAGATCTCCAATTGATGTCTGGGCATAATTCGAATGGTGGCGTACACATCCCGATACAGTCCAATCTTCTTCAACGTCGGAGATTCTGTTCTGGAGTGCATATTGAAAGATAGAATTTGATTCCATATTTATGTTTCTGGTTCAATACAAAGCTAGGAATCTCCAGTGGAAAAATTAATCGACTAATAACCCTTCGTAAACATCAAATTCCATGTGTATTGTTATAAATTTACAAGCTATTATTTATTTTTTAATAATATTAATATGTAATACCGTTATGAAATAGCTGTTTGGTATATCATATGTTTTCCATCCCAGTCTCTAACAGGTCATTTTAAGTATAATTATAACTTTGACAATAGGTAATTTGAAACCAGAATATTTTACTTGCACAATTTAACTAAATCGCAATCAACGTTAAATTAATGTGATCCAGGAGATTACGCCAGCAATAATTACGTGATGTAAATTAATTTACATCTAATGTTTCGTATTCTTGAGCAAAACCTTTTCTCTTGGGTGTCGTTGGGGGAGTTTACATGAAGAGAGATTATTAAATTTACGAGAGAAATGAATTTGTTTAGCTGCAGAAGCTATGTTGATAGGTTTCTTTCTTACAGTTTTCATTGACCAAGACCTCAGCACTTCCGGAGAAACACTTGTGGTGAGTTGACCCGAGCAGCCTCTTTCATGGTCTGGTCTCAAGTCCCGTTCCAGCTGCCCCAAAGGAGAACTACAAATCGTCTCGTACAGCCAAATCAGGGTTTATTGGCACCGGATTGAAAAGACTTGTAGAATCGTCTGGCCACACTCGCCTCATAGGAAACATCGAATTTCCTTTTCACCTAACTTCAAAAAATGCTTTTCAAAAACTAGTCACCGCTTTTTTGCACTCAAGTTAATTATTAAACTACAACATTATTTTCACTACTGCAGTATGTTAATAATTTCTGATCCGTTCCTAATGCTTGGTTGTGTACATCCGATCCGTCTAAGATGAACAAGCCTCCACCTCATTATCGTCTCTCTCTGTCATAAACAAATCGGCATCTGTTTTAAGTGATTTTTCTTCCTGATCTCCATTTTATCTTCTATGTCAATGACCCAATTTTAACCCTCCTTTCCTGATTCAACATAGGAAATATTTGACTAATCACGGGAAAGTTTCGAGCAACGCAAAAAATTGAGAGCCTATGCACAAAGAAACGTGCTTCATTGGTACATACACACTGATAAAAACGTGTTTCATGAAACGATACACAGTCACACTACCTCTTGTCATAATAATAATAATAATATATTATGCAATATTTCAATATATTTATGTCTTTACGTCTAGATCTCGCTGAAAATGGTCATTGGAAAAACCAAATATGAATGCATAACAATTTTTACAAAAAAATCTTTTATTAAAAATGAAAAATTATGTTTGATGACGCATTTTAAGGCAAGTATGAGTAATCGCCGATTTAAAAAAATACCTTTAACGCACGGAGAACAGGTGAATCATTAAATACAGGTCAACATTGAGTTGTGTATCATGAAACCGTACCTTCTTGTTTAATGAAACGTATTTTCACGCAGTATGCACGTCCGTGTGTAATATTATGAATCGTTTTCACGAAACATGTTTTATGTAACGGCTCTGATGCATGTTAATAATGTAAGAAATTTACAATAAATAAAAATACGGCCAGTAAATCAGCATATATATTTATTACTATTTAACCAAATACGACGTTTCGTCTTCCTTTTGAGACTTCCTCAAGCATACAATTTAGAAATTCATGTCATTTACTTCTTGACTCCCTCTGCCGAAAGGAATATTAAATGTATTTACATGTGACGAATTTGGTGTCGCGGACCATCTCCAGCGACGGTTACGGCCGAAAAAATGCATTTTTATTGTAAAATTGTAAATTTAAAGTCAGAATACTATGTTGTATTGTAATAAATTGTCGTTAATAGCGGTCCCCCATCAATTCTGGCTACATACTGTTACAAAATGATAAAAATATCACAATAAAATTCATTTCTACAATCAGTTAAAAATTAATTGTCAATAATTTAAGAAAAGCAGTAAATTATTTATATAATTTATATATATATATATATGCCTGTATCGTTACGATCATACGTAACAATGCAAAAGACTGTATCTCCAGGATGATTCCTCCTGAGTAGCTCCAACAATTCGTCTCATCGAAAGACGCATAATCGTCACGATGTGTACTGAAGGATGCACAATCGTATGTTCTTTGCTTTCCAGAGATCAAATGAACATTACCACTTTTTATTCAACGTTATAGGAAAATTGAGGTTGAGTAACGAGTCACCACAACCATAACAACGACTATGGTACATTGCATTAATGCATTTAATAAATCCATACATTAAACACAGAATCATGAGAGAGAGCAATAACCTAACCACATGGCTTTTACTTTAAAAACAATACTAGTATGTGCCAAAAAAGTTTTATATGGAATTAAATGAAAGCTGTAGATATAGTTTTGCCTCTATTTTGCAGTAAATGGCTTGAGATATATTTTCTTTATCAGTGCTGGATAAGCGTTTTCCAATTTTGGGATACTCTGATTGAGGATCTGTGTATTGTTTCAGTTCAGAGACGACAGTCATCCGGGAATAATGGTCCGAAGATGATTTATAGTTTCACGCGCATAGAGCGCTCTCTCCTCCGAAGCTAGTTAATTTTCCAGACCCAACAAGAAATCAATACAGCAAGGAACTTGGCCAAAGTTCCCCTTCGTGGCTAGATTAGGCCCTGTTTACGCTGAGCAACATTTTAATTGGCATTATACGATGTACAAGAATTTTTAAGGAGTCTATGTTCTAATTAAGATGTTTTTAGGCTATAAAACATTCGTCAGAGAAACCTTCATCTTAGTAGAAGCGCCATTACTCGTCTGTTTCATAATGTTTCCTGTGATTTACCAGCAGCAAAATATATGTATGAGGTGCTAAAGACAACTAAGCTCTCCCTTGAACAGTTTTAGTTTCTTTACTTCGGGCACCATAAAACAAAAAATTGAGAAAATGAGCAGTAGTCTGCACTGCACAAATACAGTAATACTTGAACATGGATACGTATCATCCCAATCATTATACAATAATTTCATTTTAAAGTTTTCTAAGAAATTTTGGATTAAATAATATATTTGAATGATATTTTTAAATAAAGTAAGAAAATGATTTACAGAACTTACATGCTAAATAAATAGAATTTATTCATTAACTCTTTAAATCGACTACTCCTCAGTCCTTCTAATTACTATAAACTATTTTCTCTGATAATTGTGGGATCAAAACCCCTGTAAAAATTCATCTATATTTTTATTCATGTCATTTGGACGAACGTGACATTAATACAATACGTTGTTTGTTTGCCGTTATTTCTCGGAATTTTGATAAGTCTGGCTGTCGGACGGTTGGTTTAGACTGAGGTATAAAGACGTACAGGACACGGCCAGCTGTCTCCTTAAATCATCGAGGAGCGGAGAAGAGAATGCTGCAACCCCACAGCAAACTCCTCTTCCGTCATTCGGAAATGCATGTCAAGTGCCCAAGAGCGTGACCTACCTGATACATGTTTTCTAAGGTTTGTCCTGCATTTTCCTCAGCCGAATAACTTATAGGATTCTGAAGCTACAGCTCGGAGACTCTAGTCGGATATATACTGGTGTTTCTCCGCAGATTGTCGATGAGACGTACCTTCGGAGTTTCAAGTTTCACTCATGCCGAGGCACCTTCATCTCTTTTGGGAGGTGTATGCACTGTGGTCGCAGATCTTGGGCATAGGTAAGAGTTGTCCACTGATCCCATTGGATCCTTCAGCTAGCTGCCGCCTAAAACTGGTGAAAACACGGAGAATGGAATGCTGCGGTCTACAACCGTCATTTGAAAATGCGGGAGAATTGTACCCTATAACCCGACCTACCTCTTGCAAGTTTTTTTGGGTTTTCCTGCGTCTTTTTCGTGTGAATCACCGGGTGGGATCCTTAAACTATAGCACGAGGACCCTAGTCAACCCCTGACTACCTTGCTCTCTGTCTTCAACATCTCCCCTTAACAATTCCCGTCCTGTACTGTTAAAGTGGAGTTGTCTATTTAAGGATTAACATCATGTAGCCTCCAAATCTCCCAAATAACTTAAGTTATCCGCTTTTCATATTAACATTATCATCTCAACACTATCTAAATTGTCACCTCTTACTAAAATCCTGTCCTACTAAGTTGCGTCTATGCATCTCTCACCAATAGCTTGTATTAACATTGCCGATAACTGGTTAATGATTCTCTTCTGGCCACTCGACAGGAGATAGTTGGTGTTCCAGGAGCTAATGCCCAATCGATCAAAATTTACAAAGCCAAATTTATGTTCTCGCAATAAATATATTACGACAGTAAACGTCATTTACCAGCCCATTAAATTACTGTTACATGAATCTATAATAACACAGGGTAAGCTCTAAGGGCCCGTTCACACGATAGTCTCAGAGTCTTAGTCACAGACTATAGAAGTCAGCAGGGGCTATCTTCTACCTGCTAATTGCATTGTCACTAAGGTAGCCGTTCAGACGAAGTAAAACTCGACTAATCCTGTCTTCGAGACAGGAAAAGACGCAGTCTTCCCTACCAGACTATCTCAAGATTTTGAGTCAGCAGATGCGCCCTCTTACATTTGGTTTGCATAGAGTCTCGCAATTCCATTCAGACGGTAGTCAAAGTCACCGATAGTCACGCCGTTCTCCACCGATTTTTCAATTTTTTTTGGATGGTTTTGCTTTATTTTTGCGCAATGAGCTTTTTCGGCACCGAAAAATTAATTATTGCAGTGGAGAAAAGAACAAAAATATGGGATATGAGCTGCAAAGAATACGGCAACAAAACAACTAAAGAAAGTGCTAGGATGGAGGTGAAATGAAATGAAAAGTGGAAGAGCAAACGAAAATTATTAATTAGTAAAAATACATGATATTATTTATTATTTATGCTAGTACTGTTATTAAAATGCTATCCAAATTAAGTAGTATTTTTCGTCAGTCGCGCGTCGTATACTAACGCGTAACCATAATATTATAAAGTAAATAATTATTATTTCAAGGAAATAAGTAAATTATTTAGTGTCTGTTTCAACTTTTTTTATTTTTCACCAAAAGAAATTTCAACCTATTGAGATGTTAAAGTAGTTGGCAAATTTATTTAATATACTACTGTATAATATATATAAATATTCTTCTTCTTCCTCCAATGGTTCAACAGCCTTCTTAGGGGCCTAGGCCTACCGAGGCGGCTGCGGACTGTCATCTGGCGTGACACATTCCGAATTTGGGGTGATACGTGGTCAGTGTATCAATTCCCCACCAGCCTTAATCCCGGTCCTCGCGACCAAATATATATATATTACTATTTTTATTTCAATTTAGTATTATCACATATGAGTAGCATCGCAACCTGAGCACTTGTACCGTGAGCACTTCTCTGTAGTTTATGAAACACAAATTCGGCATTCTTAAGTATCGCCGATAAGGGGCTGATGGTTTACTTAGTAAGACGATCAGGAATTACCCTTTTTGCGGAAAATACTATCTTATATCCCCGTCTTCTCCTTGAAGACAAATTCCAACGTTAACACATTCCAAGTTTGAGGAAAACAGACATTAATTTTCCATTCAAGTCGTTCCCCGAAGTATACAGAAAAAATTTGAAGGAAACAGGGGTGGAAAATACATCTTTGAAACTCAATAATGAGTACGAGCTCTCATTGTTAGATTTCATTTTGGCAGCAACCGTCGTTGGAGGCAGTCCACTACACCAAATTATTCACAATGTAATTAGTTTATCCATTAAAAATTTACCTGAAGATGTTCACAAAGATGGACGAAATATCGTAATTATGTTAAGTAAATGCATTTGGTTGTTTGATGAATAGATAATAATAAACCCTTTGACGGTCACGGGTTTAAAAAAATTTTTTTTTCAAACGGTAGCTTTCGGCGGCTGATACTGCCATATTATTCGTAGTATACTTAAAAATAAATCTATTAAAATAACAGCATTATCAGTACAACGTTCTTAGTTACAATTTTGTGACATAATACGCAAAAACGCTTTTCGGAACCATCGCGGCCGCTAAAAGTGGGATTCAAGGGTAGGGGGGGGGAGGTGCAGTGTGGTGGACCAAGTGACTTCCCCGTGACTTAAGTTGCTATTCACACGGAATTTTCTTGCCTCTCTCGAGACTTGACTAGAGTTGACTTTCGTGTGAACGCGCCCTAGTTCCACCAGAAAAACTTTCAGGGATATTTCTAAGTATTTTGGTATAAATCACCCATGGTCTACGGTTTACTTCTAGAATGTGAAACATCGCTGCATAAGGTTAATTATTAATATGAGTCTAAACTTCAAATTTATTTTTTAAGACGCAGGTATGACTTACTTCAAGTTTCTGAAAATATATAAAATTATTCGAGAATATCAAGCTTATTACGAAACATTTACTTCCAAAGCATCATATTTACGTCTTTCAAATATAAAACATTTTTATAGCAGTTGCATTCATATTTTCTGAGTTGATGTAAATTTTTTGCTCCATGATTTCATTATTAAGTAACTTTTTATTAACAATATAGGTTATATTTTAAAAAGTGAAACTTTAGAAACTGATTCCCTATAGTTCTCAACAATGAGTTATCACAAAATATGTTTTTAAATTTCGGTTGCTGCCTACTACAATGAAATCAAGTTTTCAGATTTATGTTCACCCCTGAATCGCTTGAGGCCGTAAATCGTAACTTAATTGTCGTCGCGGGACGGAAGAGCTACAGATACGGTCATTGTTCCATCTGCGTGAATGATAAAGGGACCTACGAGCGGACGAAACAACAAATCCATAACTTTCATCGCGTGATAAAAATAATTTTGAAAATGTAAGGATAAATCCTCAGTGACTTAATTTAATTAAAAGTAATCATTCTACTGGCTTTGTGGTTTCTCATTATTGTAAGAAAGCGTCCATATTATCTTGGACGATATAAGGTCACTAGTCACTATATGAAGAAGCGCTGAGCTTCATCCTGAATGAAGCTTTGTTGATCAAAAGTCTAAACAGCTTCCAGAGACTTAGCTAGAGTTCATAATAGGAAATATTGCTGCCAACTTGAACACAAAGTAACACCTAGAAAATAGGTGAATATCACCAAAAAAAGTTCTGATTATTTAATTCAACAACTTTTAAGGTACAAGACGAAAATATTATTAAAAAATCATTTGTAAATCGGTAAAGTAGAAATGTCTCAAATACAAATAATAATTTAACCAAAAAAAAATTAGTAATATACAAATATTAATAGTGAAAGGAATGGCGGTTTACTATTATTATTATTAAATTGTAATAACCATATAGGCTTTGAAATATGATTAAATATAATTTTAAAATAGTTTATATAAAATTAATTTTAATGGTTAGAGGAAACGTCCCATAATTATAAAAATCATTAATAAACTTAACCAGTTTAAATTAAGTTGTAACGGACGCCGAAAACAGACAATAGAGTAGAATATATAATAGACTGATGCAGATATACAGATTCAAATTAAAACCCTGTTGCAGTCCTCTTAATCATATAGCTTTATTACATTCAGGAGATTTCGGCCCTTCTATGGCCAAATTTATCTGTCATGACATAAAATATAAATTGAAAAAAACTTATACATACTTAAATATATACATAGAACCAGAGAGGGTGTTGCTATTCGGTCCAAATTGTACCGGAGAACATGAGCAATTTTCTACCTTTATATATTCAACCTCGTGGCGCTACATGATATATCTATTATTATAAGATGTAAATGACAATGTTATGTTAAATGTAATAATTTAATAAATCTTTTAAATGTAATATTATAATAATTAACACATGAAAGGTAATGATTGTAAATGACGAATATATATATATCATCAGTAAAACAGTTTTATTGTCTTTATCATTAGTGCACTTATTGGCCACATATGGCGCCACGAGGTAGGTTGAATATATAATGATAGAAAATGCGGCTACTCATCCTTAGGACTATGGACACTACGAGGTAGAACAGTAATATTGAAGCTACCTTTACAGGTAATTGCTCATGTTCTCCGGTACAATTTCAACCGAATAGCAACACCCTCTCTGGTTCTCTGTATATATTTAAGTATGTATAAGTTTTTTTCTATTTATATTTTATTTCATGACAGATAAATTTGGCCCTATAAGGGCCGAAAGCTCCCGAATGTAATAAAGCTATACGATAAAGAGGACTGCAACAGGGTTTTAATTTGAAACAGACAATATAATTATAATAATCAATTTAATTTGATTAAATGGCATGTTTCTGTCCGGATATGGAACCTCATCAGGTTTACAATATGTTTATTGTAAACATGTTGAGGGCCCACATCTGGGACAAACATATGTTATTTTGTTAAATTATGTTATTAGAATTTCATTACCTGTTTATGGCCTCCATTATAATACGTCACATTATAAGTTTGGATGATATCATTTTGCATCTGTGTTACTGAGAAATTGGTCCATTCTAATAATAATTACGTTTTACTTATAAATTTTGCTCTCCTTAACATAACACATTTAAAACATAATCTCCTGTAATATTTACATCAGTGACTTGGAAATATATTTTGGCCACGCTGTGTGCATACTACGAAATGTACTAACGGTATATGAAGAAACAGTTTCATCAGTATAAAATAAAAAGATTTACGTTGTTTTGCGAATATCTACCTATTCTCAGACACCATGTAAACGTCATATATGTTTTAAATTTCTAAATTACTTTAAATTAAAAAGAATGTAAATCTCAAAAATCTATAAATGACATTCACGAACTCAGACATATAAACAAATCTTTTGATTAAATAAAATAAACTAATTTGAATCTATGCGTCATACCAAAATGTTCTACCATATTGTACAAGATCATCTAATCAACTATCTTTAACGTCTCACTATTTAAAGAATGTGTTATGTTTTGTGTTTTAAGATTTTGAGTATGTGATTTTGAGAAACGCAACAGATTACTATGGTTGGTCTCAAAAGCTACTAGTTTAATTAATAAAATTTCATTGAAGACATGTTTGGTTTTATTTGAAAATATTAACCTTAAAGGTTTTTGGCATTAATATTAATTTCTTTTATATCTTTTATGATATAAGTTATCAGGTCTAAAAATATTAATACGCAGTTTGATAAACTATTATATTCAAATTGTACATATAAAAGTATTACTTAATTCATTTTTTCTCTTGGCTTCTACTTACACAGAGTAAAAATTCTAGGTTGATGTTATTCTTTTTGTTCCTTGCCTGCTTGTCTGAGAGTGGTTTTGTTCCTCCCTTCGGTAGCTTGAAGCCCTGAATCCCAGCAAGCTAATCTCCCTCGACTGGCTTCACGCTCTCTGTGCTTGCTTATTTATAGACGAAAAAATTCTGTACCTAAGTAAGCGGCACTAAAATGTACCTACTTACGTTAATCATAGCCAGGTTGCAGAACAAACGTTCAGTTGTATATATTGTCTACAAAAATTATTTGTTCAAATAAGTATCGATCATTTATAGAATTGGTTCTTTTGATATATATTGAATCTTCAAATTGCAGGTTACTTAGCAGCACGACTGTGATAGCCTATTATATTAATATTATATTATAATTATTAACGGATATGTTACATCCATCAATTATTATAAGAGCGTTAAACCGTTAAATAACTGTATATCTTTCGATCTATTTACGTTTTAAGGCAAAAAAACCTATTTTTTATCGCCTTAGACATAGGCAACTGAGCAATACATTTGAACCTTCACATTCCTCAGCGCTTTACAGCTCTATTGATTGTGAAAGAATATGCCATTCGAAAAATTATAAATCAATTAAAAAGTTCATACACATCTTTGAATTATTGTGATACAACTGATAAACACTCAGCCCTGTACATGACGTTGATAAGAAATTGCATTCCATTCATAAATTAATTTCAATAAGCCCTATGTAGATATTTTCATACGATCCGTGAAATATTCAGAAAATTATTATTAATTCTTCAAATTTTCGCCAGAAAATGATTAACGCAACACAAGTAACTTAAGAAAGTAGATCATAACGAAATACTTCAATAGAATCTAAGTAGAATACAGCTCTGGTTGGGCTCAAATCATATGAAAATAAAATGTCCCAATAACATTTAATAGAAAGATTTGTTCTATTCCTGGCCGATACAAATTAGCAACAGAAAATCTTGAATTTAACCGTCAGTTTTAAATATCTGGATTTGACAATTAGCAACAATCTGAGTTGGGTTAATAATCTCTCTTCAATTGTGAGAAACATGTTAATGGTCTTGTAATTCCAGTCTTGAGAAAATTTAGGAGACATATAAGCTATCGATCAGGCCCTTTTAACATACGGTGCATTATGCTGGATTCTCATGTGAAATAACATGATCAGACTTTGAGAAAAATTAAAGGAAATCAAATTAATTACTTTCTGTTATACGCTCAGAATAAAGAATCATCCGGAAGTCATTGACAAAAAATATATTACTCGTAAATGTTATAATTAACTTTCAAATTTACTTTGGATACAATCTTGCAGTAAGTACTTAAATTGTGGATTTAACTGTTATATTTATTTAATTTAAAACTTAAATGTTGAAGAACGTTCTTCTTTTGTTGAGGGAAATAAATTAATAATGAAAAGATGTATTACAAAGAATATTAACCTTTAAAATTTATCTTATTATACTCTTACGCAATACTCAATAAAATGGTGCATGACATGGTGGACATTGATAAAATACAGGGTGTACCAAAACTCGACGGCAAAAATTCAGAAATTGATTCCTCATATTGAGAGAAAAAAAAGTCTACTCCAACATGGATCTGTAAATTTATAAATGAATATTAGTGCATGACAACATGTCCTAGTACAATGCGAGACTCAGTACAAATGTTACATGACGAAACATGTACAGAATAAAATTGATGTTGGCGTGAATACTTCCGAATACTCGCAAGAGATTGCTCGTCATGTACAACTCTCCGAAATATGGCAGCCTATAAGAAAGTATGCATTACACCAGACATTTTTTATTTGGTTCGTAAATAAACTTGAACAAGACCGGCTGCCTATATTCTATCAAAATGACATCACATTGAACGTTTCATTTTATATGTGAACAGAGCGCTGCAACTAGTCAGATGAACGTCATACGTACAGGACATAATTATTGAAGCCAACATCAATTTTATTCGGAACATGTTTCATCATGTAGCATTATAATCCAGAAAAAAAATACAGGCAGCAGTAATTAGAAAAGAAGATCAAGAAAACTAAGCCGTAATCAAGAAAGGAGTAACGCAAGGATGCAGTCTGTCACCCATGCTGTTTAACGTATATATAAAACAGGCAATGAAGAATTTTAAAACGGAATATGGAAAAGGAATCATACTGCAAGGACAAGAAATAAAAACCGTACGCTTTGCCGACGATATTGTAGTATTAGGGAAATCAGAAGAAGACTTGGAAACCGTAATAAATGGCACGAACGGAGTTCTCGAGAAAGAGTTCAATATGAGGATTAATAGAGGTAAACCCAAGGTAATGGAGTGTAGTTTGGGAAACAGTGGAATAACAAAGGGTGTTAGATTGGGAAGGGATATTTTGACGGAAGTTAAGGAATTCTGCTACTTGGAAAGCGTAATAACTAGGGACGGTAGAAGTATAGTAGACATAAAGAGATAGGCTTTCGCGAAAACGAGGAATTTAATTACGGGTAATATAGGTATGAATTTAGGATATCATTGCTAAAAATGTTCGTATGGAGTGTGGCGTTATAGGAGAATGCTGATAATCAGATGGGTGGATAGAATCGCTAACGAGGAAGTTCTAAACAGAATAAGGGAAAATCGAACAATATGGAGGGCGTTGACCAAGAGAAGGAATAGATTAATAGGCCACGTTTTAACGCATGAGGGTCTTGTTAAATTAGCATTAAAGGGAAGTGTGTGGAGGAAGAACAGAGGAAGGAGGCTACTGAATACCACGACAACAACAACAACATAGTACATAAAATGAACCTCATTCTTTTTTTCCTACGTATTTGTAAAAAAAATGAATAATGTGTATCCTGAGAACGAACAATTTGCTATAATACTATTCAATTAAATTTTGGCTGTGTATGTCAGACCAAAGAGTGTTGAAGGAATGGACACTTCCCGAATTAAAGTGATGATATTAAATACCGAATTTAATGGAACCATACGTCTTAAAAAATAACTTTTTCAGAATTATTAATTCTTTATATTCTTTATAATGTACAAATGAACTAACGATCGTAGTAGGTAATAACATAAATATTGTTTTCATTATTTACCATCACTTTAATGAAGACTAGCTGGGTTCCCAACGTCGTCCGATTATTTACTTATAATAGCCCTATACATACCCCAGAAATAGTCATCTTGGATGAAATCGTGTTTTTTCAGTGAACCTCTTCCTCCTTCGCCAACCCACACCAACACATACGCACATTACATGTTGAATTTCATAATCACTCAGCGACTCACATTACACCCGTTTAGACACTAGACTCTATAATTTTCTTATTGTTTTCATGTGACACCTTTATACACCCTCCTCTATGAATTCTTACTTCCCATAATGAAATGCGTTGAAATAAAACAAAAATAGTGCTGAGGGAGACACTGTCAAAATAATTGACCTCGTAAAATATTTATTCGCGATAAATTCCGGCCGTTTATACACATTAAAAAAATTTTAAGTGGCAAAGAACCCGTGTACATAATTTGGTTGAAATTTCTCCACGCGTTTAGATTTGTATGCCGAAAATACAAACGAACCATTAGCTTCTTTACACGTGAACAATTAATTTAGTTTACAATAATAAGATAGTTGAAATATGGAATTGGTAACTTTAGCGCAAAATAACTTGTAAATTTAACGGACGTTTTATTTAAGTAACAACAGAGTCTAAGTACTTAATAAATATACAATAATTTTTATATGTCGAGTTCTCCTCACATGCGGCGCCATATAACTACGACGCTGGGTAAAACCATTCCTATGCTATTAAAGGGGAGTTGCCTGCTTCAGGATCACCCTCAAGTAGCCTGTTACCCAACAAAATAAAAAACTCGTCTCCTATCATTCGGAATGGCGTGATAATAGTACCCAACAGCCCGACCTATCAAGCAGGTTTGATATGGTTTTCCCTGCATCTCTTATAGGTTCATTAATAAAATAGCCCTAAACCCTAGTCAACCTTGACTCTTGTCTACCTTCCAAATCCCTTCTTTTCAATTCCCTTCCTATACTGTTAAAGAGTATCACCCTCATGTATCATGTTAACCAAAAAAGAAACATTATTAACAGTCAATTTTATTTTCTAAATTTCTGCATCAATCAAGAATGGCATGGAATTTAGTTTGCCAATATAATTTCTCCGTGTTCAAATCATGTTTATTTTCATGCTTTCATGACTTAATAAAATAAACTATTTAAACTGTATGGCCTTTGAAACATAGAAACCCCCAAATAAATACTTTTAAATTGGATAAAAATTTATATATCCAAGTTGTGGTATTAATGACTTAATATCATAAGATATTGTTCAGGTGTTAAGATTAAATTGATTATAATCTTTTAGGTAAAAGTTTCGTCAAGGAAACCATTATGGAGTATATCCCCCATCGATTCTAAGTAAACATGTTCGCCACTCTGGTGAGATGTGGGGCTGTTTCCACGAGGTGCAAAGTAAATGTTGACAACGTGATGCCTAGGAACGCAAACAAGGGCTCTGAGCAGTGAAAGTATTCAGACGAGCGCGGGAGTGCAAACGCTCAACCGTTTTTGCTTGTGCTTTTACTCTTCCCCGTAATTCACTGTCCATTACTTGTTTGCCTGTATATTTGCTAACCTAAAAATTACTTCTAAATTTAACTGTAAGAAATTATAGTTTAATATGAATCAAGAGTACAAAGGTAGATTTATTTATATCATGGGCATAAAACTGGCGGTCTGCGGGCCGCCCCTGATTATCAGCAATGCAATGAAAGCAGAAACATTATTTTACATCAAAATTAGCATTTTGGGAGATCTCTGGATAGTGTTGCTACTTAACGGCAGCTCTAATTAACCAATCATTTTAGAGAAAAGCTAATATGATTTGAGCATCACGTTTGTCAGTTGTTGAACATTGTGTCTTAAATAAGTTGCATTGTTATATTTACTGATCACAACATAAGAGGTATGTGAAATGGTGTAATAGCTAGACTTTGTTTAACGTTTACATTAAATATTACTCACTTCCAGAGCACGTTGATATGTCAGTGGTGTTCGTTTAAATTAGTTTGGTTAGGTTCTTTTAACTGAAAAGTATTTGTCTCTACTGATCTATTAAATATTTGTGGGTTGTATTTATTTTATAACTTATTTTAAAACTAACTGAAATTGCACTTTCATGAATAATTTACTGAAAATGTCACTTTCGACGCTGAACAAGAAACAAAAAATTGATGACGAGCATCGAAAATTTCAATAAAGCTGGGAACTGAACTATTTTTATGTGGAAGTGAATAAAAATACATGTGCTTAGTTTGCAAAGAAACAATTAGTGTCACTTAAGAGTACAACATTAAAATACAATTACAATAAATAAAAACGGCCAAAAAAGTCAGCATTAAATATATAACTATTTATTAGCAGAAGCGACGTTTCACCTCTATTTTGAGATCTTCAAGCTTAAAATTTAGCAATACATTCTATTTACTCCTTGATTGCCTCAGTCGTAAAGATTATTGAATTTATGTGAAGAATTTGGAATAATCAAGGAGTAAGTAGAATGTATTGCTAAATTTTAAGCTTGAAGAAGTCTCAAAATGGAGATGAAACGTCGCTTTTGCTAATAAATAGTTACATATTTAATGCTAACTTTTTGTCCGTTTTTATTTATTGTAAATATTTAAGTCAGAAAACTATGATGTAATTAAGAAACATTGTATTACTAATCACGAAAATAAATTTTCGAGCTTCGAAGGAGAAATGAGAGAAGAAAAATTAAAAGAATGAAGAATCTCTTAATATTCAGCAAAACGTGCTTACAAAATTCATGAAAATCAATGAATAAGTAACAAAAGCGGGTTACGAAATATGCTATCTATTAGCAAAGCATACAAAATCATTCAACAATAGTGCTTTATTCATAGAATTTATGATAAAGACTGTTTAAAAATTTACAAGATATATATCAAAATAAACCGGAAATCAAGACTTTCCATTTCCTTCTTCACGAATAAGTTCTCTGTTTAAAAATATTAAGAATATATGTAGTACTAAAAATAATAACACACACACAACTTTATTCGATCGAGAGCACTTAACCGTCACAATTTACTTCGAAGTTCGTCGTTTGTCCTGCCACAAAGTTCTAAAGACTTTCTATCAACTTTTGGAATAAATAATTTAATTTATTGAGATAAAAGACGAATTATAAAATGTCCTTTGTGGGTTATAGATTTGGCATTTTTAACAGATATTTCAGATCATCTGAATAATATTAATACTACAATATAAGACTAAGATCATTTAATAACGAATATGTGCGATGTAATAAGAAGTTTTGTACAAAAATTGATTTTGTCTAAAAATTGCCTACAAAAAAAACGTATTGACATATATTCCTCCGATTGAGCAGTTAAAATCGCAAAACCAAAGTTTCTCACTTTCACAATATAGTGATAAAATCGAAGAAATTAAAATCGAGTTCGATAAAGATTTACGATTATTTTCCCATTTGATTGATCCTTTTTCCCTTGATGTTTCAAATGCTCCCACTTTAATACAACTGGATTTAATCGATTTTCATAATGATTCGATTTTAAAAGACAAGTATAAAGAAGAAGGAATTCCCAAAGTATATTTTTATTTGGATTACAAATACCCAAAAATTAAAAAAAAATCTGCACAAATTGTATGCTATTTTGGGAGTACATAGTTATTTGAGCTATTATTTTCATCCACGAAATTAAATAAAATGTCCTACAAATCATGATTAACAAATAAACATTTATCGGCCAAAATGAAGATTGCTCTCAGTCTTTGAATCCAGATATTGGAAAACTAGGAGAAGGAAAGCTTTGGCAAGTTTCCCGAAAAAAATATTTTACTTTTCAAAATATAAATATAATCAATTAATAGTTACATACCAATATTATAAATTATTACAATTAAATTCATTTAATTATATGATGTGTTTTAATTATTCTGTCCGTATTCCTGAATTCTCACTACAATTTATAATTTGAAGAAAATTTGCCCGCGTGAATCTTACTAGTTGCATGAAATGGCCCGTATATTAATTGAGTTTGACACACCTGATTTATATTATCATAAATATCAAACAACTTATTTAGGCCACTTATAACGTTTACACTTAAAAGAAATGTAAGTGGACCTTTCACATATGCCTTTTACCAATATTTAGTTTTTTTATGACTATTTTAATGGTAAAGAAGTTCCGACAAACGTAGGTAATGAAAACACTTATTACGACAATTTATAACGTTTGTATTTCAACGAAATACATGCAAATTTTCCTTATGCCTATTTACCAATTTTTTATTTTATTGTTGTTTCCTTAATCTTTAAATAGCAAACACATTCTGACAACATGCAGAAAACAAATCATTACTATTTATTCTTTTGAATTATCAAGAACTTCGCAAAGCAAACTCTTTCTATGAATAAGTACGACCCTTTTGTACAAAATAATATTTCAGTCACTTCAAATAGTTGCATAGCCCCAAACATGTTCAGGCCGAAGTTGCGTGCTCCTTCCTAATTTTTAATGTACTTTTCTATGGTTCAGATACTGATTTCCAAAGCTAACAGTATATAATTTCTCTTTAGTAGTAGATAAGTAAGAATGAAATTTAACGTAATTTAAATTTTTCGAGGACATGGATCAAACTTTCAGTATTTGTAAGAATAAATTCCTCTCAGAATCCAAAAATACTTTCAATCAACCAATTTAAGAAAAACAAACTCTCTGACCAATGAAAATTTCTTCAAGGAATTTTTTTTAAATATTAAAAAACTGACCAAGGGATATTCATCATTATGATCATAGTCACAATCCATAAGAGCCTCAAAAATCAACGACGTGGAAGTTTAAAGATGGTCCCCGAATAACCGCAAGAAATTGAGGTATTGTCTTACACACGCCATTCCATAAATTCTCTTCTTACTCTTTTAAGGATTGAGAGGAATGTGAGGTCTATCATCTAACTTTAGTAAAGTTTCCTAAGTTGTTTAGGTCTTCTTGAACAAGAACCCTTTATCAAGACGCCATGTCTGGTTACACACTAAAGTGAGCAGATAATTGCGCAAGAATAACGGTAAACTAAGTAGCTTGTAATTAGAGATAATGTTTCAGACAGAAACGGAAATCTTTATTAAAATGAATAAATAATCAGAATATTTTTTTCTTTGATTTATTTATTTTATTAGTCCTCAAACGAGGATCAGAAATCCGTCATTACTTAGAAATTACAAAATAATTCTTACATTCTGCAACTGATAGCAATATAAAACTTAACACTGCGTAACTAAAACTCATGATGCACAAATTTGCCTGTCCTCCATAGCTAAATTCAAAATAAATGTAATACAAATACTTTACCAAATATAGATGAAGTCGGGGCAAAACGGGACACTTGTTGTTTATCACCAAAAAAAAGAGTTCATTCACTATTCTCAGATCTTGGTTAAGTCGACTGTGAGGACTTTTTCCTTGACTAGTTACTATGTTTCTCCTCTATTTACTAACCACTAGCACTATCCAGTAATAAAAGTAGAGTATCCCGTTCTACCCCGTTATCCCGTTCCGCCCCGAATAACACGAACACGCTAAAATAACACCCGCACACTTGGAAGAAGTACAAACATAAAAGCGACGGAAATTATCGACGAGGAATCTGTCTTTCCGTAGAAGCATCAGGCCTCACATGAAACACTCAAAGAGTGACATTAAATCTTTTTCACTTCCGAAAATTTTAATTCTAAGAGGAACGAGCAAGAAACTCCTGTACTGGGTAAAAGGCTAAACTCGTGTACTAATGATCTTAATCTCTGGAGGAAAGTTATTATTTAAACTTTTAATGGTGAATACTTCACTTGTAGAGAAAAAGGCGACACTTGTCTGATCTAAGACCTAAGTCATTTCTAGTTGCCTATTCCCGATATTCGTCATGTTTTTAAAACAGTCATGTTCCAGATGAAATCTTCACGGTTAACCAACCGGGTCAGGTATTTAAAAGAACACAACGTTTATTATTCATGCTCATAAATGGCGTGATAGTGTGATATTGGAAGCCATAGAAATTAAGACACATAATAATCTCATAAACAGAGACTCTGACTACCATATCAATAATGCATGGGATCCCATTATCACGACAACACGTGATATGCAAGCTCAGTTGACAGACAGGCCTTCCACAGGTGACGCACATGGACCAATCAGATCGCCGCATGGATCAGGTGATTCCGAAGGTATAAATACGGCGCATTCAACGTATGACGACATATAGCCTGAAGACGGCGGCAGAAGATGGCTGCAGAAACGTTGTGTTCTTTTAAATACCTGACCCGGTTGGTTAACCGTGAAGATTTCATCCGAATTATTCACCGGGAAAGTCTACGTTCATTAGTCATGTTCCACTTTACGAACATTAAAATGTTTGAAAAATGGAAAACAACTAGATCCATAATATTTTTTAGAAAGTATTCTAACGGAAAACTTCTGCAACATGAATATTTCAATGCTCATGGGTCAATTGTCGCATTTGTGATGTCATAGCAGATCGAGGAATGAAAATACGCAATTTAAATCGTTTCCATTGCTGTCAAGATGTTGTATTGAAGCTGAACTGATTTTCCCAGTAAATAGATATATATTGTGATTATGCTATAATCTTTTGTCGACCTGAACACCCACAAAAGGTGCATCAGATGAAAACTTGTCTAGGGGATTGTGACAATCACAAGGTTGCAACTGGATTATCTTGGTCTTATCTTTATGTAATTATAATTTGCTTATCTTAAACCAAACGTTTAGTTCTGTTTACGTTACTAAAAATATTACCAACATTTTTATCTTTAATTACCATATTGTGTCATCCGCGTAAATAATTAATTAGAGAGTACTTACGAATTCGGGAACATCATTCCCCTCTTTATGATTCTAGTAGAAGAAAGGGACCCACCGTCTCGATTTCCATTGACGGATCAGGAAATATTCCCGCTACCAAAAGTCTTTTATCCAAAGAGTTTTCAATACTTTGAATAATTGCACTATTTATATATTTTTATTTAAGCAAACCATACTGTATGGCATTTAAAACATTATATTTACTCAAGAAATTAATATATCTTATTTGGATTTTTTAAAATATTTGGATAAAATAGAAATGGGCCTATAATTTGATTGATCTTGAACAAAGGATTACTTTCACGATTTTCAGAACATCGGGAAATATTCCCGTTTAAAGGCATTTGTTAAATATTTATTGTAGTGAAAATGTAGCAGCATCAGCATACACTATTACTATTTTTCTCGGTATATCGAGAAAAAAATTGTTACGCAACTCTTAAAATAATTTACCATTTGTCAATGAAGCACATTTTTCCAATAAATATTTATTTCAAAGTCAATTAATATCAATTGCAGAAAAATTTAAACAGAAAAAGGCAGTTGTAGCTTATGTTAGTGACACCTGCATAATGCTGGAGATTAATAAATAGGGGTGGAATATTTTAACTGGTCAGGGAAGAAGTCCTGGCAGCCGACTTGACATAGTTTTGACTGCACCTTGTAAATGAATTATTGCTTTGGCGTTTTATATCAGTGAGTTTATAATGTTTTCAGCATTTCTACAGAAGGTAATTCACAAAACTCCTCGTTTTTAACTCTTTAGTGGTATATAATCGAAACTAAATATCTTAGCTGCATATAGGTTACGTGAAGGTTTTAGTCTACTTGTATTAAGGCTCTATGAAAAACCTTAAACTGAAACTAGCGTGCGGAGCGGAACAAGATACTACTGTATAAGACAAAATGTAATGTGATGCTCAATAAGAAAAGGAAAAACTGCCAGACACGTTATAAGAATGAGTTACAGGAAGCTGTGCCCAAAGAAAAGGAACGGAAAAATGTTAGCAAAGACCGTACAGTTGCAAAATAATTTTTCTCTATGAAAAAATAAAATTAATAAAGCAATCAATCGTACGCTAAATGAGAAAGAAAACGAAAAAGGCGCTAAGAGTTGTCTTAAATTGAATTTAATTTTATTGCACTAATTGTAAATGGAAAACATCCTATCCCCTTCTGCCCCACCTCCCGAGGCATTCATCTAAAATATAAATTCATTGTTTTAAGTTATATTGTTTTAAGTAAATAACAGAATAAACTAATGTTTAATACATTTATGAAGTGATTTTTTTTCCATAATTTTAAAAAATTTGTTAAACAATAAGTATCCCATTCCGGCGCGATTTCACAGACATATATATAGGATGGAAGGCGACGGACCATTTAAGAAATATTTTTAAGTGGAAACCACCAATATATACAGTACGCCAAAGAAATGAAAGCCAAAAAGCAGATGATGTCCTAACAGACTTAAAATTTAAGAAATGTTAAATGAATTTTAAGCAGGACAAGAAGAAGTGGAAAGGAATACCTCAGAAGGACAAATAATCTCGAATCACTGTTTTGGAGCCTGAAGTATAATAATAATACGTAATATGTTTGTAGAAAATTAAATAAGAAAGAGCAGGTGAATAACTAAATTAACATTTCGTCAATAACAATTTTAATTATAAAACCAATAATAAACATAATAAAATTAAATATAAGTGTCATTCTTCAGGTATTGGAATGTTCTTATCGGAATAAGGTTGCACATTCCATGAAAACAAACAACGTGATATACTCACTGCGTTCGGATTATGGATTAGAATTAATAACTAAGAAGATTAAAATATTTTCCTACTATAACTTCAAGTTGAAGTAAAATAGATCAAAGTTATTATATTTTCATTTTAGTGGGAAAAATTGGGGGCTCAATTATACAATATTAAGAATTCTTTTAATATAGCGAATCATGAATTCTCTATAGAAAAATAAAGTTATATGTTTACAGATTTCTTTTCCGTATGATCAAGTCTGACATTACAGCTATACACTCATACTAAAACGTTCAATGAACTATTCTTCAGACAACTGGAGAACAGGTATTTCACTTCAAATACACCGAAAAGAAGGTAATAATGCTCCATTTGAAAAGGTTTGAGAACTAAATTAGCGTGAAAATGTTTTAACAACCACCGATTTACAAAAATGAAATAATATTTAGGTACAGATGAAAATAAAAGTGAATGAATAATGCCAGCTGGCGACCTCCTGTGTGCAGTAGTCAGCGTCGCTGCCTCACATCGCAGACGTCACTGGATCGAAACGTGACAAAGTCATGGATGTTGTGCGTGTGTGAGTTTCCATACTGTGAAACCTTAACAGCTAATGAAAATTAATTCCTTGATTCGTAGAATATAGTTGCTAATGGCCTTAGTAGTTCCTGCGACAATAAAAATTTTAAAAAAGAACTCCAGTTGTTGGTTGAAGAACGTTAGTGATCTCCAAAAGTAAATTCACAACGATAAATGTTCATGTAAATGAATCAACTTAATACTAATACATATCTGTAATAATGAATACCAAATAGCATAACGTTAAAAAAGGATATACGCAACCATTGAGTATAAATAAATACTCGCTCAAAAATCATGCCTTAATGCTTCGTCCTACTAAATTCATTTACATGAATTATTTGAAAATTATATTAAAATAAAATCACACTCTGTTAACTTCAGATGATTAGTGTGTAATTTTAATATTATTATATAATGGATTCCGTTTCTAATACACAAATAATGTATAAAAATATATCATAGGAATGAATCTTTTAGTTTATATCTCGTGTAATAAAAACAGTTTTATCATTAGAAGTATTTTCTGTTTCAGGATCCTGTTCACTAGAACAAAATCTGTTGCAGTCGAAGAGACCTTTCCATTGTTAACTGGTAAGTTATAATATCGTAGTTAGTTACGTCCTGCAGGAATTTATGTTGTTTTCACTACTGCAAGAATTGTAAAAACAATTCATTCTTTATACAATCACAATTATTTATTTATAAAACTTCACATACCGTAACTTTTGATCTTTAGGCAGATGATAATCATTTAAATTGTACAAATTGCATGTCAATTAACAATGTACTCAATTTCTATTAATCTACGATTACATATGTATATATAGTTGCCTAGATTAAAATCTATTCATAATCGTAATAAGTACCGTCATACGTCCGTTGCACCACGTCGTATTGGCATTATTACCATAATACACCGTTCGTTAACTTCTTCTTCTTCCTTGGCTCTAAATCCCATTGAGGGCCTTGACAGCGGACTGTCATCTTACATGACACATTCCGAATTTGAAGAGATACGTGGTTGGCGTATAAATTCTCCAGCAGTCTTAATCCCAGCCTCCGTGACCGTCATGTCAAGAACATCCAAGCCCATGCCAGGATTCGCACCCACACCTTTGTGTTGTCAGGCAGCGACGCTAGCCACTAGACCACAGGAGCTACGCCCATTTGTTAACTATAATTACAATATTGACTGACAATCATTTAAAACAGTATTAAAAATATCTCTGTAAAACGTTTTCATCTCAACCGCCAAATTTTTATAATTAATAATATTGTCTCTATTAATACATATAAAATACCCTCAGAAATCTGTTTCCTTCTACGATTATTTTGAAGCAAAACTTCAATATTTTCACAATTAAATGATGTTTTTTATTTATAACATGATGTGACATACGCGTTTCGACTTAGTTTTTCATGTTAACTTATGATTCTACATTCGGTTTTTTAATATTGCTTGAATATCTAATATAATATGTACTACAGTTTTGCATCGCGAATACTGAAAACCAACCCGTATCACCATAGCCAAAATTATTGTAGAAAATATGTAGGCCTAACATATATTTATAAGATAATCTATACGATACTTAAAACATTAAAAAATATGAGGTTAATGAATTTATATGTTTATAATAAAACCAGCCAATATTATAAACAATTTATTTGTTAAACTGAAAGATAAAATTGATTGTAACCTCTTTATATAAATTAAAATGTCATAGTGTACTAGAAACTGAGTCAAGGCGTTATTAAAGTTGTGTGTTACCTAATTTACCGGAAAATGTATCTCGATTTTCAATTTAAAAAGAGGCTCCCTAATTGATGTATTAACTCTAATACGTTTTTAATTTATGAATTTTCAGTTACTTGAGCTCATAATTTGTTCTCTCCGGCGTCAAAGCGGCAAAGAGAAGCTAGCGAATCTCGTGCTAAGCAATTATCTCATTTGGCGACGCGACCGCTGCACAATAATAGCGAGAGAATGACACTCGTGGGATACGCTGCTTTAATTAGCGCAAATACGTTAGGTGGATAGCGTTCCTCATCGATTCCGGTCTTGTGAACAAGCCTCTAATAATAAGCTTTGCAAATGAATCCTCTCGTCGTCGTGGAATGTTTAAAAAGTCGTGTACCTGAAATTAATATTTATCAAACAATGTCACGTGCGAAAAGGCTTTCATAAACTTTAAGTTCATGCGAACCGAAAGAATTTTTATCGAATTATACTCATTACTGATTCGGACGAGTTGTCTCGTCCTGAGAAGACGCGCAAAAACCGATGCGTCTCAGTAAACTCGTCTGATGTCAATTTTTGCTCTTCTTCCTTGATCTGGACGCGATATCTCATCCCCTTCATAGAAGTTCGTAATTTTTTCGGGATACTGCGTGTCTTCACAACGCACGATTTACTTTGAACTTCTACTTTTTTTAGATTTATAAAAGCTGGAAATTTCACCAAATTTTCGTAATTTTTATTCTTAGAAAATAGTGTATAGTAGAAAGGAACGTCAATTAGAATGCGAGTTAGGAGAAGATCAAGACAGGATAAAGAAATACCGGCCTACGTTCATGGCATTTGTAGGTTTAGAAAAAGCGTTTGACAATGTGAACTGGAACACACTATTAAGGATTTGGAAGTGCACTGGAATAAAATATCGAGAAAGGAGGCTTATACATAAACTGTACAGAAGAGAGGCAGCAGTTATTCGAATAGAAGATCAAGAAAACAAAGCCGTAATCAAGAAAGGAGTAAGACAAGGATGCCCATGCTGTTTAACTTATATATAGAACAGACGATGAATCAAGTTAAAACGGAATATGGAAAAGGAATCATACTTCAAGGACAATAAATAAAATCCTTACGCTTTTCCGACGATATTGTAGTGTTAGGAGAATCAGATGAAGACTTGGAAAACATAATAAATGGCATGAAAGTAGTCCTGGAAAAAGAGTTCGATATGAGGATTAATAGAGGCAAAAACAATGTAATGGAGTGTAGTATGGGCAACAGTGGAATAGATTGGGAAGGGATATATTGACGGAAGTTAAGGAATTCTATTTTGGAAGCGTAATAACTAGGGATTATAGAAGTATATTAGACATAAAGAGTGGGATAACACAGGCAAGGAAGGCTTTCGCGAAAAAGAAGAATATGGATAATATGGGTAATATAAATGTGAATATTAAGAAATCTTTGCTAAAAATGTTCGTATGGAGCCTGGCGTTATATGGGTGCGAAACGTGGGCGATAGTAGTTGGGGAAAGGAAAAAAGAATAGAAGCCTTTGAAATGTGGTGCAATAGACAAATTCTGAAAATGAGATGGGTGGATAGAATCACACACGAGAAAGTTCTTAACAGAATAGGCGGAAAACGAACATTATGGGGGACGTTAACTAAGAGAAGGAATAGATTAATAGGCCACGTTTTAAGACACGAGGGTCTTGTAAAATTAGCGTTAGAGGGAAGTGTGTGGGGTAAGAACAGAAGAGGGAGGCCATGTATAGGAATCCGCTAAGCAGATTAGGAAGGATGTGGGTTGTGCTAGATATGAGGAAATGAAAAGGTTTGCGCATGATAGGTCAGGATGGAGGGTTGCATCAGACCAGTCTTAGGTCTGAATACCGCAACAACAACACACAGAAACCTATGCTATTTTCGAGATAATATTTGCAATAAAGAAAGAAATATATTTTAATCATTTTATAAATAATTACTATGGCTTTTTACACTGTTTTTATCAATATATGGTGCAGATGAACTGAGCTTGTAGCCGAGTTCGTGTCATCTTGCTACTTTGAGGGTTGTGCGATCGAATCTTGCTATCAGAAAGGATGTTGTAATGTATGAAGAATTTGATTTGAAACATTTTACAGATACTACCAAGAAAAATCTTTATTCCGTACTTTTCGGAGTAGTAGACCGGACCTCCTAAATCAATTACCTTTCTGATAATGATCTTTTTCAGTAATAAGATGTCATCGTCGCACCGAAAAACAACTTCAACTAATTATTGGGAACAATTTTTGCGACTACTTATTGTGCAATATTTTATTTAATTTTTATGCAAAAGTAGTGAAAACTTTTAAAAATAGATATAATAAGAAACAATTTTAAAATAAACAACTTTTATTTTATTTTTTTCAATTATATTTAATTTATTTAACTTTATTTAATATCTACCTGTAATAAAATATGACTCTATTTTCACTTTTTTTAAATATCCGTTAGTGAAGGAGTTATATGGATAATTGATTTGTCTTCACCGAATAATTTGAACGTATGACCATCTTCCCATGATTGTTTATTTAATATAAAAAACTGCTTTAGACAAATAACGATATTCAATTATCTAACTGTAAAAATTTAATCAGATTAAAGTAAACTGCCAAAAAATATTTACAAAAACGTTCATATTTCGTTTTAGTTACGACATTCGTAAACTATAATCCTGTTACAATTTATGTACCGTAACTGATGTGAGGAAACAAAAGTTATCGGGGTCAAAAAACCTTACAGTCTCATTTCATTTTTTGCAGTGTACAAATACGGATATCGGAGTTAAAAGAAATACTTATTCAAAAATGAATTACTTATAAAGTAACACAATGCCATCTGTAACATTAAATTATTATTGACATGGCTTTAACGTTAGAAAGGTGAAATTTAAAAAAATTATGTTCGTTACAGGAAAGTACATTTTTATGTTTGTAATTCTGTTCCTCTAAAAAAATTGACTTATTTTAAGTGAATTGCTTCCATGAATCGTTTGTTTAGATAATTTTTATTAACAAATATAGAGACAGAACATCCAAATTACATTTAAATTCACTGCAACTGCCTGCATTTAAATTTACTTGAATTTTTAAGTTACAATACACTTTAACCTAGTAAGTTTTTTAACGTGTATTGTTAATTCAATTTTCTAACAAACATTCTTTAATAACACACTATAATTCAAAGGAGTTAGACATGCTTGATGAAGTTCAAGTAAAGTGCGTATTGCTAAATTTAGAAAGACAAGAATAGAAAACTATTGGCCTAACTTCTTTACTTGAGATTCAATTGAAGAATTTCTAATTCGTTTAACTTGAATACCACACACCTTTGATCAATTTACACAATGGCCATTCTTCACTGATTTCCTAGAAATTAGGTTGTGAAGAACGTGATTAGTAGACCGTAGGAGAGACTAGCTCATGTTTACAGAGGTAAAGGGATGTTGAATCGGTCCTTGGGACATCGGCTCGGATTAGCTCAGTGGTAGAATACCCGCCAGGAAAGCGGAATATTCTGTGATTGAGCCTTAGGTCCGGTCAACCTTATCCATTCTCGTCTTTCTAAATTTAGCTAGCACGTTATAATTTGCGTGGTTAAATCCAGTTTAGTAAATGTTCATTTTTACAAACTAATTTCTCCTTCTTCATTTATTAAAGCAACAGCTACAGTTAGGTTTACTTCAGTACCTTATCTTCTTCTCTTCCTATAAAAGTATTATCGCATTGTAGCGAATGGGTTTATTTTCATTACAGAAGCGAAGTAGTGATTACAACGAAGGAAATAATAACATTGATTTTTATATTTAAAACATTGCTCGTATGAATGCCGCACACAGTACATTCTTTGCCTCTGCTTTTATTCGAATTTGAATCACTAAGAAATAAAATAGTCGCATTACAATGTGTCTATCAATTATGCTACTTTTCGTAGTTTTTATTTCGAATACTCACTTGCCTCTCCTGATCACATATTCGAGATAAGTATCTTAAAAAAATTATAAATTTCACTTCAAAACTGTAGCCCATATTAGTGATTTGCAGGTCCTAAAAATTTATAATTCAAATCTCAATCAGTGAACATTCAAACGGACCTGCGTGTTTCGTTGTAGAAGGGACGTTACATGTTTTTATGACGAGTGTATGTTAGATATCATATTAAAAGATCTGGTCGTGAATATTTCGCTGATTAATTCAGTGCTTTGTGTCATGAAACGTGGTACTACCTCGTGCTGCGAGCGGATCTATAAACGGAAAGGACAACCTCGAATACAGGAACATCGAATTTCACTACATAACAATGATTTTATTATGTACGTTTATTGTGGTCGTATTACGATAATAAATAAAGCATCAGTATTGGAAAATAGTAATGAGGGTAAACTATGTAATATACTACTGCGGACCTAAAACAACAGGGAACTCATTCTCTTTCATTATAAACGAATATTCCCATCCCAACATAAATATAAACTGTTACATGTAATTTTCTCAAATTATTATTATTGTAACTGCAAACTGATATTTCTCACGTTCATTCCTTTCAATAATTTATTCTAATAAATATAACTTCAAATAAACATGTAGTAAAAGTAAGTTAAGTGAGAATCCTAATAATATGAAGTTGTAATTATATTCTGATGTCTAACTGAAAATATTGTTAGATGAGTAACTAAATAATGCTCATTATAATAAATTATTTACATGAGACATTTTCAACTTGAAACTTGTTTTAAACAAAATAATGAATAATGAGAATCACATATATTATAATAGGCAAAAATAGTTACCAAAAAAGAATATAAGCAGCATATGAATAACAGATAAATATTTTGAACTACGTTCAAAGTTCTTCAAAAGAATATTAGAATCTATTTAAATCTACACGAATCAGACTAAAAAGGTATATATAAACAAGATTGTAAAATAGATATCTTACTAATTATATTAAAAATAGAGCTTCCATACTCATAGATTATAATTTCAATGATGTCTGCTTTTCTCGTATGAGTTATCAAAATATTTGATGTTCCCCTAAAATATTGTGGAATGTATATTTCATAATTTCTGTTGTTTTAACTTATGACCATATACAGCTAAAATTGACTTGTTACAATATATTACTACTCTGTGTTGCCTTTATGACCTAGACCATAATATTTCTTTCAATGCTTTTTCAGAGATAAAATCTTGCATTACCTCGTTCTACCTTCAGTTCTATAAAAAGTAACTCATAAATTCTAATACAATAGCGCCTAATTGCGCTATATTATCAGTGACGTTTTCCATTTGTATTCCTATTGGCAATAAACTAACGGAGTAGTGAATTAGTACTGTAAGTTACCTATATGCCTAAATTACTTTGGACTCATTCTCTTTCACAGCAAACTACGAAACATTGTCGTCGATCGATATTAAGCACATCGTTAACATAAACGAGGTAATAAATTCATATCTGGTCTAAAAGTCAGATTTTGGCGTGTAACGGGATTTATGATCGAATGTTGAATCTGGTTTATATCTACCCTTTACGTTGTTAGCAGTTAAAGCACTATTCCTTCCATTTCACGGCGTATAACAATGCTACGAACACCACGGCAATAATATTTATTTAAGTTAATAAACTATGAAAACCTCCCCGGGGATTAGATAGCCACTCGACCATTCATATACAAATTTTTAATTCCATTAAACAATCTACATGTCAACGGTCGGTGGATATGTCCACATGAAACTCACTGCCGCCATCAAACAAAACGTATCACGATTACCGAATATCAACAAAAAATCCTATAATGAAAAATATTCTGTATGAAAGATGCGAGTAAAGCGTTCAAACATTAACTGAAACCCTTTTCAAACATATTTTAGAATATACTTGCGTACATTGTACAAGTTGTAAATTTCATAAAGTGGCACAATATGAGCAGACGTGAAATTTACAAATTGCATACAAATATGTCTTAACTGGTATGAAATCAATAAACAAATAATGAATTATCAAAACCTAAATACAATTTTCAAGCTTCATTATTCGTTGTATCATCCTCACAGGTTTGAATAGAACACAATAATTAATTATTAAATCGATTAACGTCTGCTATTAAATAACAAATTTAATAATTTCCGACCGATTTTTACAGACAGTTTTTATTTATATAAACGACGTTTCGGTGCATATTTGCGCCTTCTTCAGGTTAATAATCTGTGAAATACATATTTCAATCTGAAAATACTTATATAATGCTATATATAAGTATTTTCAAATTGAAATATGTATTTCATAGATTATAAACCTGAAGAAGGCGCGAATATGCACCGAAACGTCGTTTAAATAAAATAATAAAAACAATCATTAATTGCAATCTGCATACCTCTGAGAGAAAAATGAAAAATAAAGAATATTTCCTTCATTTTCTGAAAGATTTAAAACAAAGGCTGACTTTACACTTCCAATAAATTACTGCAATTCAATTATTACAAGCTTAACAAGTCTTTGTGCAAGATCTTGCTTTCAAATATGCAATAAGTTTGATCCAATAGTGTTCGGTCGTATTTTTACATTCTGTTTTTTATTAATAATAATTAATTTCAAAACAATCCTGTAGCCTTCGCTGAGTTGTTTGCGTACAAGGAACATATTATGCATTCTAATGCATAGGTAAACTCTGAACTTCAGGTATCGGAAAACTTTGCATTAGCATTATTTGAAAAAATGAACAGATGAACTCGAATGTGGACTTAGGAATATCTAACCTCACTAACCTAACTGACATTTTTAAACTGAGATACATGGTCATTTAATGCACCTAGTGAATCGTATTTCTGTTAATATTCTCTGTAGCATTGAAAGATATTGTAGATCGTTTCCGTAGTTCCTGCAAAAATATTTCAACAACTTACGTGACCCGTATGTAAACAAACTTTCTTCAGGCGTACTGTCAGAACAGCTTTCTTTGGAAAGAATTTTTACGTGTATAGAAACAAATAAAGTTTGATTCCAATTTCATGTGTTTGAACAGTTGGTCCATGTTATTCCTGATTTATTCTGTCGTTTAACCTCAGGAAGTAAAAGTTTCATATGATTCTCAGCTGAAACACAATTATAACCATACCGAAGAAGACTGGGGCTGATAGATGCGAGCACCAAAGGACAATTAGTTTAGTATTTCATGCGTGCAAAATATTAACCACAATAGTATTTAGGAGGATGGAACGTCAAATAAAATGCAAGTTAGGAGAATATCAGTTTGGTTTTACGAAGAATGTAGGAACCAGAGGAGCAATATTGACTCTGCGTCCAATTTTAGAATGCAGGATAAGAAAAACAGGTTCATGGCATTTTTATATTTAGAAAAATCTACAAAAGATTCATCTTCAAGACGACAGGAATAAAATACGAGAAAGAAGAGTTATTAATAACCTCTACAGAAGGCTGTAAACAGTAATTAGAATTGAAGGGCAAGAAAAGAAATCAGAAATCGAGACAGGAGTAAGACAAGGATGTAATCTGTCGCCCATGCTCTTTAACTTATATATAGAACAGGAGATGAAGAAAGTTAAAAAGTAGTATGGATAAGGAATCAAAATGCATGAGAAGAAATTAAAACCGTACGGTTTGCAGATGGTATTGTAGAAATAGAGGAGTCAGAGGAAGACTTGAAAAACATAATAAATGGCATGAACATGGTCCTGAGGAAAGAGTACAACATACGGATTAATGGATGGAAAAAAATGTAAGTATGTAATGTTTGCTCGGTTCATACAAAATACAAAAATATCTGAGAAAAAAGTTTTCAATTGATTTGCAATTATTGATTCAATATGCTGTATTTTGTTATAATTGTTATTTCAAATTCCTCCCAATAACATACTATGGCAATATAAAATATGAAACAAAAATTAATGTTTTGACTTATAGCAGAATGATAGAAATTTTTATGAACTTTGAAGAACTGAATTAATTACTTATGCCTACATATCAACTCTCAAGTAACATGTACGGGAATTTTAACATCGAAATATTTAAGTATTTATTTAATATAATCTCTACAGAAAGTAATCAGCAGTAATTAGAATTGAAGGGCAAGAAAATAAAACAGAAATCAAGAAAGGATAAAACAAGAATGTAGTCTGTCTCCCATGTTGTTTAACTTACATATAGAACAGGCGAAGAAGAAAGTTAAAAATGAATATGGAAAAGGAATCAAACGGTAAGTAGATGAAGAGATCAAACGGTTTGCCGCTGATATTGTAGTATTAGCGGAGTCAGAAGACCTGGAAAACATAATAAATGGCATGAACATGGTCCTAAGGAAAGAGTACAACATACGGATTAATGGATGAAAAAAAAAGTAATGCAGTTTAGTATGTGAAATAGTGGAATAACAAAGGGTGTTATATTGGAAAGGAATATTTTGAATGAAGTTGAGGAATTCGGCTACTTGGGCAGCACAATAAATGGTAAGATTCTAGTAGAGTAGGAAATCAAGCAAGAAAGACTTTCGCAAAAGAATAAGAATTTACTTACGGGTAATATAAGTGTGACACTAGGAAATAATTATTAAAAATGTTCGTATGGAGTGTGGCGATATATGGGTGCGAAACCTGGACGATAGGTGTTGCAGAAAGGAAAATAACAGAAGTTTTCAATATGTGATGCTACAGAAGAATATTGAAAATCAGATGGGGGGATAGAGTTAGTAACCAGGAAGTTCTAAGCAGATAGGGGAAGAGAGAACAATTTGGAGGACTTTAACCAATAGAAGGGATAGATTGGTAGGCTACTTTTTGAGACATGAGTGTCTTGTAAAATTAGCATTAGAGGGAAGTATGTAGGGTAAGAACAGAATCGGGTGGAAAGGATGGAATACGCTAAGCAGATTAGAGAGGATGTGGGATGAGGTAGTTATGTAGAAATGAAAAAGGCTTGAGCAGAACAGGCTGTCATGCAGTGTTGCATCAGAACAGTCTAAGGACTAATTACCACAAAAACAACAACATGATCTTATCGTGATAATTTGGTAACACAACTCGTGTCAATTAATTTCCGAATTTAAAATTTGTAGCTTAATTTTCTTTACGACTGTACTTGTGCGCTGTTTTTACACGAAAACGACGACGTCGCAGAAAAAAGACGTTGTGTGTGCTGCGGTTTTGAGAGCAGTGAATTCAATATTCAACTTCAGCATGCATCCCGTGTACGTTTTACAAAAAAGACAAAACAAAACATGCACGGCAATGTCATAAACATATCTACGAGTGCATAACAGATTCTTGGAATATGGCTGCGTATGTAAAGGGAAACTTGGTGCTCTTTTTTCGCACGTTAGATATAAATGTTTAGTATATTCGAGTTAAGCTAAGAGCTCTGCTTTTCAAACCGTATCTTAGGTAATCAATATAACGAGGTATTCAAGAAAAAACTGTATAAACTCGCTGATTACCGAACTTTATGCACTAATGTACACGAAAAAATAATAAATGTCGGGATCAATTTTGTTTGACATTCACTTTTCTCTAATGTAAAAAATCCAAAATCCTGTTTTATCATTTCATTTCCTTTTTAGATCACAATTTTATTACAGACCGTATTTAAACACGTCATCAATTTTTATTTCCTCATATTGTACCGCAGTAGAACCAGCGTCCAATTTTTTTATTATTTAAGGAAACTTAAATAACAAATATTTCGGCCTAAGAAAGTCGCTGGCCAGGAAGATGGGGTTTTTCCACGCGCCGTCTTGGCGGCTCGGAATCTAAACAAAGAGAATTCTGCGGCGTTATTCCAATCGATCATATGTGTGTGTGTGGCTGAAACGTTTTACAAGGAGATTATCGACGCTTGTGGCGCGCCATCAACAATACCTTCCTGTCGGCAAGTCTCAAAAGAAGCCGACAACAGAGGAGTAACTTCATGTTACAATACTTTATACCGAAATTTTGAAAAACAATGACAGTCCTTAGGACATTGTGTACAGGAAAAAAACGTGGTACAAGGTGATGGCTAGAGGATATTGAAGGAGAGTGGTGGACAGATTTCTGGTGATACAAGGAGGTGGAGAGAGGAGATTGGCAGCGGAGAAGTTACGGCGAGAGCAGATTTGTGAGGTGGCAGCGGAGAGGTGGACCATGCTTTGATCAGTCCAGGAAGCAGGGAGGAAGGGTCTTAACAACTCAGGTTCGTCGACGAACAGAAAATATGCTACACGTGGTCACCCAAACCATTAATACCCTGAGATCTTAAATAGAATCCCATTTTAATTAATTATTTTTGTACATAATATATACACGAACGACCCATATTAAAATTATTGTGTTTACAATTAATAAATGTATATATTTAAACCCAATTATTAATTTCATTAATTAATATTCCCCCCAATGCATTTACAATATATTTAATCATTTAGTACCAGCGGCTGAAATTCTTGTCATAATCAGTAATATCCATTCATGTGTCAAATAATTCTACCCGTTTTTTAATTTTTAAGTGTTGTAATAAACAATTGATAGGTTAATAAAATGATAATCATTTATTAAATTAATGCATCGGTAAAACCTACCTTATATCATTTTAGTTGTGTTTACTTTCATTTTATTTTGTTATTTTATATAGGTCCAGTTACAAAACTTTTGAAATTTTCAGATAAAATAGAACACTTTTGTCACATTGGATGGACTGTCTTTTAACAATCTCAATTTGCCTGCATCTTCATTACCGCCTGTAAAATTATTACACCCGCGAGACTTCCCACTGACGGAGTGGTAAGGAGAACGACATAATTAAATCTTTTGAGAGTAGCGTTTGCTTCGGTTTAATGAAAATTATTTGAGGCGTTTTGATGACTTCTTCGAGCTGTGTATAATGGTGAGGTGTCCTCGTAAAAGGTTATTGCGGCCTTTGGAGCTAAGGTGAAGGCATCCGGCCACATATTTCCCCAGGAGCCTTTGATCGCTTCTACACAGAGGCGCTGCAGTCTTCCACTTACACAAAGAAATGAGCTTCAGACGCCGCTTCATTTTCACATCTCGTAGGGTTTACCTTGCAAACAAAAACTGCGATGGCGATATTTCTGAGATGGAGATTAAATGTCTCCCAGTCTACACGACTAGATAGACTCGCTTTTTTATCATGTTGATTAAATCTGACGAAACTTATTTCCGCTCAGCTTGAAGTCGTGAAACGATGTTTTGCATGTGATTACATACCTCCCAAAATATATTAAAATTTTCAGTACAATACGTGCGTACACAAATATACTATCAATATACTTCTCAACTGAAATTAACAGTAAACGGGTCAGGTAATTATGGTAAATTAATCAAACGTTCATGAGACTCTCGAAACAAGAATATCATTCTAATTAAAAATATTAAATTATAATCTGCTCATATCAATTCATCTTATATAAACCCAAACATATTTTGTTACATTTAAAAAAATGTAGTGATATATTCTTGTGGAGACACGTTAACTGGTGAGTACTGAATACATTTTATAAATAAATCCACAAACAAATACGTATGGAATATGTCAAACTTTACCTCATTTTTTGTGAGATAATACAATATTAGAAACATTCCATGAATCTTGATTACGAAAATCTAAATCACGTTACAAACATATCCATGTATTTAATAAACATCTAATAATGGAATATTAATTTACAATTTATTTTCTAGTGGCACTTAAATTGAAATTAACTCAGTCTAAAGTTTCAAATTATTCCCATAAGAACTAATTACTTTTCAAAACAAAACACAACTTTATTACTCCACCAATAGTTTGGATAACTGCTTTCAAGGTTTTATAATTCCTGGAGTAATGGAATATGAAAGTAAAATTTTTAACGAATACTATAGAATTGAATACGCATCATGAACAACAATCGTATTGGAGATATAAAACTAAATTCAGAAATCATGTTTAAGGAAAATGTGTAAGTACTGCCAGGCGAGAAATGAAATAAAACTATTTATTGGAATGGGAAAACGTAAGGTAATTAATCTAAGACTCCTGCAGGCTGAGACGATCTTGAGCAGTTTGAGAGGTGTATGTACGGGGGTCAAAGAACTTCGGCATACGGTAAGAGTTGTCCGCTGATCACATTGGACCAATCGGCTAACTGCCTCTCAATACTGATCAAGGCATGGAGGCGCGTTTGTTGCGTTTTCACAGCAACCCAGTCTCCCGTTATCAGAGGGGCGCAGGAGTAGTACCCACTTGCAAGACCTACCTGATGCAGGTTTTCTAGGGTTTTCCCTGCATCACCTTTAGGTGAAACACCGGGTAGGATACTTACACTATAGCCTGGGGGCCCTAGTCAACCCTGGGCTACCTTGCTCTACCTTCCACATCCCCCCTTTTCCAGTCCCTTCCTATACTATTAAAGGGGAGTTGCCTGCTTCAGGATCACCCTCATGTAGCCTGTTACCCGCCAAAAAAAATTAATAAAAGTAATACCATACACAGGCGATGCGGGAGTTTTCTCGCAGGTGCTTCACCCCAGAGTGACTGCGGGGCTCACCTGATTTTGTCGGGAATGCCTCGCACTCTCTCTGGTTTTTTTATCAAAGTTCTCATATGCTGAGACACCTTCACCTATTTTAGGAGATATATGTACTGCGGTCGAAGACCTTGGGCATATGGTCACAGTTGTCCGCTGATCCCATTGGATCTTAAATTGGTGGAGACATAGAGAAGAGAATGCTGCGACCCCACAGCAAACTCTTCTCCCGTCATTCGGAAGGGCGTGAGGATAGAACCCAATGCCCGACCTACCTCATGTAGCTTTTTAACCCAAAAAAACGTAAAAGTAATACTATTTTCATATATATATATACGTTATTGCAGCTAAATTTCAGGACAATGGTTTTTGCGAAATATAATTACAGATTTACACACACAAACGTGTATATACATATGGTTGTTTGTGTAAATCTGTAATTAAATTTCGCAAAAACCATTGTCCTGAAATTTAGCTGCAATAATGTCCAGCGGGAAAGGAAAAACACGGTTACAGCACTTTGAGATACATGCATAATATATCTGTATATCAGCTCGTATCACCATGTAGACAACGTCGTCTAGTAACAAAATACAAACATAAGATATCTAGAGTCGTAAATAAATATGATTGACGGTCGAAGGTTTCTGAGTATTGTAAATTACTGAATGTGATTATGCCATCTCTTGTTACCGCAACTGTTTTACGACTCGAATATTCTGCATTGAGAACGTCGCGTTTTCCAGGGCACTACAACGTTAAAGCTCGATATTGTCGCGGGTTTTCCGCATTTACTGTCACATAAAAACTAACTCATAAATCTTATTTGTTCAGTAGGAAGAAGAAAATGAAGAATATTATTTAAATATGTGTGTAGATGAGCACTGGAGTATAAGATGGCATCAGAAAATTTTACAGATTTTATTCACACTCTCGCCTCCAACAAACTTTAACAGTTTTGCTCTTTCAGTATCCGCTGTCAATCATTTTAGAGATAAATGTAATGAAACCGTGTGGAAAAAATACCTTCATCAATTATAAATTTAATATGTCCATTTTATGATTCGGGTATTTATATGATACTTCCAAAAGTATTTAATCACCGGCCAAATTCAATTAAAAATCCTTTATATATTTTCGATAAATTAAGCATTCTAAAATTAACTTTTGTACTTGATTTTATTTCTTTGACAATGTTCTACCATTAGGCCAGAGAATATCGATGTGTTTCTGAACCGCAGGTGTATAATCGATCTACAGTATTTTCCGTAGGATAGACACACACTCATGCTGGATCTATTGCTCGGAGAAATTTTATTATTTTCAAATAGCTAAATTAAATATCAAGCGAGTCATTTCGAAATAAGTATTAATGTTGGCAAATATTATATATATACATATTGGATTTTCGGTTAGTACAGATAAATATGATAGTATTTTTCCGAACTTTAAAAATTATTTTTTAAAATATTAAGGATATTTTAATTATTATATTGCGGATAATAAAACCCTTTGTGAACATAGTACAAAAAATACATTGGCTGGAAACACGGCTAATATGTGGCAAAATATACTTGAATAATAACTGAGAATAAAAATTTAATTTAAGCGAAGTTTTATATCTGTTCTGTGCACTAATCCAGGTTTAACCCAGGCAAGGTCGGAAGTTTTTGTTATTTTTATGTCCTAAATTATGAATATTTAAAAATATGAATTTTATTTCAAGTTTTCATTAAGGTATTTCAACGTATATTTAAATACCTATTCTTACAGTTTTTCCCAAACTATTAATTTTTTCCTATGATCTCTACGCCCTATAAATGACCCTATTTCTCCGATCAGATATTTCTTCCCACATGGCTACTCATAACTCTCTTAGAATTCAAAAAGGCTACTTTCCCTGAAAAGTATCACGATCAGTCGCAGACGAAAAGTTTCACATATCTCGAGCATTCGTTCTCAAAAAACTTTCTTTACAAACAATTACGTCTCATTAATCACTACTCAATCAGATCTACGCTAACAATGTGATGTGCTTTGACGCAATCCGGAATTCCATTATTGTGGCAAGAAAATAAATAATATGACAACACTCGTAATCCATTTAAAAATTCAAGAAGACACAATTTAACTAACGTCACCAGACGTCGCGCAATTCTCACGAAGTTTTTGAATAACTTTTTCCATCTTCCGCAAGATGTCTCGCGAGTAGATCAACTGTGGGAGAGAAGGAGAACAAGAGTATACAGAATCTTTGGAGGCAGTTGACTAGGCTGTTGTTTTATGGCCCGCGGCAACAACTAATATTATCATTTAAAGTCTTTACTGAATTGAATTTAAATCTGAAAGTTATTAATTTATTAATTATGAATCAAAATAAATTTTATATAATTGAAAATTTTTCTAAGCAGAATAAGAGAAGAAGGAACAATATGGAGGACTAGGACCGAGAGGAGCGATAGATTAATAGGCCACGTTTTGAGACATGAGGGTCTTGTAAAATTAGCACTAGATGGAAGTGTGTGGTGTGTAAACAGAAGAGAGAGGGAGAGGATAGAATACGTTAAGCGGATTAGGTTGGATGTGGGATGTGGTAGTTATTTAGAAATTAAAAGGCTTGTGCAGAATATGTTAACATGGAGGGTTCCATTAGACCAAAGACTAAATACAGCAACAATTGGAAAGTGTTTGTTTATGTCATTACGTACCTCAAGTTATAAGGCGACGAGGTAAAATGGCCTTGCAACAGGAGTCAGCATAAACCTTCACGTAGTCTGTCAATGGATATTAATATATATAATATGTGAAGTGTGAAATAATGTTTAACTACGATTTTATTTAAGTAATGATACTTTTAATTAGTTGATGAATTTGCAAAAAGTTTTTTAAGTTTCAGTGCAGATATTTGAGTACAACTACATTAATAAGGTCTAGGGTCACACATACTCAATTTTTGCAGATATATTATTTCTCGCTAATAAGACCAAGGAAATTGTTCGAGTAACTTCTAAAAAGCCAATTGATTGTTTCCGTGTGTTTTTGTGTATGTACTTCATACAAATCTAAACGCGTGGAACAATTTCGACCGAATTATGTACGCGTGTTCCCTGTCGGGGTAAGTCACTGCTACCACCCCTAGTAAAATTTTAGCAACATAGGCCTTACTTGGATTATACAAAATATTATCAAAACAGGAGGACGAAGTATTGTAATAACTTTGTAATAAATAGTATAGTTTTCTGACTCAATGTTTTCTATTTAATTATATTATATTATCAGAATTTTTTATAATATTTCTTTTTATTATAAAAAATCACAACTATATTCCGTTGGAAAATTTCAAACTTTCGTGTTGCAAAAGTGTGCTAATTATTAGGGTTAGGATAGCGGAAGGTCCTGGGTTTGATTTCCGATCCAGTCTATATTTTTCCACTCTGATCTCCAATATTTTGCATATTTTAATAATATAATTCAAATAGAACAATTTATATTTTAACGATATATATATGTTCTACATTGGTTGTAAATTGGTTGTAAAAAAAATTGCGGGTAGTTCACTTCAGAAGAAATGTGACATCATATGCCTTTACCTGCAGATGTCCCAAAATTGTGGAACATGTGAATAAAATTAAAGAAGTTGGTTTGGTCGTTATTTTATCTGTTGTATAAAAGTAAGTATTTGACCAAACGTACTAAATTCTGTCATAATATCTACTTAATATTTACGTAGTTGTAGAGAAATATTACTTAAACTTGTTTGCCATAAATAATTCTTATAGTGAGGGATTGAAAATGGAGTGTCAACAGTCCGTTACCTGTTTTTACTGTCCGTAATTTTGTTTGCCAATAACTTTTGTTGTTCAACTTAAACCATTATCTTCACTTTTCCACGTTCACTTCATCTACTGTAGTTGTTAATAGTGCCTAGCGCTCATTCCATTATGCCAGCTCTACGTTAGGATATTCCCCTGAGAAATTACTTGTCGAAACGTCCCCTAACGCATTAACGTGATTGTGAAGGTGGCGTGGTTACGGTGATACATTTGTTTCCCTTGCACCCAGTTTATTCCCTGCGGACGTCAACCGTTTAGCCTCGCAATTACCCCGCATCGGGTACAGTAGATAGATTGATCTATGCGTCTGGCAACTGTACTCGTACTTCAGGCAGACAGCCCTGACACCGATTGGTTTACTGTGAAGCGACGCCTGTAACTCAGCATAACGCAGTGAAACCACGACGCAGCTGTCGTAAACTGTGAATCACTATGGGCCCATCAATAATGCGTGCCGACGCCTTGTCCCATAAACTTGGGCCTTCGCTCCCAACTTGGGCTCGACCAGGGGAGGTAATTATTCCTCACTACATAACAGGGCTCGCGAGCTCACAGCCTACAGTCTTACAAACTACCAACGCGAAGAGAGCGGAAATTAACGAATGGAAACCTTCTCCAAACATACATTATAACTATCGTTAAATGCTAATGCGACATAAAATAAAATTTTAATAAAAATATATTGTGAATGTTATAAATTAGAATAATTGTCAGGTATGCTTAATTCTTAGGCAGTATTATTGTAAAATATGCGTCTCTTATTTCTTAAAAAAATTAACGTTCATTTTCAAAACCAAATACGACATTTAAATATTTTAAATGTTAAACATAGTTTGTTTATCGGCGTATGAATGTAATCGTCACTTAGATACAAGAATTTTCTGCGTTATTTCACCATTCGTATTTTTCAACATACCTATTTACTTTATTTTGAAGATGTGATAAGCAATCCCGCATCGAATTTGTTCTTTCGTTACATCCAGAATTCCTTGCCTAGGCATTAAAAATCTTAATCCAGCCCTTTCCATCTTTGTCTTCTTTTGTCTGTACGGTATGCCACACTGGAAGGTTTTCGTTCTCCTATCGGTACGAATTTCATTATGCGCATTTTAGTTAAGCCGATTACCCTCCTTTGACGCTGTCTTTCTCTTGGTCCATTTACATCGTAGTTACTTAATTTTCTTTAAGAGAGAGGTATTAGTGTAATATGCCTAAATAGATAATTTCGGGTACAACCCTAATTCCTCTGCACATTTGAATTTTTTTAAAGTAAATTGTCTAGGTGATGCTCATTACCTGAAAATTATACAGATTTACGCAGAATGTCGGGCTTAGAAATGTTTAATGAGTTTTAGATAATGTGACAACGGCTGGTCCTTAAAGGACTCCTGATGACCAGATCCCTTCTAAAAGTTTATTAAACAATTGATAACCGATCTTTTTAAAATTCTTGTAAGATAGAAAACTATCCTTTCTAAATAACTGTCCCTTCCAATTTTTGAAGCGACATGTCCTGAAGTACGTCATCTATACACTTTGTAAAATCAATAACAATAGCGTCTATTCTGCTCGCATTATCAGCTCCCTCTGCTGAATCTTGCTAATTATCATTTGACTTCCACGAGAGATTTCCCCCAAAATCCTTGTTATTTTTTTTAAGAGAAACCCTTGTCCTCAAGTTTATCTCTTATATACTCACTTACTAGGTGTTCCTTCAGTTTTCATACTGATGAACTCCGTTTTACTGCCCTACTAGATTAGCCCGGCGTTTCCCGGGAATAAATTTACATCAACCCGACACAGTATTTTATTCAATAGTAATATATCGTCAGCACCGAGAGCGTCACATTTTTGTAAATTTATCTTTTCACACCCCTTACTTTATGCCGTCATAACCACAGCAATGAGTCCGTATCTAATCGTGTCAGAAAATGTACTGATACCTTAAATGGCCACAGAAAACTACACAGATAGTCAATTGCGCAAGGTCTTTTTACTTTGCCATATAAAATGAAACAAAAGTACATAATTTTTATAAAGTTGAATCCAGTGAATATACAAAAACCACGGATCATTTGTGTATCTATTTTATTTGTAATATCTAAGCTTCAGAGTAAACCTTATAACTCGCGTTTAACGGGTCCCGCTTTGAACGATAGCTTAATTACGACGTGAAATGTTTATAAATCACAAAATATATAGTGTTATAGATCAAAGTTATAGGCAACACCCATTAACTTTTGGAGATCTAGACGAGCGTATGGCCCACGAACCCTATCCCTTAGAATGTTTTCACTCCTTTATGTTTATATGTATATAGAATCTACTCTCGTAGGTTTGATGTACTATGCCAGAAACCTTTGCAGGACTGTACTCAACAACTTCCCAAAGGTTCATGTCGATCCGATGAATGATGTAGTAACGCATAAAGGACAAACAGACGGACAGACATACATTTGATTTCAAATATCTATGTATGTATATATATACATACATATAAAGATTTGAAAATTTGAGCAAAAATTCTCATTTTCCAACTTAATAGCAGCGTTTATATATTAATGAATAATTAGTGTCATTAAGTACGGAAAAATAGCCATCCAACATGGTTAACAAATTTCGGTCGAGAAGTCACCGAGGCCGTAAGATTTCTTGTGCTTGGCCTTGCTAAATCCTCCTCTATGTCTTAGCAGTTGTCTGCAAGTTAAATTATTCGTTGTCGTTTATATTATATGCGCCGTTAGTTTTATTATATACTTCATACAAGCTAAAATTTGTGTAATTTTAATTATCAATTACTTTGTTTTACTACTATTTATAGATTAATATTAAGTTAATCGTTTTTCAGACGTAGGGCTTAAAGTTTTTTTTGGTCTGATTCATATAAATTATAATTTATGACTTGGTAATGAAGTGAAAATTCGTTACTGTTTCAAATATTATATAATTATACACTTTTATTTTAATGTAAATAATAGTTTATTCTTACCGTTTATATCGTTATACCGTTTATACCATATATAATGTTGTAAGTTAAAGGAATACTAATATATAAATACGTACGACATTGTACTATGATTACATTTTTCCCGTACGGAGTAGGTAGTAATTACACCAAATTTTTACCAGTGAACCTTATGATTACTTACGTAAGATTTCAGTGTTAAATGACCACAAAAAGTAATGTCATAAGGTGTACCGTACAAGCTATTTTTATATCAGCTAAATTTGATCGTAATCTAACTGCATTAAGTCTCAATCATTTAAACTCCACGTAAACCTTAGGTATCTTTCGACCTAACAGCATCAAAGAAAGAAATAGTTAAAAGTTACATATTTTGATGGCTGTCTTCTTAAAAGAAAGTACTACTTTATGAAAAACTGTTGGCGGATATGCGAAGAACTCTCAGGGTGCAAATAAGATAATTTATTATATTTTTGTGTATCAAAGACAGTTTCATATAATTTACATTACAGAACTAAATTATCATAGTATGTGTAATGTGCTAAACGTATTAAGTCGCTTCATCCTAATTAATAGGTTACTTCGGTGAACGTGTCAACTGAGTTGGTTACATTCAGGCTCTCGTGTAATTGCAAGTTGTAGAAGTTAGAAAAGTTGAGGTTTTTGGCCTAAAGTATAATGCCTACAAAGCGAACCAATGAATTTTTATTTTTAAAAAAGCTGATGTAACCACACAAAGCAGAGCGGAAAGCCAAATGTTTCCGTTGACCGCAGCGCTGCTGTTGGTTTTACACATTAACTGATTCATCAGCAGCAGGCGCGGCGCGGTTATTCTAACTGAAATTAACGGTGTGAAGTGTTGCAGGGGAGAGCGTTTCCGCAATATTGCGAACGCGGTGATGCCCGTTTGTCATTTAGCCATAGCGAGATTAAAGGACCGATTCGCTACGATAACCAAGCACGCGTAATTATTCTCATTGAAGCCAATGGGCCTTGCGGGAGCTGCGATTATACTTGCAAATTGCGGGCGCTCTCGCTAGAAAAGAATAAAAAAGGAAAAGCGACCATGGTCGACCTTTCAATGGCTGTTTATCCTTTAAATAAACAGAAAAAGACAATGTAAAGTGGATGATTAATATTTTCGAACAGAAAAGAGTAAGTACCACGTGAAATTATACAGAATTCTACTTTTTTCCAAAGTAATTTGCATTACAAAAATTAAGTCCATAAATTAATTATTCGTAACAATATATTTCATCCTAATATAATTATATAGCAAAGTAGAACCTTCTTTAATAATATATAATAATAATATATAGTAACATTTACATAGGAATATATATATATATATATATATACGTTTACATATATTGTAACTAACTTCCTAGTATTCCCGTTTCCGGCTACTCCGCAAGAGGTGTCAGGTATATGAAAATGAGTTCGATGATGAGATTGCTGTACTTTGCAATCATCTGGGAACTAAATCCGGCTTCTCCAGAAATGCTTCTGAATAGTGAAACAACTTATACAAAAAAATTGCGAGGATTTCAGGTCAACATCTAGTAACTCATTGCATTTTAACTTAATTTCAAGTTTTTGGTATTTCGCCTTAGATTACCCTCCAGTCCACATTCCCATTACAAATAGTAGTTTCTTCATTTATTATTGAGATAAGAACGTGATTGACCTCGTTGGTTGGTGTAAATATAAAAATATATAAAAGTAAAAAAAGAACGTGATTTATTATTTACAATCAATTCATGCATATAATTACAATTTGATACTATCTTCAAGAAAATCTGCCATAAATTGATATAGTTATGAATTCATTAGTTTATTTCTCATGATGGTCGTCACGGTAATAAACTCAAAATGTTAATATTCTAGTTTCATTCGCTTTTCAATTAAATTTATTTAATTTTTCCATGTTTTAAAATCATATGGGTAAATAAACAAAGATTACATTTAAATATTTGCGAAAGTTGAGGTACTAATAATATATTTTAAACAGTGATTATAAAGATTTATATTAGTTGTTATTTCCATTAGTCCTCGGTTCCGGAAATCTGATACGTCATACATTACATCTAGTAACAAAAAATTATAAGGTCAAAATAAAATAAGAAATAACTAACTACCTAAAATCCTCAAATACAGAGCTTGGGTAATCAATATATGGTATAAAATAACTGAAAACACGACACGGACTCCTAAAAGGACAAACACGAACTCAGAAACAATGAAAATGTCACTTCTTGAATCTGCACGACAAGGAATCTGACCTTCCGTAGTAGCTGCAGGCAATATGTGAAACAAACAAATCTGTAGAAAGAACTATACGGAACGTTTTAAAGTTATGTAATAGGAAAATTTTAAAAAGCAGCAAATTCAAAACTTTTGCACGAACATTAAAATTAGTAAATATTGCAAGCAATCTGGGATTATTGTAATAGATATTGGTGAAACAGATTATTTATATAAATTCGGCAAAGTAGATAATTTTGTGGGTAAAAGTAATAGTTGTACCAAAAGATCTGGCATTACATATGTATTTGAAACGCTCATCGCGTCTGTCGAGATTTCTCGAATCCAGCCTTCGCTTATAAATGTCGTACATTTCGAGTAGAAGATAGCAGAAAATACAGTTTACCCCCAGCAATCAACCGTGAATGCTTCTATTAGAGCCGCCAACGACAATTACATCGTTAGGGCGAATGTGCTGATATTGCTCACAGTTCCAACTTTATCTTCAGCAGGCACTTTAGAAGTTTTCAAACCCTACTTAATTGCAGAGCGTATACGTCAAAGAGCAGTCAAAAAATTAAATTAAGGCATAGTTTATAAGAAATAATTTTAGAAGATGGTTTAAAAAGTGCCTGACATTTTTCTCGAAGATAGAAAAATACGGCCGGTAACAGACAACTCCATACAAAGTACCACGGATATTTTTGCTCTCTATGTGCATTCCTTTTATAGCGAGCGTATTTCATTATTTCTTAAATTACTGAGACTCATAATGCTGGTTATGGTGAAATAAACATTATTTCCGGATAAGTAGGCCTGAAACCGTAAGTGTTAAAAACAGACTAGCTTGATACCGGTTAAATCACATGTTAATCAAGAAATGAGTGTCTAATTAAATATTACACCGGGCTAAGAAAACTGGCAATATACATATACATATATATATATATATAGCTCAATGTTTCCTAGAGTTGTGATTGTAATTTATTTGGTAAGCATTCTCTATAGTAAACGACTTAAGCTACATATGTAATATATATATATATATATAATATACGTTTGTAAATGTTTATACAAACGTTAACGCGTGGACAGCTTGCGATAAAACTTGGTACATATATTCTTGGTTTGGTTTATTTATTCCATTTATCCTCGAATAATGAAATAGAAAGTGTCAATTTAAACTGTAACATACTATTAAGGATTTTGAAGACTACAGGAATAAAATATCCAGAAAGGTGATTTATACATATCCTCTAAAGAAGGCAGTCAGCAGTAATTAGAATTGAAGATCAAGAAAAGAAAGAAGTCGGGAAAGGAGTAAGACAAGGATGCAGTCTGTCACCCATGCTGTTTAACTTAAATATATAACAGGCGATGAAGAAATTTAAACGGAATATGGAAAAGAAGTCATACTCCAAGGAGAAGAAACAAAAAAACGTACGGTTTTTCCTTTCAGTAAAATATTCTCACAATGATTCACAAAACTCTTTTACTTACTAATGTTCGTTACCTCTAGAGGAAAGCTATTACTAAAAACACTTAAAAGGTGAATACTTCTCTGGTAGAGAGCAAGGCGATGCTTGTCCGACTTAGAGCTGAGAGATTTCTAGTCGTGTATTCCTGAACTTCATCAGTAGTTTGAAATAGATTCATCCTCCGCTTTACGAACTTTAATATTTCGTGAATATATACGAGTACACTTGTGAAGTTAATATTTGCAAAAATTTTAAATTCGGTTTACAACTGTATTTATAACACGTACTAGAAAGTACAAACTTCTATATTTCTGACTCTTTTATTGATGCGACTATAAATAAAATGAAAAAAACAATCAGTTTCGTTGTGTTCCTACGCTAACTTTCTCAACCGAGTTTCCCAGCAATTTGATATGTATGGTGGTACCACTTTAATCTGTTGTCGATCTGAAAATCCTGAAGAAGCGCATCAGATGAAAACTTGTCTCATAACAATTTAGTAATAGCCTTTATAATATTGCTATATCTTCTGCCCATTTTTAACATCACTCGTTCGACGCCCAGCGCGATTTGGTTGAGCTTCTCACCGGACCCAAATCCGACTGTCGTACAAAGACGTCAAAAATGGCATTCAAGACATATTTAAAGATTAAAAGTTGTTTACTTAATGTCAGAAAAATTTGTCATCCGGTGAGACTCTGTTATTTGGATATGTAGGCATAATAAAAGAGTTAGAAATATTCTTTCATTATCGTCAACATTACATGTCCTTTCGTGCATCAAAAAATAAAAATATGCATTGTCACTACCATAAATGGCTTATTTAGTTTTAAAAAAGTCTTTTTACATGCATGGATAAACAAATATTGTATTTAAATCTTCAACGATGATACCAAATATTTTCATATTTCATTCCCAAATAATATATTATTATCTAATTGAAATATATGACCAATAAAACCCTCCTTTTATTATTTATATACATTCTTTGAATACTATTTCCACCCTATGGAATCCGCCATCTTTCTGTTCTAAATAAGCGGACCTACAAACCCTTATTACCTTTTTTAATTTTTTTAAATTTCATGTCCGTCATATTGGATCCTTTTTTATTAAAAGTTTTGAGTCGCTTCACCCCTAGGGTTATTAGCAACTATGCACAGTATAAAGAACACAGCTTTTTCTCTTCCCATTATAGATTCGAATATGTTCGTTTTCACCAGGAAGTATAATAGAGTGAAGATGGCTGTTGTTGATTTGTAAATATTCTCTTTGGTGAAAAATACTATATACCATGTAGAAACAATTTTAATATCCTCGGATATAACTTATAGTAATTTAAAAAAAAGGTGAACGGTTCAATGTAGCCTTTCCTTTCCGCCGAATGTATGGGACAATCGTAGTGTACGTAATTTTGTTTTTCATAAAAATCTAGAGTTTAAAATCAGCGTTGTCAAAAATATAGGTCTACTGAGTTTCAAAACTTTCAATTAATTGGTTGACTTTTGTCACACGGTTTGGAGTTTTGGACCATTGTGTCGGGGCTCTACAGCATAAACAAAGCGATAAGCGTGAATTCCTATTAACTTATTTTCCTCGAAACGCTAAGTAAGGTAACTTTCTCTTGCAAATATTAAAAATCTATTTATATAAACATGATAATCTTGACTTGATAGTCAATCTTAATGTGAAATGTAGAACAAATACCTAGAATGGACGTTTAATTTCATGTCTTCATTACCACCAGAAGCATGTTAAAATATACAAAACCGAACTAAAAATTAACTTTTGCAAGGCTAAATACAAAACACAAGTAATACAGCAGTTAATAGTCGCATACACGTGTATAAAAAATAAAGTCTCATTTAATATATGAATTATCATATGTAAAACATAAAATAATGTTTCATGTCACCGGATGAATGAACAGTTTTTAAGAATGTAAATTCGTTAAATTATTATTATAGCTTTATTAAAGAAGTGAAGTGGGATTCAATTAACATAAAATGTTGATAAATCATCAGACACAGATATCTTGCTCAATATACAAGTAAAACATGTTGCCTACGCTGCAGGCAATGATGTGCATTGTTCAATGAAAATATAAAAGCAAAACTAGGACCTATAGATACAATTGTGCAAAATCACTTCAAATATCTTTATAATGTATAAAAAATATCATTAAACATAGTATGAGGTAATATTTTATCCAAAGTATAAATTAATAAAACGATAGTATAATTTGTATGTTTTTAATATTCTTATATTTATATTTTTCAGTCTTATTCTACCAATTTCCTTTAAAATACCAACTAAATATCGCATACAATTTCAACAAGAAGAGCATCACTCATATCTGGGTGAGGGAGTACCCATTGATATAGGTGACGCGACGATTAATATAAATATTGAGATTAGGATAATAACAGTTATTACAAACTAAGTTGGCTGTTATTAATAATTAATCATCTCATTTGGATTAATATTTTGTTAAGAAGTTTTTCAACAATTATATATATATATATTAAAACAACGCTCTCTCTGCGGTGGTGCAAATGTTACGGCAACCCCAGTTGTGATCCGCCGTCGATTTATTGTTTAGTACGTGTTAGTTGGGCGCCAGGTAATTCTGAATAAGAATTACCAAAATGACTTTCTCTAACAATGAGTTAAAGAAATTTTTTAGGGCTTGGGTGGGCCACTTTCTTAATGTTCCCGACAACATTCTCGGGTATTGCCTCGTGGTGAACTCTCAATTTATATATATATATATATATATATATATATATATATATATATATATATATATATATATGTATATAGGCAGGTTGTGTCTGCGGGACGACGAGAGAATGACCACGTCCTGCAGATATAATTTTTTTTCATGCTCTGATTGAAATTTAAACTATTAAAATCAATTTTTGGTGTTTTTATGAAAAATACCTGGCGCCCTAAAGGAATTAAGAAATCCTCGAATACGGAGGAACGACGGATCTGCTATATATATATATATATATATATATATGTATATTTTAATTTTTATGAGTGTGAAAACATAAATATTTTTGTAATTTGAAGTTGGTAGCACTTTTGTAAAATGTTAGGTTGGGAGAAATGTCATTGTAGGAGCAGTAGAGAGAAGGATGAGAGAGCGAGCGGGTCGCAGGAATTGTTAGATCTGAATGTTGTGCTGTATCAAATAAAGTCGTTATAATGTTTCAACACAGTTTTTAATTTGTATTTGGCCCTCACATGAGTAATGTAAATATTCAGATACCTCCGTGTTAAAGTAGCTAAAGTATTATAATATAAAAAACCACAAATTATTTATGGTATGTACTTACATTTTATATACCTCATTTGTGTATAACACAAGTTCTGATTCACGTACCGCAAGAACTTGACAAATGTTCTTTATGTTCTTTTATCTGTACCTGAAAACAGGTCAATTTTATGTACATTCCTCACGTCTGACTCAGTAACCGCTTCGTAATAAAATTCTTATATTGTATTGTAAACTATTTCTCCGGGACCACGTTCATGCCATTTATTATGGTTTCCAAGTCTTATTCTGAGTCCCCTAAAACTACAATATCGTCGACAAAGCGTAAGGATTAATAGAGGTAAACAACAATGTAATGGAATGTAGTATGGGTAACGGTGGAATAACAAAGGGTGTTAGATTGGGAAGGGATATTTTGGCGGAAATTAAGGAATTTTGATACTTGGGAGGCGTAATAACTAGGGATGGTAGAAGTATAGTAGACACAAAGAGTAGGATAGCACAGGCAAGGAAGTCTTTAGGGTAAATTACGGGTAATATAAGTGTGAATATTAGGAAATCGTTGCTTAAAATGTTCGTATGAAGAGCGAACAATATGGAGGACGTTGACCAAGAGATGGTATTGATTAAAAGGCCACGTTTTAAGACACGAAGGTCTTGTAAAATTAGCATTAGAGGGAACTGTGTGGGGTAAGAGGGAGGCCAAGGATGGAATACACCAATAAGATTAGGGAGGACGTGGGTTGTGCTAGTTATAAGTAAATGAAAAGGCTTGCGCAAGATAGGTTATCATGGAGGGTTGCATCAGACCAGTCTTAGGATTAAATACCACAACGACATTGTAAACTAAGTTGACATTAAAATATATTTCATTACAACCAGAAGCATATTCAATGTGACAGTCCGCAGTCGACTTGGTAGGTCCAGGCCGACAATGGGCTGTAGAGCCAAAGGAGAAAAGAAGGAAGGAAGAAGCATATTAAAATATAGAAAACCGAACTAGAAACTAAGTTTAGCAAGCCAACACAATATACTAAACACAAGTAATACAGCCTGTTAATACCCACATAAACATGTATAAAAATATAGTATGATTCAATACGTGAAATATTATATGTAAAACACCATAAGTTAATAATTCAATATTTTCTTAATGAAAAAAGAAATCGCGGGTTGACCAAGAGATAAAGACTGAATCCATTCCTTTTCCGAATAATATAAATGTATACCCGCCCAACGCTGGGAACCCAGCTAGTAGTTTCACCAACGTTCCTTTTGATGATACCGACCGAACTTCGTCGGATACATTTTAAAATGCTAGTTGGTTAATTAAATTTTCCTTGAACAGGTATTCGTTTCCTCAGCTCGGCTCTTTCACCACCTGCGTCCTCAGCACTATCATATCGCAAAGAATTCGCTTCACACGTATATCTAGCGTTTATTAAAACTGGTTCTTATGCAGTGTCATTAAGATTGTCTAAAGTGTTACCTATCAAAAATTTCCCCAAATTGTGTTGCAGAGTGCGAGTTGTACCTGAGCCCTGTAGAGGCGGAGCTGTCGTGGCTGGACTTTCCGGACGAGTGGGGCGACTGCCGCGTGCACTGGCCCGGAGCCTCGGTGCTGGTGACGCTCCTGAGGCTCAACGTGGCGTGCGGTGTGGGCGGCGCCGTGTGGTTGGGCAGCCCCCTCTGCGGCAAGCTGCAAGAGCTGCCCCCCGCCGCCAGGACGAGACACCTCGCGCCCCCGGCGCCACCCCTCGGACTTCACGGGACGCCACGCTTCACGCTGCGCTACCGCCTCGTGGATGCGTGCTACAATGTGCGCTTTACTCAACGAAACGCTAGTCTCTCTCTGGAAGTGGGGCCTGGAACTCTGTGCGCTTTCCACGTGATGCTGCCGTATGGGCAGCGCGTGCACATGGAAGTATGGATGGAGGCGGCCGGTTCGCCCCAAAAGGTATGTAAACAAGTCTCGCGGCGCCTTTAAGTGCAGACCGCACACTGAAAGGGGCGACAAACGGGGATAACTAAATTCTAAAAGATCCGCGGAAACTGTCTTGCTCCTTTGGAAAGAAAGGAAGAAAAGTATTCCCACGAAACGACGACCACCTCGGGTTCAACTCCAATGTGCTTTGGGCTGCAAATGGATGGGCCGCAGACTAGTGAGCTTAACAGAATCTGGAGAATGGAGTATTCTAGTATAAATAAAATATGACATACAATAATAATCCGAGCTATTCGTTTGATCTCCTGTATTGTCTGACTTACCAACCCAAGAATTTCTGTTTGTTATTGAAAATCTTTTGTCCATAAGAAGGTCAAATATAACTTTTCCGAAATTTTAAATATTTTTTTACATTAATAACAAAATTTAAAATTAAATTTTATAACTAAAACTAACAAATAAATAGTTTAATAAATTTTTTAATTAATATCTGTCTCATTCATATTTCGCATTCCAATAAACAAAATTCTATGTTATCATCTCAAAGTTCAAAGCAATTTAATTAACTCTCGGTTAGGCGCGTCAGGCCCGGCGGACTGGAATGAACTTCTATGACATCCCAGGAGGATGTGTTTACTATGAGGTCACATTCCAGAAGAGGCCGTAGTTTATAGGAAAATCACGACATTTGAGAAAGAAACACAGCGTAGGTCCAGGGGGCCAACTGCGCCCACTTGAGTCACTAGTTTCTTGCTCCTTTTTTCTGCAGTACCTTGGGATTATTGAGTTATATTCATGATTAAGATTTAATATTTTATTTTTGTTACGTAAATATTTATTTTTATAAGCGAATACTAAAAACTTTTTTTTCTTTAATAGCTTCTGTTGAGAATGAAAAGTTTGGCAATATGAGTAAAAAGTGTATAAATTGCAAATGCTGAACATATACATAGGAGAGGTCGGTATTATTTCAGTGGACGGTATTTGTGACTAAAATGTAATTCTGGAAGACGATAATGAAGAATCGTTCGATGAATCGGAAACTGAAGATAACGAAGCGACAACAATAAGCGAATTACAAAGACGTAACACACTGTTGACCATACAAAGAAACTAAAAACCAATTTTAAACTCAATATTGCTGTGAAAAGTGCAGTAATTTTTTGTGTTTGCGATTATATACTAAGTTAATGTGCGAAGAATGTGTTGATGAATCTTCTAAAAAAAAGTAGCCACAGAAACAGAATAATTTACTTATTTTATTAAAATTATAATTACCTACTTTATAATAATTATGTATGTAATTAATAAATCCGTACCATATAGTCAAATTAAAATGTAATAATATAAAGATCAAATTGCATTTTTAATAATTAATATCATGAACACCCTTGAGTGGTTGATCTTTTAGGCCTAGAACTGATGTTTGGTTTCTAAAAAAGCGTTTCAATATTTTTAGGGGACATAAAATACCAAATTTTGTTTAACCTAAATCTTACCATTTTATTTTAATTAGAATTTTATTAAAATATTACTATTACAGTTTTAAGTAATTTAAACTTATATTGGATGTGTTAATTGAGTATATGAGTACAAAAATATATGTAAATTATCTGAAGGTAAATTGTTAGTAATAGGTTTTTAATACTGTTCAGAAAAGTAAAAGTCCAACGTAGGTCTGCTTGGTCTAGTGCACATAACCGCCTTACAATATTAGGTGCGCCAAGGAAGAGTTTAAATGCCAAATGTAATTTTGTAGGTAGTTTGGCAGTCCTTTTGAGATTTTGGTTCATTTCATTCTATTTATTTGAGTGTGTTTTAAGCGTAAGGGTATAATATTGGTGCAGGTGGAGGAGTCATGGGTTCGAGTGCCCGCTTCGTCGAGTTCGTTCGGCTGTCAATACGGCGCTTTGCTGACGTTGCGGGCCGCCGACTCGGACGCGGGCGCGTCGTATGCCTGGCAACACTGCGCGCAGCCTAGCGTCGCCACGCTGCCCTTCGTGACGACGTCCCCGGGCAACAGCGCCACGCTGTTGGTGAAAGCGGCGCCGACGCTGGCTGGCAGCGTATCCTTACGAATGCGGTACGAAGCCGTGCCCGACGCCACACTGGAGGCGAGTTGCGGCTACGGCTGGGTGCTGCTAACAGCGCCGCGCACCGCCTGCGTCACCGCCATCGTCGACGAGCGTCTGAGCTGGACGCGAGCCGAGCAGCACTGTCGCAGCCTTGGCGGACATCTCCTCAGCGTCACCTCCGAGGCGGCGCAGGCGCAGCTCGACCGCCTCCTACTGTCCTCACACAAGTAAGCAGACGAGCCTTCCTTCAACTCTATAACCACGGTGTTGCAAATATAGAAAGAATGCTGACCTATTCTATGACACGTTTAGATTATATTCAATTACAGTAGTGAAATGAATATATGGATATTAAATTATTTAAGTGGGATATTAATATATTATAAACGAACAACATAATAAAAACAAGAAAACAATTTACTTGATCCAAAACCAATTTACATTAATAATTACAATTTTAATATTTCGATCTTTATGCCGGCTATTCTTTCTTAAATTAAAACTCTATATATATTTACAAATAAATAAAACTAAACAATTCTATCTCTAACCTCAGGGTCGTATATTATGGGCCTTCTCATAAAACATAATATTTTAGTCGACATCTACCCGGACCCTGCAGTACAGAAAATCAGCAATGAGTCACAGGGTTAATTACCGTGTCGTCTTAGTGAATATTCTAGCTATTTCCTCCTAATTGGGTCGTCCTCACTCCAGATCACAGCCGCCGCCGCTGCTATTCTTCCTGGTTCAGGAAGAATTTCCTTGCTATCGTCCTCTTGGACTACCAAATCTGTCTTTCCATCTCTCTCTGATTCTGTTTCCGTCTCACCGCCCTAAGGTATCTCTCTCCGAATCTATTCTCCAAAAATCCGCCTAAAAATCTCTCTACGCGCCTTTTTAAAATCTATTCCCCACTTCTTTAATTCATATCAGCCAGGTGGCAGGTATGGATATTGTACAATAACATTTATGGCTATAGTTGGGGAAGAAACACCACCCGATGCAGCCAACTCTCACCAAAATTGGGAAACAGCGAAGGCGCGACGTGAAGTCTGAGCTTTATTACCCCTGGCTCAAATGTTGTCTCCTTTCTTTTGACTCCATACCGCCAAAAGCATGAGCAAATGTGTGACGTTACAATAGACTCAGCTATTGCTGACCTGCCGTGGTGTAACTGTCAGTAATCACAGAGCTCCCGGCTTTGAATACCGACATTGACTTGGCGTTCTGAGGTTTTAAAAAACATTAACCTTCATCAGTGATTTGTTTGTAATGTTCAGCTGTCTGTATGTTTGCTTTACAGTTCAGATGGTGCTGATTCTGCCTACTGGATAGGAGCCACCGATCACATTTTAGAAGGAGATTTCCGCTGGAGCGACGGACAGACGTTTTCATATTCAAGTACGTACCCCGCATAATTTAAAATAACATCCCTGGCATGAAATGTTAAAATATTCCCAATATTCAAAATCCAGATTAATTTCTAGCTTTAATTTTAATAAAACTTAACGAACCCTTTTAACGACACTAAACACGTAATTGGTTTCTCCTGTAAATTATATTTTATGCATTAAATACTAATAGTAGTATTTGTATATGAACTACCTTTCCCAAAAGTCAAGTCGTAAAAAGTATCAGGATTAATAACTGAATTCTATTCGTATTTTCTTTAAGATCCCGAGATATGTGTAACGGATGTGGTTTGAATTATAATTATTAAGCTTCTTTTAAGTTGGGACCTAACATGATAAAGGTGGATTGTAATTAAAAAATTAAAATAGTTAAAATATTGAATTTATTTAATATTTAAAATTACAATTCAAATTTTTTAGGCCAAAATTCTCTAATAGGGCGTTAAGGTAAACAACTTATTAACACAGGCATATTTTTGGTTGGCGTAAATTCATTATTTGTTTTCCCTCGGTCCACTGCTGCGTCCTGTGGTTCAATGGTGGAAAATACCTGCTGGCTGGACCAACGCAACCTTACTCTTGGCAGAATCTGTACCTCGACTCCGTGGTCGAAACTTCTGGGCTCTGCAATTCTCTCTCAACAGGACGTTCTTGCTACAGTTCTCGTCATTTGTAGTTATTGCAACGTGATTCTTATAACTGCTCCAACTAGTGAACTGCATCAGAACTCTAAAACTGTTCCAACTAATCTTTTGTTTTAACTGAATCCGAAGGCCTCAAGGGTGGTGCCCCCGAGAAGGAACGCACCGCCAGCTGGAGGTCTTCCACTTTCTACTCGTGGAACACAAGGAATGGGAACTTGTGTTTGATCCGTACCTGAGGGCATAATACCCTTTAATACGGGTGTTCAGAGAGATAGGTTGAGGGGCGTAGGTCTGAGGGAAAAAAGTGCAAAGAACTGTCTCTCTACCGGGGGAAAATAAACCTGTGATAGATGGATTGAAAGACACAATAAGGTACAATACTGCTCTTGTACGACAGCTACATGAGATTGGATAGTGTCGGTTGGATATAGTTAGTAGTTGGGCTTGTGTGTGATCATAACACACTGATCAAAATTCTCTCTCAGTTTAGGTAAGTCGCTTTAGCTTCTTCTACGAATTACTCTAATAGGAAATTGGGAATTATTAGTCCACGCTGTGGTAATTCCCACTCATTGTTCGGAACACAGCTATCGCTTGAATTTAGCCAATGGATTTGGCCAAAATTTGGGAAACGTGATTTAATATATGCTATTTCTGGCGCGTATCATTTGGTATTATTTATTATGTTGTTATTCATAATATTAATCGTTTTTATGTGGAGCCAAATAAATATATTACCTAGATTTGATTCATTCATAATTATTACGTTTACCAATCATATTGTTTACAGATTTGTGTTTACAGAACTATCTTCTCTTCCAATGTCGGTTTCTTTATTCCTAATAACTTTTGTATCGTTAAGTATTTTATGAGGCACAATATTATTGCAACATTTGGAAGATTCAGAACAAATAAATATAATAAAAACAATTTTAAGTACAAAATATGCACAATACCGGGTGAATGAGGAAAACCCGGTGAATGAACAAGTTCTAAAAATTCACTGCACTAACACAAAATATTTATAAACAAAACAATGAATATTCAAAAGTTCTCTAAGATTATGATTGATTGTATTCAAACACCATGAAACTAATTTTTGAAGATCAAAATGTAAAAATCTTGACACTCCCGCTTACCGCGTGGTTTTCCTAACCACTGAGCTAATCCGAGTCAACGCCAGGAAAAACTTTAGATTTTTCTATGACTATGGCTGACAAACAACTATTGACTTGACAATAGTTTCCTCAGGAATGGAAAAAAAACTTAAGTATAACAAGTAAATACGAAGGTACTTGACAGGAAAAATTTTAATGATAATTTTTTATATAAGAAGTGATATTAATGTAAATGAAAAATTTCACAGGCCATGCATCACAATGATCATATGGTATCTGTTATATGTTAGCTCTCAACGAACATCAAAACTGCTCCACTGTTCTTAAGAGTCCAGTTTATTTGAATGAATGAATTTATTGATACTACAATTGAGTTACACTCGGTAGCAGTTACAAACAATAAGCTTAAAATAAGGTATATGAGTAATTCCAACAATAATAATATAAACAAACAGTAAATAGTAAATTGCGTTCTTAAAGATGAAATTAAGTACCTGTTGTTGAAATATTATTTCGTCACTACACTTGCACTTCACGATCACTTACACTTCCTAATTCTTCCCTGGAAAACTTTACTATTGGGAGGAAATAATTCAAAAACTTCTGAGGATAAATTGTTCCAAACCCTTATAGTCCGGTTTAAAAGCGAATGTTTCTCAACATTAGTTTTAGAGATGCTCTGCCCAATTTTACAATTATGATCTCCTTCACTGTTACAATTTGCTTGAAAAAAACCTTGCTGCAATATCCTCCCAGGATTGTTGACCTGCGTACGCTTTAAAAGGAGCCTCGAGACGTAAATTTTGTCGTCGTTCCTTATGAGCAATGTTTATATAAACTGTTGTCGGATTTCCGTGTAGGTGTTGTGTAGCCGACTCCTGCTGCAGACGAACCTATTAAGATCGGCTTATTGTATCCTTTGTGTAGTGCTTAAATCAGGGATCAAGCGCGAGGTTGTACGGTGATCGAACAACGACCCGTCACCATCTCTCACACAAAAAGCAACAGAATATTACTGGTGAGTAAGAAAATAGAGCTCCTATTTAATAAATTTCCATCCGCCCTGATGTCCCTAGTAGGATCTCGAATGACAAGTTTATCCGTATTATATGCTTTAAAACTGTCCTCTCGTGAATTTCCCACATTGTACGATTCGGTGCCGTTCAGTATTCTGCCTTTGATCGCGCGGAAAGACTGTCCAATATAATTGAGCCTACAAACAGTATTGGAATAGTCTTAGTCTTTTCAACCAACTCTTTCGTGTGTTAGTAAAGCCGTGTATTTATAATAATTTTAATAGATTCACTCACAAATTTAAATACAACTTGAACGCTGCCCAAGGAACGATCTGTTTTACTCTGCCTTTCAGATCCCCCTTTCCAATTCCTTTCGTATTATATTAAAGATGAGTTGCCGGTTTCATGATCACCGTCATGTAGCTTGTTACCCCCTCTCTTTCCTTAGACAGTAACACAAACATTAAAGGTTAAAAGCTTCAAGACGATTCAAATGTTGCATTTCCAACCATTCTATACCAATCACAATTTCGAATACAAATATATCTCATCTACAATATAATCTTCACTATCTTTCTATAAAAAGATTTATTCTTCTCAAAGAGTTTCATTATTTAACAGTTCATCTAATGGGTGCTACCAACTAATTTTGAAAGATATGCGAGCTGCACACCATGATTATCGTGACGAGATCTCTCGGGGAATATCCGAGTACAATTATGGTACTGTGGGAGACCTTGTTCACACCGTTAGAATCTACCATTATTTATTTTAAGTGGCACATAATTCACACTTACGAGTCAATAGTTTCCGAGTTGTCAACAGCAGTTAACTCATGTAAACTGAATTGTACGTTGTAGAATACGCAACTGTTGCACTCATTTAAATATAAAAACTTCCTTCGCATGAAACATAGAATTTCTCATTAACGCAAACATTTACAATGCACTACAATACATTTCTTATAATACATTAAGAGCGGAATACATCCGGTTGTCTAGGAACTGCCAACGATATATACCAACCGAAGAACTTAATATCCACTTCAAACCAACGTTAATTAAAGTACATTAACAAATATATGTTATAATTTGCCCACGACAGATATGTTTATGATTTATCACCAGACTGGTTCCCCGGCTGGCCACTGCACAACAACTTCAACCGCCAGCCGAACGACGACACTCTGAGCGAGCAGGACTGCGTGGAGGCGAGGCGCACGTTCGCGCTGCCCGCGGGTCAGTCTGAAGCCAGCCCCATCCCAACGTTCATGTGGAACGACCGCGCGTGTGTGGCGGCCAACGCGTTCGTGTGCAGCCGCGCGCGCAGCCAGGCCGACGAGCAGCCGGCGTCGTGTCGCAGGACGCTGCGCCTGGGCGGCGACTACGAGCGCGCCACCGTAGCGTCGCCGGCCTTCCCCAGGCACTACCCCGACAACTCAGACTGCCTCTTCGAGCTCAGCGCACCTCCAGGGTACCGGATACTGCTCGACTTCGAGGAGCTCGTGCTCGAGGACGAACCTTCGTGAGTCTAACTTTTCTACATTTCTTTGCGTGAGCTTCAAACAGGCAAACCCCTTTAATAGCTTAGGAATGGAATTGAAAAGGGGGATGTGGAAGAGAGGGGAAGGCTTTCAAGGGTTGGCTGGGGTCCCCGGGCTATATATTAAGGATCTTACCGGATAGTCACCTGAAAGAAATGGAGGGCAAACCCTAGAAAACATGCATCAGGTACGTCGGGCTTTTGGTTATTATCCTCACGCCTTTCCGAAGGACGGGAAATGAGTTTTCTGTGGGATCGCCGGTTTTAGGAGGCAATTGGCCGATTGATCCAATGGGATCAGTGGACAACTGTTACCGTATGCCGAAGGTCTGCGATGCCAGTACATACACCTTCTAAAAGAAATGAAGGTGCCTCGACATATGAGAACCTTTAAATGAGAGAACGATGCATCCTCGAAGGTAAGCTCGATTAACACTGATTGGAGAAATACCTGCGAGAGAAAGGTCCCACAGATATGCTCAAGTTTTCAAGATTTAATACTGCGGTTTTGTCAGAATGGGTGATTATTACGCCTGTAAGTGGCTCAAACAAGAATTGTTTTTTTATTAAAAAAAGTAGAACGGCAATTCACACATCTACAGTAGACTGGGATAATAATTTTGGAATGAAGATTCTCGCAGATTCACTTCTGTTCTTGGAGACTACAGCTTGGTTTCTTAGCTTATTTTCTAATGTGTATAAATTTTCCGGAAAGTCTTGATTCTTTTTGCCTAATTTATTAATCAGTCCTTACGTTTGTTTGTTACTCCTATTATTTTGTTTTTAATATGCGAACGTAATTTAGATTCTAGATGAAGACTTTCTTCTTAAGATTTGAATAATCCGATTTCTACCTAGCAAATTAGGTTTTTAGAATTATTTTTATATACAACTACAGAGTGCAGGGTGCCCGGTATTTATTTGCATTAGCCCGGTACAATATTGAATTCAACAATAATTCCTCGGCCAATATTTGATTATACCGACATAAAAAGAGTGTCACATGTTTGAACCTTTACTTTTCACACTCCTGCCTTGTCGAAGCTAGAGGAATGTTAATTTTACTATAACCATCGTGATGACTCACAGAGTTAAGAAATCCACTGGTATTTTTACAAACACAGAAATTTACTAAAAGTGTATATTATCCAGTACGGTAACAGACCCTTCTCCCGCTACTGGAATGAAGTTCAAATAATCACGGTAGAATAACAGAATGAACAATATTCCAGGTACCCCAACAGAGTGAATAAAACTTCGGGTAAGTTAAGTAAACACTCCCGCTATCTAAAGAGAGTAAAAACTACAGTATAGTATGTATGGATCTTTACTCTCCGAGTCCTATAACCCTATATTAGATACCAATCTCGGATGTTTTCACGTTAATTTTGTATCTCGCTTCTTCATCCCCGCTTATAGTGTTTTCCTTCCACCCCAAAAGGGGTTCAAATTATGCACAAACAACACCGAGAAAAATATTTCAATCTCATTTACCCTGAAAAACAAAGCAATATCACCGCTATCCAGGATAGTTTGCAAAATCTACGAAACAGAAAGAACCCTAGAAGATTTTAGTAAAAAAAATATTATTCCCATACCGAAGAAAACTGGGGCTGATAGATGCGAAAAGCACAGGACAATTAGTTTAGTATCCCAAACATGTAAAACATTAACTAAAATAGTATATAGGAGAATGGAACGTCAAATGTAATGCTAGTTAGGAGACGATCAATTTGGTTTTAGAAGAAATAAAGGGACAAGAGAAGCAATATTGACTTTGCAACTAATTTTAGAAGACAGGATAAGAAATAACAGGCCTACGTTTATGGCATTTGTAGATTTAGAAAAAGCGTTTGATAATGTGAACTGGAACACACTATTAAGGATTTTGAGAACACTGGAATAAAATATCGAGAAAGGAGGCTTATACACAACCTGTACAGAAAACAGGCAGCAATAATTAGAGTAGAAGATCAGGAAAAGAAAGCCGTAATAAAGAAAGGAGTAAAACAAGAATGCAGTCTGTCGCCCTTGCTGTTTAACTTATATATAGAACAGGCGATGAATCAAGGTAAAACAGAATATGGAAAAGGACAAGAACAATAAATAAAAACCTTTCGCTTGCTGACGATATTGTAGTATTTGGGGGACAGATGAAGACTTGGAAAACATAATTAATGGCATAAACGTTGTCCTGGAGAAAGAGTTTAATGTGAGAATTAATAGAGGGAAAACCAAGGTAATTGAGTGTAGTATGGGAAACAGTGGAATGACAAAGGGTGTTAGATTGGGGAGGAATATTTTGACGGAAGTTAAGGACTTCTGCTACATGTGAAGCGTAATAAGTAGGGATGGTAGAAGTATAGTAGACATAAAGAGAAGGAAAGCACAGGCAAGGAAGGCTTTTGCGAAAAAGAGGAAATTACTTACGGGTAATATAAGTGTGAATATTAGGAAATCGTTGCTAAAAATGTTCGTATGGAGTGTGGCGTTATATGGGTGCGAAACGTGGACGATAGGAGTTCCGGAAAGGAACATAATAGAAGCCTTTGAAATGTGGTGCTATAGGTGAATACTGAAAATCAGATGGGTGGATAGAGTTAGTAACCAGGAATTTCTAAACAGAATAGGGGAAAAGCGAATATTATGGAGGACGTTGACCAAGAGAAGGGTTAAATTAATAGGCCAGGTTTTCAGACACGAGCATTGGAGGGAAGTATGTGGGGGAGGCCAAGGATAGATATTGCTAAGCAGATTTGGGAGGATTTGGTTGTGCTGGTTATGAGGAAATGAAAAGGCTTTCGCAAGCTAGGTAAGCATGGAGGGGTGCATCAGACTATTCTTAGAACTGAATACCACAACAACAACCCCACCGCATGCCAACTGAACTGAAACCGAGCGTCGCTGTTCATCGCAGGTACACACAAAATGGTACTTGACACTAATATTGGCTATTCACATTTCCCCCAGTTCCAGACCGGATAATGGATAACCTCAGTCCGCCAATCTGCGAATCACAAAACTGCCAATGCTATACCCTTCTCGGTCGTTTTGGATGCTTTATGAGAAAGACGTTATCACCTTTTATTTCTTTAAATTACCTATATTCGACATTGATATCAGATCTTATGCATTACTTTTATTACATCCCTTTCCTAACCCCGAATGTTTGTTCTTGGGTCGTAAGTAATATGTGAAGGAAGTGTGATCCAAGTTGTTCCACGAATTTAAATTTGTATGCGGTACATACGCACAAACACCAATTTTTGCTCATTAGGTGATGAAGGAAAAATAAATAATTGGATTAAATAGATAGTAAAGTTCACAACTTTTCACGTTCAAATTATTTTAGACATCTCCCTCCGAAATGAAGTTCTTTTTATCCTTCCTAAGCAACCTAATTACTGAATGCTACTTAAAAATACTATTAAACTGATTCAGTTCCAATATTATCCGCCACAAGTATTCTATATGCTGATTCCAAGGTCCTTCAGCCTCGTCAATTTACTCCTCGTTTTAGCTTAAGTTACGAGCTCACTGGGCTACAGAAAATTTGCACTTAATTTAGCTACTAACTCAAATGAAGTGCGCTTTTGCCGCATTCTCATTTTCACCAGCTTGATCCTAATGTCATTGTACCCAAACGCTTTTCCATATTCCAGTAGGAGTAGCCGTCCTCCACTCATCCAAGATAGGTTGAAAAGTTATTTGTAAAATATAAAAATATAAATTTATGAATGTATGAAACTGCTTGTTACACTTAGAGATTAAGCTGTCATATAACTATTTTGAACCCGTTTACTCCGTTTAATCCTTCCTACTTTATGTGGGAGCAAAGGGTAATATTCAATTCAGGCCGGGGTTCTTTCCAAAATGTCAGCAACACATGCAATATTGAATTTTTAAGGATAAAAGGAGGTCAAATAAACACACATATATACAAAGAAAATAAATTAATTTTAATTTTTGGCTACAAAGTCACGGTTATTGACACAATTTTACTACCACAAATAGTAAAATTGAATTAAATTATTGGTACAATATCAATAGTATATACTTGGGGGGGTTAACGGGCTACATGAGGGTGACCCTGAAACAGGTAACTCCCCTTTAATAGCATAGGAAGGGAATATAAAGAGGGGTGATGCGGAGGTAGAGCAAGGTAGCCAAGGGTTGACTAGGGCCCCGGAGCTATAGTTTGAGTACACTACCCGGTGTTTCACGTAAAGAGATGCAGTTAAAACCCTATAAAACCTGCATCAGGTAGGTTGGGCATTGGGTACTATTCTCACGCCCTTCCGAATAACGGGAGACGATTTTCTGGTCGCAGCATTCCCTTCTCCGTGTCTCCACTAGTTTTAGGAGGCAGTTGGCCGACTGATCCAATGGGATTAGCGGACAACTCTTGCCTTATGCCCAAGGTCTTCGACCCCAGTACATGTACCTCCTAAAGTAGGTGAAGGTATCTCGGCATGTGATAACTTTGAGAAAAAAAACAGAGAGAGTACGAGGCATTCCCGACATGATCAGGTGAACCCTGCAATGCGCAGTATATACAAATGATAAGGAAAATAAAAATATGGTATGGAGGTTAAACGCCTGCAACATAAAGACACTGAAAACGTAATCTCAAATTCTCAAATTAGCTGGAAATTGCCTACAATTAAAGTTTGTGCATTTATAAGAAAATCAATGTTTAATTATAAAAACAGTATTCATGCAATATTTATCAGCTCTTAATCAACACATCTAATTCATTCAGCATGTATCAACTTTTAATCGACATACTTTATACATGTAATATTTATCAACATTTAAGCACCTCTATTCATGTACTATTCATCAACTTTTATCAACATATCTTATCATGTAATATTTATCAGCTTTTAATCCACACACCCTATCCATGTAATGTTCATTAACCTTTAACAACATATCATATTCATGTAATACTCAATTAAATTCATATACTCAATATTCAAGTAATATTTGTTAATACCAACGTTCAATGTCAATTAATTCTTACTCGACACACCTTATTCGCACAATAGTTAATTAAACAATCATATACTCATATATGCTGGTAATATTTGTTTTGTCAGATCGGGATATATATACTACAATTATTTACACATGCACTTTGACCTGATATTGCGTTTGAATTTCAATGGAATAATACTTGTAATAATTTGGTTTTCTTTCACCTTGTCTTATGGAGTTCAGGGACAGGAACTGTGCCAACACGATCCTCTGCTTGCAACCAGTCAAATTCCAAGCGGTCTTCTCCAGTAGACGTAACTCATTCCTGAGAGCAAATGGCTCGTACAATTGAATACACGTCTCCGCTTGCTGGAAACTTGTGAAGCCTGCAATTACTTTGTAATTCCGTTAATATGAAAATTAATCATATGACGACAGGCTTTGATAAATAAATGACATGACTTAATTTCACGGCGTCCCCTGATCGAACTCCAATGTATAAAGTCCACTCCGGTCGCCGTTTGTGGTAGTTAGAATTTCCATGTTAATAACATATTAAGTGCTGAAAAATAATTGTTCGTTGCGACGGTTACGCTCAACAATTTGTATCGTCGACACAAGATTACTGCAGCAATACAGTTGCGCTCAAATCGTGATAATTATGCGTATAAATCAGCAACTTTGGTGTCGTAACGTAACATACGTATGAAATGTTACAATTTTTTTATTTCTTCAATCTTAAATCAGTAGTTTGTTTTTAAATAATTTTATAACCGTGAAATACACTTCGCATAATCTGCGTTAACAGTAAATTATGAAATGTGTCTACTTGCAGAATGACGCTTTAATTGATGGGTTTCCATGTGGTATTTGTAGAGAATGTTGCAGAACGGGGCCAACATATTCAAATAAATGAAGAAGCAACGCTTGCAGTCTGGGCCGCAAGAGCTTTGAAATGAATTGTAATCGCTTGCAGTCCTCGCGGGTAATAATCTGTGCTAATTGGGAAGTTCATCAGCGTGATGACGGTCTGGTAGTGGAGAACCACGCAATAAATCCCAGTTAATGGCTCGGGCGAGCTTAAGTGATTAACTCTCTCGTCGACAGCTGCGGTCTTGCTTATTGTTGCCAACACCTAGAGCAGTGCGATTATTTGCATTCCTAAAAGAAATAATTAATTTTATGAACGGGTGTGGTCACATTAATGTCAGATCGAATACTTTGTTCCCTATTACATTGACATTCGTATCAGCAAAACAATAAATATCTATATTTCTTGAAAATTCTTAATATTTCAGGTTTTAAAACATACCCATTACACCGTTTTCAGGGAATAATGTAATTAAAAATATTTAATATATAATAATTAAACAATTGTACAGTAACAGAAATATTTCAGAAATTTCGAATAATGTATTTTTCAATCAACGTTTATTCACACAATACTGTTATAATAAATAAAAAGACGGCCAAAAAGTCAGCATTAAATATGTCACTATTTATTCACAAAAGCGACGTTTCATCTCCCTTTTGAGACTTCATCAGGCTTAAAATTATTAATACATCATTTTTACTCCTCCATCCGAAAAGATTATTGAATTTACACGTGAAGGATTTGTTGTCTTGCATGGACCATCTCCAGCCCCTGACGGCTAAGGCCGAAATGATGTCTTCACATGTAAATTTAATAATCGTTTCGACTGAGGGAGTCAAGGAGTAAATATGATGTATTGCTAAATTTTAAGCCTGAGGAAGTCTCAAAATGGAGATGAAACGTCGCTTTTGTGAATAAATAGTGATATATTTAATGCTGACTTTTTGGCTGTATTTTTATTTATTGTAAATTGTAAACTCAGAAAACTATGTTGTAATACAGTGTTAACGTACTGATATTTTGTTATTCTTGGTTTTGTCACGTTTAATACCTATAAATCTGTTGAAGTTAGCTTATCCAAAAGTTACATTGACTTTTCCCATTTAATTTACTTTATAAAAATAGAGAACTCGCATAGTCGTCTGTTCTATTATACTCGGTGACCAAGTTTAACATTTCTACGTTGTGTCATATTCTGAAAACCATAATTTACTGAATTTCTGCGGCCTTTCAAGGGATTCAGTAAGAGCCACAGATAACGGACGAGAGTTCAGTGTGGTAATTTCTTGATGACATTTTTTCTATAGTCATCTTTAGAAAATAGATCCTGTTTTTCATTTAATTATCATATGACTTACATGTGTTTTGTTTAAAATTTAATAATACTGCTCGAGTATGTTTCCGAATATGTGCATCGGGTTTCTGATTCTTCTGATTACCTCTGTCCGTCAGTTTATCCTACTAAACTTTCTTAATGAATTTTCATCGAAAAGCCTTACATTTGGTTCAGTTTCAAAGAGTAAAAATTTAACGGTATTTTTACTTGAAAAATGACCAATTCTGGACCAATTACTGTACCCTATTAAATGAATGAAAAACGTTACGAAGTCTGTTTCAAATATACAAATGTTGAATTCTAATTCAAGCCATTGTCTTTATCAACACCTTTCCTGTAAAATATTAGCTGACTACTGTGAAGCTTCGCAAGTCAATTGTTACTTTACATCCTCCTCTATTACTAAGGAAGCCAAATTAACTTTCACAGTAAAAGAGTAACTACGAACTATTCTATTGATCATAAAATACAAACAAATGCTCCTGTGGAGGCTTTCTCTCGTAGGTATTTCTTCACAGAGTGTAGATAGGCATGTAGCCTGTCACCCAATAGAAAATTGCTCCTTTAGAAATAGATTCTATCATTGTTGTGCTTAATAATACTATAATAATTTACGAACATTTTAAATAGTCTATTATATGATTCATTATTTCAATTCTACTATTTTGATAATTTCTCAGTGAAGATTAGTCATAATCTCTTGACTTTTAATATGGATTGACTATTTCTCGGTAATAATTCCTTTTAAAATAAGAATATTTATCCTCAATACCATGATAAAATATTTAGTTAATAGCTGAGCCTGTAATTATTACTATTCTCTTTACGACTGTGAACGTAATTATAGCCAGAGACAGAAATAAGTGGAAAGAGCTAGAACTACAACTAAGTGACAATGTAGTGTAGTGAAGTAATAAGACATCTTACGCGGATTAGCTCAGCTCGTGGGACTACTAAAAGCTACCCCTACTTGTAGGTGGCCTTTGCCCTGAATGGGACAACGTAGGCTATTGTCTTTCATTAAATCATTCATTCATTGGTGCACATATTTTGTTCGTCAAGTCACGAAATCTGAAGTTAACAAAGAGTAAGGAGAATCAATGCACTTGGCACGTACCACTCCAAATCCGAAACGTGTCGTGGAATGTGACATTCCGGCAGTCGTCTCAACATGCCAAACTCATCATGAGGATTGTAGCGCCAATCAAAAAATGGTTTCTTACTTTTAGAAAAATTGGATTCAATTTTCCTTATTTCTCATTGACACTTTTCTATTTCAAAGTCAATGAAAATATTATGTAAAAGCTCAACAAATGAAGGTAAAAGTTGTCACAGTTCGTTCGTTGGTAGGTGCGGTTACGACTACCTGGAAGTTCTGGAGGTGTCGGGCAACAGCAGCGTGGTGACGCGCCGACTGTGCGGAGACTGGAGCGCCAAGTTGAAGAAACTACGCTACGTGAGCCAAGGACCAGAGCTCGCGCTTCGATTTGTCTCCGACTATTCTCATCACTTCGGAGGCTTCAAGGCCCGCGTGTCCACAGAACAGGGTAAGTCAGAATAGCGGTCTACATCAAATAATGTTCGTTAATTGTTCACAATGCTAAATAATTGTAAAATTTTATTGATGACACTTACACTTCTAGATAACTTTAAATTTCAAGAGAAACTGTTGGGTCTCAGAAAGAAAGAAAAAAGTAGATGCTTACCCGTCTTCTAGTTTATATTTGAGCGTAGTCTCAGTTTAACGGGGATCTGAAGGCCCAATCTAGCCAATGTTAAATTAGGTACATTTTTCTGGGATACAGCTCTGAAATTTTCACGGCTTATTTTAAATCTTATAGTATGTGAGAAAAATAATAATTAATTGTAATTTTTATTTCTGTATAAAAAACTTGTAAATGTTTCTATAATAAACGGACCTTGTTAAATAAATTACTAATCATAATAAATCCTTAATTCTTCTTCCACACAAATATAATAATGTTCAAAACAAGCTGTGGAAATTTAAGTGCTGTATTTATAAAAGATTCCGAAAAGAGAAGTACTATAAAATTATTATTTTAGCATTGGCAAGACAGGGTCTTCGGACTATTTTGTTTTCGGCCTATTTTGTCAACCAGCTGTGAAGCCTTAAGATAAGAGGAATCACCATCTATCAGTTCGTTTTGCCCGCCGCTTAGAGCCTGCCCTGTCCTTCGTCTATGGGAACAACGCCACGAACATCCCAGAACACAGTGACCATGACACTTTTACCGCATTCGTCCGAACATTCATGCTCTTCCACATTGTTCCGGCTACGCTTTGATTCTGTGATCCCTACGATTTAGTCGTCCGCCTTGGGTGGTGGACCTTCTGAACGCACATCTTCCACGTTGTAGCAATACTTAGCTTCCATTTTCTTCAATGGGCTTTTAAAATCATTATTATTGTATTATAATCACGTAGACTAGTCTTCATATTTCGTATGAGTTTCTAAATTCTTGAAATTACACATAATTCTTCCAATTTTTTTATTTTTCTGTTTTGTTTTTAAGAAAAAAATATACTCTTCTGTATTCAAAATTATTATCTGTAAAACATATCGATCACCACGTAATGAATCTTGCTCCATAGGGCCTACATCGTTTGAATGCTGTTGACAACGTTGGAATGTTAACTGTTCTACTTTACTAAATCACAAGCTCATAAAATTCATTATATCCCTTTACTAAATCACAAGCTCATAAAATTCGTTATATCCCTTTATTCAATACTTAGGAACTTGATGATAACTTCCTTGTCTATTTAAATGACCAAGTCTTTCCAATCAAAATCGAAGAAAATTAGGTACATTTCGATGAACTCCGGGGCTTGTAAACTTCTAATACGTAGCATTTTTTTCTCAAAAGTCTTTCTGCCATCCATTTCCATCAAGACCAGCTTTTTTATTCACGAAGTTTATCTGTAATGCAAACTTAAATGTTTAAATCAAGTATTATAGTCTGATTGAACTCTTGGAGCCATGCGGATGTGTTACGTGAACTCCAGTGAGAGCAAACGTGACGCGAAACTCTGCAAGCGTGCCCCCAGAGATTTTATGATCTGTCGTGTGAGATCTGGCCATAAACATGATCAGTACTGTGAGTTTTAAAAGTGTGTGTGGATGGTAAACAATTTATTATTTGCTGAATAATAGTAACGTGTTTTGCTACTTTAATGATGCAGCAGTGTAAGTTTACGTAAGGAAAGCCAGTAGTAAATGCGAATATCCTACAATTTATCTCATCACAACCAACAAACCAATCAGAACCATCAATCGGTCTATCGTAGTCTGTGAAGGATCCGCCTTCTTCGAGAAACTAATTACTAAATAATACTTCAGTCCACAATATTTAACAATTCTGGCTACTAGCGATGAAGAAACCGACTCATTTACACCCAAAGAAGACCCTTCGGAAGTTGTGACGGTTCCAAAAGAAGAAGTAATGGAAACTCTGAACAACACATACAGCTCGTTAGAACCGACTGAACAAAGTAGGCAACAGAGTAAGAACATAGAGCATCAACTCCTAAACTCCACCTTCATTTTTCTTACCAGATAGAAAATGTTCTCGGTTTTCCACCCGGCTCAAGCAGCGATCGTAGCGCGACGTTTCGACGGACGAACGCACTGGCGTCATCTTCAAGCAAAGCGGCAGTGCTTTCGTCCGTCGTAACTTCGCGCTACGATCGCTGTTTGACCCGGGTGGAAAAACGTGATTTTTTTCCAACATATACACCGGGAAAACCTTCGTTCTTTGATAAATTACCATATATGAAAAAAACCTCACATATTTCGTAGAATAAGAACAACAATCTACGAAAAATATGGCCGTTAATACCAATAAAGTTAATATCAGTGGCCCTAAAACATATAGAAAATTGCCAAAATATAGATAAAGTAAAATAATTTACCATACTTACCAGACCAAAGAAGAATGATATTATTGTAGTCATTATTCAGTTGACATGAGTAACATGAAAAATGAAGTTACAAAACAAGGACATAAAGTTAAATGAATGTAACTGAGAAGATTTAACTATTCGTGTGCCAATACGATGCATAGTTGCCAACTTCCCCGATATTGTAGTGGGGGGCAGTTCAGAGCCCGATTTACCACGGTTCTTTGGTGAGACAAGTTGGTAGTGTAAAAACAATTCTGAACATTGGCTCTAGGAAATATATTTTTCAGTTCAGGATATGATGTACGTCAATCAACTCGTGCGTACAAGCTGAGAGTAAATAACTATAGTGTGGTACGCGATTGCCTGTACCACATAAATTTTAATTAAATTGTATTATTTTTATTTCTTGTACATAAGTATTTAGGTCTAAGCAGGACGAAGTCGGGAGCATGAATGAACGCGATAGGTTAATTAAATGACGAATTACAGTCATCTTCTCGACCAGAAAACGGAAACATTAAGGTTCGGTAAATATTATTGGACGAGATAGCATCAAGTCTCGCCTGCGGAAGACATGGACAACAGATGTTATTTACCAGAAATACATCTGGTCAGCCGCGGGAAAAATTGACCTGACGCCTGGACCTGCTTCCTACCTGCTCTGTACCCCGATTCCCCGAAAGCCGGAACAATAGAGGCAAGTGACTTCATAACAACAATTTGTTATGCCCAAGATTATGAAGGACACTTGCCGAAAATAAGAATCTCCAGAATCCTACCCTCCATATGGAGGAAGTAGGAAGTGCACCCCCACCAGGAGAGAATTGGGGCGGGGCGAGAAGAAGAAAACCAGGGTGCATTAGGAGACGAGAGAGGAGTTTTTACACAGCAGTTTTTGGAGAGCAGTTTTAGAGGACAGCAGTTTTTGGAGAGCAGTTTTAGAGGACAGCAGTTTAGAGAGCAGTTTATCGAAATTTTAATTTAACACAGCAGTTACTGAAACATTTTTTTGGATGCAACCAGAAGACAACATTGAAAAATTTAAATAGTTACGTCAGTTTCACTGGACGTAAAATCTGATCCAATCAACCGTCCATCTTCGAAGCCAGCATACCTCCGACGCTTGGAAGACGACGCCAAGCAGGCATCAGCTGAGTAACCTGCCAGTAAGGACGTCGGGGACCGTCACAACACCGTGGTGATGTACCCACCTTATTGTTTCCTGCCTCTGGTCGTTTGTATATAGTGTTCGCTTCCCCCCCCCCCCCCATATTCGATTTATACCCACTGAGCGTTTAGCTTTCCCTTAGTTAAAGATTCACTCATGCTCCCGACGTAGTGAGCGAGGATCCCCCTTAAATATCTAATTTAATAAATCTGCATTTGTTAAAATTTAAATATAATTTTTTTTATCCCATATAAATTAAAAACAACCTAAAATCATTCTCCCCCACTTTACCTATTATAGAACCCTCACCACAATAGGGTGTGGTAAAAATACATTACCTCAGTCTGTATATCCCCTTCGTAATAATATAATATATGCTTTCAACAATGGCAATAACGTTAAGCAGGCACTCTTGAAGGGGAAGATCCTTCTCTCACCTCTGCCATTCTCTTTTCTCTGCTGCACGTGGGGTATGCCATGCTATTCCTCACGAACTGTAAATAAATGCTAAGCAACGCATCGTAAAGAATCCCTTAATTCTCTTTTTGTCGATATTGAACCCTCTGCAAACAAAAACGATATTTACAAAATTGCAGAGAAGCGTATCTAAATAGAACCGCAAAGACAAAGCAACAACTTGGTTCAACGTATGCGGTTTTATCTTTACGGACACTCAAAAGCTTATTGCAGGAGACCCTACCTGTGTACTAATTGTGGCAGACAACACAGCACATGCAGCTGAAAAAGGGGCAAGACCGCTCCAGTGTAGCGCGTGTATTTAGTTTTTAACGAATTTAGTTAATTAAATAGTTTAGATTTAGATTTATTGTTGTTTCCATTAATCCTCGATTGAGGAAATAGGATACGTCATACATTAAAAATTAAAAATGAACAAAATAAAGTACATAATTAAAGACAAATAATCTTAAAATAAATTAATAAAAGAAAATGTATATAGACAAAAGTCAATATAAACACAACACGGACACACGATGTCACACACACACGTTGGGAAACACAAACAAGCACACACTGAGAAACACGCAATGGAATTTTAACTACTTGGAGCTCTGCGACCAGGAAACTGTCCTTCCCTCTGTCGTAGCTCCAGGCAATACACGAAACAAACAAACAAAAGAGCAGAAAAAACTGAATAGAAATTTTAAAGATATGTGATGTGCTATTTTACAAGGCAGCTCATTCAACACTTTTTGCAGGAACCTTGATTTAAATACTAGAAGTTGTTAGGCTTGCGAGGCTAAATGCCAGAAAATAGAGAGAAAGCGCGGGAAGTCTTAGGGCAGCGGTTCGTAAAAAAAGGGTAGGCAGATGGGCCTGCTGGGGGAAGAGAATAAAAGATTGGACACTGGCCGAGGAGAAAGTTTTTTGGCGCGGGCAAGGGAATTAGTGCCGACCTCCTGTGGTGTAGTGGCTAGCCTCTAGTTGCTGCCTCACAACCCTGAGGTCCCAGGTTCGAATCCTAGCATAGGCTTGGATGTTTGTGTCGTCATGCTCGCGAAGACCATCGACTCGATCAACGGTTCCCGCTATTACATCATCTTCAAAGATGACTATATTTTTCATGAAAGAAAACGTTGAAGTGGACGCCCATCTAGAGACATCTAAACTAGTGCGAAACAGTCGGACACAAGGTGAGAGCTTAGACACCGGTGGTGAAATGGACTGTTCTAGTATACAATCGCAGTTAACATGGAATAGAGTTTTGTAAAAACAAAATGCTGTCTCGGAGGAATAGAATCAACACGTTTTTGAATTAGCTAGTTCAGTGCTTTTGGTCAGTAAACTGTGAAATCAATTTGGGCTCACGCCACTTGAATTTTGGTCCGGTAAAGCAATTAACAGCTTTGATTACAAACGAAATTTTGATTCAGAGTCAACTTCCCACAGAATTATCGCTCTAAATTTGATGACAAGACTGTCTTCGGGTACTTCATAGATATGTTAACGAGAAATATGGTTACACAATTGGGGACGAACCATATCTCGCAAAATTGATTTTTCGTTTTAATAATAAGACCGTGGTGTCTCAGGTGAGAGTCCACTTCCTTAAGAAAACGGATAATTTACGAAAGGCAGTAATACAAGACCAACCACTGTTCAGGAGACCAATGACATCCCAGCAGTAGTTTTAACATCACGTTCTGCTCGACAGATTGTTAGCCAGTGAATCTTGACGACTATGAAGTTAGTTATCAACCTCACAGGTTACCAAAATACAGTGCGGTGACATGTTTGACTGAAGCCATTCACCAAGACCTGGAGCCAACCAATTTCAGTGATGCAATGAAGAGTCTTGATTCGGACAAATGGTTGATCGCCATGAAAGAAGAGCTTAACGCGTTTGAAGACAATTAAACGTGGGATTTGGTACCTTGCCGTAGGGTAAACAAGCCATTGACAATCGTTGGGTACTTCGTGTGAAATGCATATCGGATGGTTTGATCGATCGATATCTAATTTGCATAGATGTTCATGGGGTTTTCCAGCATTTCGAGCTTGATTACGACGAAACTTTTAGTCCGGTGGCTCGGTATGAAACAATTCGTGCCCCAATTGTAATTACAAGTGAATAAAAATTTATACTTAGCCAATCTGATGTGAAAACAGCGTTTTTATATGATAAAATCGACGCAAAGATTTATTTGATCCAACTATAATACTTAAATGATTGATCGGGTCGTGTTTGCATTCTTAGGAAATATTTATGCAATCTTAAACAACCGTCTCCCTCCTTGAAAGATCAAATTTCACTCATTCAACGTTCAAAGTAACTCAGAAAAGTTACTACATCACCCGTAAGACGCAACATTTCTAATTTCGTTTACAAACATAAAAGGTACGGATTATTAAGAATTTGTAAAATGGCACAAAATGCTGTCGCGAAAATATTTTTACTTCGTATATATTTTAAATAATGAAAGTTTATTGTAGGAAGACGTTACATATTATGTAATATTGTATGCAGGGTAGTACGGTAATTTCTCTCATAGTTATGAAAGTTTTCGAAATGTCGCCCTTAAATGTTTCTTTTCTTTTAAATACCCTTTTAATAATTCAAATAAACTACTAAAAACCTGTAAAAGTAATATTTTTATTAATTAGTCAAAAGCATTTACAACTGTATCCTGATAAGTCCTGCTCTGTTTCAACACGCATGGCCCGGCGCTGTGTTTTTTTGTAGCTCACATAATTGTTAGTTCTTGGACGGGCAGGGTTGGAAAGGAAGCGAAGTACTAGGCACGCGCATTCTCATTCCGGAGAGGATTATTGTGCTATAAAGAATGTATTGCTGGAGGGAGTGCGCTGCAAGGCGGGCAGTTTAAAGTCTTCGAAATCGAAGCAGGAATTCACACTCTTAAAATGCTATTATTGTAAAGATTCTTAAAATTACGAGCAAATAATGTTCCTAAATTAATTCACATATGCACCAACAAGACAGATTGGTATATTCGTATCACAGCGTGTCTATGATCGTAGGTGTAGCTGGACGGAGTCCTCGACGTAAAACTATCCGTATTTGTAAATATTTCCATTTAAAATTTAATCTGATGACGTTCACAGATATCGACAAAACATTATAATTGATTAAATGTATATCATTATTGTTTAATGACAAACTGGCTGGATTTCTTATTTATTTACGAAACATAGAAAGTTGTGGGAGGGGTGAGAGAATAAGAAGAGGGAGTGCTGAAAATAACAACTAAACACTGAACGGTACATTATCTAATACAATTCCTGTTTTATTTACACTATTTTGATAAACATTACATGTTAGGTTGGTAACAGATATCAAAGATAGTCAGTAATGATTAAGTTATACTGCCGGATAGTTGTATAATTAATGGTTAATAAAGTTTCTTATAATAATTGAATTAGTGTCATTATTGAATCTGCTAGATCTTACAGTTGGCGACGAGGAAAATAAGAGAGTTATTGAAAACACTGATCCAACAAGGCATGTGGGAAGCAGTTCTGTCGAGGTACATTTGTTGGATTTGTGCGAACAAATTATTTCCAGAAGTTGGCACAATATTTTATGTTGAAATTGGTAATCGCTCTGTTAACAACATTAAACCGAAATTTTGAGGAGAAATTGTATAAAACGAAGAATTTAGTGACTTACTACGAACTTGGAGAAACCAAGAAACGCGCCACCTATAACACAGGTTTTATAACGTTCAAAGATTGGTTCTATGGCAGAATTTCGGATGGGGAAGATTATGAGTTGTATGATGCTCGTCTGAGACGATATTTTATTGCTAATGACATACATAATGAGAAGAAAGTAGCAATTTTAATCACGCTGGTCAGCACAGAAGGGAATAAAATCTTGAATGATTTGTGCGATCTTGTTTCTCTACAACATTAAACATATGAATATAATCAATAAATTTATTTGATTGGAAATTATTAGAGCGTTTTAATGGTAGAAAGGTACAACTCAGTCAAGCCAATTTATTTCAAACCCAAAAATCTTCAAATTGCTATGTGTGGTTAATGGTTTTAAATAAAAATATTATATCTTGATGAAAATTAATTAACTTTATATTTATTAACTGATATTATATAATAATTTAGCCAAATTATTTTTATGAAGCCGACATTTTCAGGATTAACAAGATACACTTGATACGGTATTTACAAAAATTAAATTACTTACAAACTAACATTTAGAACAATAATATCTAGTCTCGGGTTGTATTTAAGAAGTTGGAGCTTTTCTCAGCATATAATCAGCTGTGTCAGAAAAAAATAGTAGCTTGGAGCACTTACAAATACATTTATGCTGTCAACAGATTACCCTTCGGTCCAAAGCCAGCTTCACCTATCTTTCAGCGAAGGCAGAGGTAGGTATTGCAATATTAACTCTCTTATATGGGTGACGTCATACAACCGCAAGAATAGAGAGGGACGTATGGAAAATTTTAACCGCAATTTTTCATCAATTGTCACGAGTAGGGATCAAACTAAATCGGACCAAGTGTAAGTCCTTTCAAAATGAAATCACGCTCCTAGGGTACCGAATTAATAAAAACGGGCTGTTCAAGGACGAGAAGAAAATAGAAGTCATACTAAACGCTCCTAGTCCGAAAAATCAAACGCAAATGAATGCGTTTCTACGAAAAGTAATTTACAATGAAAAATTAATCCCAAAGTTGTCAGTAATTTTATCACTACTCTACAAAGAAATAAATTCATTCCATTTGACAAGCGAATGAGAAGCGTTCAGCCATATTAAGCAAAAAAATTACAGTTGACAGAAATGTAATTCATTATGATCCAAAATTACCATTGAAATTGGTTTTTCATGCATCGAATGAAGGTAGTGGAACAATTTTATTACATATTATACCTGACGGCACTGAAAAAGCAATTATTTTCTCGATATTACAGGCATCAGAAAAAAAAACCAAATTATATTCATAAAGAAGTACTGGCTATCTACTGGAGATTTCGCAATTTTTATCAGTACTTGATGGGGAATAAATTTCTTTTGTGTTCTGATCAAATACCACTGAATGCATTGTTTTGAAGAGGACAGTGAAATCCCTACAAATGACGCAGGAAGATTGCAACGCTGAGCGTAATTTCTCAGTGGATTCGATTATAAATCCCAAAACATCAAGGCAAAAATCAACGGTGCAGCAGATGTATTATGAAGATTACTACCACAAATGGAGGAGAATGACTGTATACACTTAATTTATGAAGACAAGTTACCAGTGAGAGCAAATAGCATAAAAAAAGAAAATTGCCATTAGAAAAAATTCATGGTGCTCATTTAGGTATGAACTGAATGAAACCAATAGCTATCCAGTATTTCTGGTAGCTGAAATGAGAAATTTGTCCGAAATTGTAATTAGTGTAGCATGTTTGCAAAAAAGGGACAGACATGTTGGTCAAGTAGACTGTACAATGAAGTAGAATGAGAAGAACAACCAGGACAGTCTCGGAAAACATATTTATTGTGTTTGGAACATTTTAAGTAGCATTCGACCTTATGTCATATTCATCTTTAGCTTAATTTCATTTATCAGACACACAGCGCAAGGTTGTATGCTTCCAGACCAGTAGCGGATTAAACTGTGTTAAAATACATATTGTTAATAATAATCATATTCCGTAGATCCTGTAAAGAAGCTAAGCTTCAAGGATGTGGAATGGGTCAGGGTGTACATTTATTACATTATTTTATTGTATAAAAGAAAAATATACTTATAACAAATTTTTGTATTATAAACTATTATAAATTACTCTTCTCCGATTCATCTATAAATTCCTTTATTGAATATAAGGAGTGGCTAAGCAAAAATGAGCATAATTCAGTCTTAAATTTACCTTGATTATCGGACAACTCTTTAATTCTGTGCGGCAGTCTGTTGAAGATGGATATCTCTGAATAATGCACACCTTTATGTGCAATTGACAATGTTTTACATTTTTTATACAGATTATTTTTGTTCCTTGTATTGAAGGGATGAATATCAGAATTATTCAAAAATAAGTGCCTATTTGTAATTAAAAATAACATCAATGAATAAATGTATTGGCACGTCAAAGTGAAAATACCTAACTTTTTGAACAGAGTTCTGCAAGAAGTTCGTGAGGAAACCTGACATATTGCTCTAATAACACGTTTTTGACTAATAAAAATCTTATCTACGCCTACTGAGTTGCCCCAAAATATAATACCATATGATAAAATAGAATGAAAATATGCAAAGTATACTAATTTTCTTGTTTTTAAATCACTGAAGGTGGACATTGCTCTAACAGCATATGTAGCTGAGCTGAGTTTCTTAAGTAATTGATTAATCTGATCAGTCCAATTTAATTTATTATTTACTAAGAGACCTAAGAATTTAACAGAGGAAGTTTCATTTAAATTTTTGCTGTCGTATTTAAGTGTTATAGATTGTAAAGTTGTGTTGAGTGTGTGAAATTGCATGAAATGTGTTTTGTCACAGTTATTTGTTAGTCCGTTCGCATTAAACCATGTTAGCAGGTTAGTTAAATTATTGTTACTTGCCTCTTCTAGTGTGTCTTTGTTACTTTTTACTATTACACTAGTATCATCTGCAAAGAGGATAGCTTTAGAAGTTGAATCTATGGTATTAGGAAGATCATTTATATATATAAGGAATATATGAGGTACTGTGTGTCTGATAAATGAAATTAAACTAAAGATGAATATGACACAAGGTCGAAAGCTACCGAAAATGTTCCAAACACAATAAAGACGTTTTCTGAGAGTGTCCTGGTTGTTCTTCATATTCTAAAAGAAACAGAGAAATCAAGTCTAAAAATTTCCAGAAACGTAAAAGGTGTTTGAGAGAGTTCACATTGATTGTTTGGATCTAATACAAGGCAAGTTTTATTTGCTATTGATTGCTGCATATTTCAAGTGGCCTGAAATATTTGAGATGTCAAATACTAGTTCGGAAAATATTGAAAAATTACGAGAAATCCAGCAGATTTGGGTTGCCCTATGTTGGTCTCTGACAATGGTAGACAATTGACCTCTGTTAAAATAATGGAATAATAGACTGTATGGCACCGTCATACCATCCGGCAAGAAAGGACAAGCTGAAAATATGTTGAGTACGTTTAAAAACTGTTTGAAAAAACCTGCTTAAAAACAAAAGGAATGCGTCCATGAAAACAACAACATTGGTTCAGTGATTTTTGGCTTCCTACAGTAAGGAACCACGCGTTTCGAAAGGAGAAACGCCAGCAAAAATAGTAATAATGGAATTAGTGTCATTATTGACTCTTCAAGGCCTTACATTAGACATAGCTGAAACTGAAAAGTCTATAATAGGTTTAATAATTTTCATTTTAATTGAAATATAGAATAACTACAAAATCACATTAAAGTTTTACAAAGGAGTGCTGTATATAATCTGTGTGAGTCAATTACATAAAAATTACAAGTTTAATCACATCAATATTTTACTTCAAGGCAATATTTATACTCAAAATTTGACAATTTATTGTGGTGTCATTGACCTTTCAGAATAACTTAGAAAACCTATGTACTCGCGGCTTAAATAAGATTAAACTAATACTCAACTTATGAAATACGTATGTTATCTACTTAAATGATTTGAAACAAAATTACTTGATAGCTGGAATTTTTTACGGATGATTACTGCTGAAATTGTTCCTGGGTTTCCAGTTGTGTGGTATTTATTATGCAAAGTGTTTCATCAAATAGCACCATCAACATCTTCACCCAGAAGACAACACAACTATTCAATGAAACATCGTGCTTAGTCATCGCCACTGGGTTGGAAATCTGAGAACAATTCCTGTATCATATTCACCAGAAAAGCCTAAATTAATTAATAAATCATTACACATTTTAGTTCATATTTGCTTTTCAATTTATATATTATATTACACTGTCTTCATCTATTAATTTGTTTGTTTTTTTGATTTTCTATCTGTTTTAGCAGCTTTAGAATGTGCAGATGATCGTTTGCAGATGTTCAATAGTTCTTGCTATTTATTTATAACCTACCCTCAGGTGACATGGCAGACTGCCCAACAAACCTGCCAAGATAGAAAAGTAAGTGTATCCTCTTTAATAGCATTTTTCTCTGCATGTTATTTCATTTTGTTTTTATTAATGGACTTTTACAATTGAAATATTATTGCTATAATATTAGTTTTTAATTTGACCATAAATGAACTCTTGCACACAGGCTGAATTAGCCAGTGTTCTGAGTGCTGAGGAGCAGAGTTTTATCACTGCCAGTCTTCGTAACTCTGCTGATTACAGCACCACTGCTATATATTGGATAGGAGGACAATTGATCAGTAGTAGTTGGGTGTGGAGTGATGGAAGTCCACTTTCTTTCACAGGTATAGTTTATTATTAAATATAATATTGTTTATGGTTTTGAATCCTCACTTCATTCTCTTTTTGAAAGACAATTTTGGTGTCCATAAACGTTTGCATAGTTCAGAATAAATTAAGAATAAAAGAAGAAACCATATGATCCTTGAACCATATTGACCATACATATTTTTAAAAAATTGCATTATTTTAAAATAAACCCTTATTGTTGAATTTATTAATAACTAGCGACTTCGTTCGCGCGGAAAAAGCTGTTTTCATTTTGCCCTAAAAACGAAAGTACGATATCATTTATTTATGATCGCTTCAGGGCAAACATAATTACTCGCAGTTGATTTTAACGTTCCGCTTTCACACGTTTACAACAATAGATGGGGTGAGAATACTAGTCCTCTCTCTCTTTCTGTCTCTCTCTCTCTCATGCTGCCAAAATTACGTTTATAATAGCACATTAAGTGGGATGAATAGTACGCCAAATAGGACTTTCAACTCGCAGTTGATTTTCACGCCGCCTTTCGCACGGCAATTCAATATGTATATTCATATCTTCTGAACTCTGCAAGATAACAAAATAAAACATACACGAAAATTTAATATAAAATTCCTGTTTCAATCCAGGAAATTTTCGTTGAAATCCGTTAAGCCGTTTCGGAGCGTAGATCTAGAGTATAGGCAACCCATATTCAATCTTTCGAGACTTTGATGCGTGTAAACGAAGCCTTTCCGTAGAATTAATATTTATATTATATTATATCATTATCGAAATGAAATATATACGAATACTCAAGTTACATTTCCTGTTTTTAAACCCTAAAATTTTCAATGAAATCCGTTGAGTCGTTTCGGAGCCTATTTGAGACAAACATGCGGATATACAGACACTTCAATTTTATTTATTGGTAAAGATTAGATAAATAAAAGTAAATTATGTGAAATTTATAACTATTTTACATTTGGAGATATATAAATTATTATTAGATTTAAAATGTGAGATGTTTGTCACATAACAAAATATTTTGATGGTATTTTTAAAACAACAAAACATCCTCACTAAAATTTCTGCATTTTCATCACACTCTTTAAAACATCAAAACTAAGGGAATCAGAGAAATTTAAAATCAGTCGATTAAATCATATTTGGAAAATCATAAACTGATGGTATACAAAATTTATGAAAGATCCTCATTACAACCATATTTTCTGAAGAGACTTCTATATATCATATCATGATGCACATCACGAAAGTATTATTGGCTACATACTTTATGTAGTATTTCATCATTATACTTATCAACCATGTGGTTCTTTTCCTGAAATAAATGTACCTTAGAAATAAATTATGTGCTTTCCATTTCCTTGTGGGTCTTTTTGCCCCTCCACCTTTTTTCTATTATTTTGAGTTCCATGGCTGAACTTTCAAAAGTTGTACATTAAGAAACATTTCTTACAAATCCTATTCAATAATTATTGTGAAAAGATTATTTTCTCTTTCATAACTGGATAGAATCCTTAAATTATAGACCGTAGACCCTAGTCAACCTTTTGCTAGCTTTCTCTATCTTCCACATCACCCCATTTCAATTCCCTTTGTATGCTGTTAAAGGGGAGTTGCCTGTTTCAGGATTATCCTTATGTAGCCTGTTAACCAAAAAAAACACTTCTCCCTCACTCCTCCTCTCCTGCTCACACTATCATTCAAATATTTACAGAAACACACTGGGATTCAATTCTTGCATTAACTATTCAACATAATTTCATTAATAGAATATTTGGCAGCAGAATAGTTGTGTAATTTTAAAAAAAAATGTAATAATATCATCTCCTTTCTCTTTGTTTCTAAAGGATGGCTATTAGCCCAAGAACCTTCAAAAACAGGACCTGAGTGTTTAGCTATTCAGTGGTTAGCATCCCCGACTCCAGCAATACCCAGTGGTCTTTATTGGCAGCCACAACACTGTTCAACTATTGGTGGCTATGTCTGCAAAAGAATTAATCAAGGTAATAATTGTTTGGACTATTTTTCATTACACATGGCTATTGTATATTTTATTAAGAATTATTTGGTTATGAAGAACTGTCAATGGTAACCTATGCTGTTCTTAGCCTTTTAATTTCTACATAGCTACCACATCCCACATCTCCCTAATCTACTTAACATATTCCATCCTTCCTTGCTCTTATATTCCTACCCACACACTTCCCTCTAATACCAATTTTAAATGGCTCAAATGTGGCCTTATTAATCTATCCATTCTCTTGGTCAAAGTTCTCCAAATTGTTCTCTCTTCCCTTATCTGCTTTGAACTTCCTGATTACTAACTCTATCCATCCATCTGATTTTCATCATTCTTCTGTAGTACTACATTTTATGAGCTTCTATTCTTTTTCTTTCTGCAACTCCTACGATCCATGTTTCCCACCCTTATAACACCACACTTCTTACAGACATTTTTAGTAATGACTTTCTAATATTCATACTTACATTAACTGTAATGATTTTATATTTGTGAGGGCCAAATACAAATTAAAAACTGTGGTGAAACATTATAACGACTTTATTTAATACAGCACAACATTCAGATCCAACAATTCCTGCTACCCGCTCGCTCTCTCATTCTTATCTCTACTGCTCCTACAATGACATTTCTCCCAACCTAACATTTTACAAAAGTGCTACGAACTTCAAATTACAAAAGTATTTATGTTTTCACATATTTTTAATTATTTTGAAGTTCTCTGTTTGATAAAAGTAAATAAGCCATTTAAAATAACAGAACAGCTGTATGGTAACATAATTAAATGTGAATATTTATTTTAATTTTCAAAATAATTTTTTTAATTCACAATTCTTTTTTTAGTTTCAGATAGTAGCTTGAAGCTGAATCGCACAGTGAATGGTTCTGAGGGATTCTTAACTTCTCCAAACTTTCCGGGAAATTATGCACCCAACCTTGATTATTGGATTCAGTTGTCTGGACCAGAAAGAACACGTCTCATTGTTCAATTTACACAACTTGATCTTGAACAACAACCTGAATGTTTGTATGATTATGTAGAACTTCGTAGTATTATACGAAATGATGCAGAAGGTGAATATCAACCTGATGGTCGTGCTGTGTGGTGTGGAAGACATGATGCAGATAAAGAAAGGTGAGTGTTAATTAAGGATACCATGTCAATTAAATGCATTGTTTGAGAAGTGAGTATTTGGAAGCTAGAGAGTTAGTACTGTGCAGATAAGATTACAGGAGCAGCACACAAAGTTTAAAGGCCACGACCAGATGGTTTGGAACACAGGTGACAATGAGGCACAACTGACAAACTGAAATTGATTGCTCTCAAAGTTATGCAGTTGAGTGATTCAAGAAATATTGTTTAATTTTAAAGTTGAATGATAAATTATTTTTCCAAGTTATTTTATAATCTCCATAGCTGAAAAATGTTGAAGAATTTTAATAAATTAAATATTTAGATTTATTTAATGGTTCCAGTAATCTTCTATTGAGGAGATAAGACAAGTCAAAAACGTATACATAGTAACAAATACAATAATAAAATACATACCTTGAAAATAATATATAAATTACACAAATTTACAACTTAATAATAAAAAATAAACAGACATCTCATAGAGACATGAAAAAGACCCATCTTCCTCTTCTCTTCTTCCTTGGTTTTGCAACCCATTCAGGGGCCTTGACCTACTGGGTTGACTGCGGACTGTCATCTTACATGACACATTCTGAATTTGGAGTTATACACAGTGAGTGTATCATTTCTCCAGCAGGCTTAATCCCAGTCTTCGTGACCATGATGACTCAAACATCCAGGCCCATTCTAGGACTTGAACCTAGGAACTCAGTGTTGTGAGATAGTGATCCTAGTCACTAGACCACAACAGGTCAGCAAACAAAACCTATATATATATATATTAGCAAATTTTTTAACTTTTCTAAAATATGTGCACTGGGTAAATTTAATATTTCAAGTTTTATAAAGAGCAGCTTACACATTGTTTGATAACTCTTTTAGCTAGTAGTCTAATGGCCCTTTTTGCAATACCATAACATGTAATAGAGTGAAAATAGGCATGTATGTGTTTGGATCTACTTGTTGAGAAATCATCTTTAATGAATAACAGGCAGAGCTTAATTTTGTATTAAATAATTTAGTTTCCATGTTAGCCCATTGTCAATTTTTATGTGTAAAAACTAGTGCATTGTGCATCACCTTATCATTCTCTTACAAAGAATTTTGCTTTGATGTTGAAAATTGGACTATATTGGTTTCTAAGGCTTCATAGACTTTGTGGTTGAGTCTAGTTGAATCAAAATCTGAAATTACACTGTGCTGCAGATATTCATCTTTTACTTATGTCCAGGAATACCACCAACAATCCACAATTTACTTTGAACACACCATATTATTTCCTCTCCCATTTTATTAAAAACGATATTTACCAAACATCGTCAAGTCTTAGACTAAAAAAAGTTTTTTTAAAATTACTCGTTATACAATTAAACATTTGAGGCTACTTATAAACTAATTACTACCAGTTACTACCTGAGGCGTAGCGGTGGTGGTGACTCGCCCAGAGTGGCGCTTTTTGGGTGCGGCAAAGTTTCACAAAACTAATAACTTGTAATAACAACTAAACTAATAATTTTAACTCTATACAATACACCATAACTAATATATTTTTTAAGAAATGCTTAGTAAGGGATCAGCAAATTAGGTATACGGCCCGGGCGGCTGAATCCCACGCTACGCCACTGATTACACAAATTACAGGTACATTTTATACTTGGTGACAGTATAACGGAAGATCCACTTTTGGCGACAAAATGTAACATCGTCGTATTAACGATTTGCTCCGCCTTGCCTCAGTCGAACTCTGCGGTCGATTCATATATGTCTTTATTTATTGAGCACCAGGTAACTTGTTGAATAAAATTATTTCATTACATACACATTATGACTTGATCTAATTACTGTTCTGTCTACTCACTGCCGTTGCAGCGGTAATTGTTTCTGGTAAGTTTTTTTTCTTCCAACCTTCTCTGACCGTTTCTAGATGAGAAGTCCTAATACAATTAACATTACATTTCTGTGTCTCATTACCGTGATAACGGTAACTTGTTTGACACGCGACCACTTCCTCCAGCACGTCTCGTCGCGAACTAAACTATTCTGCCCGATTGCCGGCTTTCCACCTTAAAACGCGGACCTGTAGCGTAAGTTAGAGTGCGAGTGTGTATGAAAGTGTGTATATATATATATATATATATATATATATATATATATTGCGAGGGCAGGTGAAAATCTTCTAAAGACACTATCTCAGGGTCCGCACTGGATAGTAGTGTGGGATTCTACCCACTAAAAACACCTCCCTTTACAACGATGACTGTGTGTATCTTCCTGTGGGACCGTCGTTAGGAAGCAGTCGTAGCGTCAATCTCTCTCTGTCTCCTTTAAACATTATTATTTCTCTCTTTTTCGTAATTTCTTAATCTTTGAATTACTGCAGAGGCATATGCACTTACTTTATTCCAGGTATTAGGTGAAAGCAGCATATTGGGTACCAAAGTATCTGGTGTTATTGAAGTTCCAATATCGCTTTCAAATGCTCGTCTCCCATATGAAAATCTCGATCAACTGAAAAACACGTGTTCTGGTGCCTCATTAACTCCACATTCAGGGCATGCAGGTGTATTATCTATGGCAAACCTGTAGAAGTATGCCCTGAAGCAGTCGTGACCGGTCAAGAGTTGAGTAAGATAATAATTCACTTCTCCGTGTTTCCGATCAATCCAGTCTTTAATTGATCTTATTAACCTATGGGTCCATCGGCCTTTATTGGACTCATCCCAACGGCGTTGCCATTCTTCATATGTTTTGAGCCTCTCAACTCTCTTGCTTTCCAGACCTCTGTTTGTTTGTAGTCTGCGGCACTCGTCGGCCAGAATGTCTACCGGAGGCATTCCTGCCACCACACAGACTATCGTCCTGTAGGCACAGGTAACGCGTAGTGCACACAGCCTGTGGACGGTGCTAACCTTTCTCCTGTTTGATTTTACTGTCAAAGCAGTACACCATATCGAGGCACCATACAAAATCACTGATCGCACAACATTCGCGAAAAGAAGTCGCCGGTATTGTCTTGGACCTGCAACATTTGGCATAATTCGTGACAGTGCAGATACTGTCCCAGCTACTTTACGTCTTACATAATCAAGGTGGTGTTTAAAAGACATCCTATCATCTATCATTATACCAAGATATCTGATAGACGATTTCGAATAGATTTCGTAGTTTCCGACCGTAAGGTATATGGATTCTCTAGATTTTCTCCCAGTGACAAGAACTGCCTCTGTTTTTTCTTCCAGTGACAAGAACTGCCTCTGTTTTTTCTTCCGCCAGTTGCAGTCCCATTGTCCGTAGCCATTGCCCAATCACATAAATAGCCTCATTGGCTATCTGAACTATTTGTTCCCGGTGCTTAGCGACGACGACAATTGCTATGTCGTCTGCGAAGCCAATAATTTTGCTTTCCGTGGGAATATCAAGTCTTAGTACATCATCATACATAATGTATATATATATATATATATATATATGTGTGTGTGTGTGTGTGTGTGTGTGTGTTCTGAGTTGATTAAAATGGGGACCTATACAGATTACTTGCTCATAACTTGAATATTTAATCTGTATGAAAATACTTTTTCAAATAGAGAATATTTATAAACTACAATTGAATTTAATCATTATTATTTCATTTTATATTCAGGTTAAACTTTGTATCAGACAGCAACGAAGCGCTTCTTCATTTTCACACTGATTATTCAGTGTCGGGAAGTGGATTTTCAGCGTCATGGCAAGCTATTGATGTCTCTGGGTGTCCTCTGCAGACATTAACAGCTAGGGAAGGGTCTTTGACTAGCCCAAATTTTCCCAATTTTCTAATGGCTCACCTTGATTGTGCGACAACAATACTTGCACCAGGTAAATATAAATGAAATAGCGTGTTGTGCAATATTAAATCTTTTATCTATTAATTACGAGGAACAAATAAAGTTTCAGTAAAATAATTTACATCTTGCTTTCAAGAATTGTAAAATTTAAATAAATTGTTAGTGATGTATTTTTGACTTTAACTTCTCATTGCATTATTAATTAATTAAACCGACATTTTGTCATCATATTAAATAAAATTGTTGTAACATTTGAAGAGAAAACCTGAAAAATTTCCAAATATGCTGAATAAATTTTGGTTTACTTTAATAAAAACTGTTCCTGTTATTTGGTCGAATTCGATTTAATTATTGTGAAAAAGAGACGATAATAAAGTTTCTATTCTTATTGTATTGTTTTTTTAAAAGGCATTTGTGATAAATAATGACGAAAATGTTAAATTATAACTTCTACCAATACTTTGTATTATTCCCCAATCAATCCTATTTATATTTTTATCTGTTTTTCTATAATAATAGAAAATTAAATGGAGGTTACAACCAAAGATTTACCATTTGTTCATAATATTCAGTTTAAATTAACAACTTCAAGTTGTGACTACTGAAAAAATTACTCGGTAAGAAAATATTAATAAACAAGTGAAAAAAACTATCCTTTTTTCTGATTCCAAATAAAAAATCGAACAATATTTTTAATAATTAATAACCAAGGTTTTGCGACATTTCAGTCTCAATTAGCTTCCTTGATATAAGGCCAATATGCCACGTCGGAAAGAGAATCAATAAACTAACTGCATTTGTCTATCCCAAGTGCTGTAAGAAACAAGCTATACATTAATAGCAATACATTATTCTATCTTCACAGGTTCATTACAAAACAATTTACAAAAATAAATTATATAAAAAGTTAGATTAATCTTAAATTCGTGTCGGCTAAAGTACACGCGGAAAGATAGCTTCCCAATTCGTTGTAAACCTATACCAATAGTGATACCGGCATATATATCAATATATGAGCAAAGGTGATACTTTTTATAAAACTATTTCTTCCTCTTTATTTTGCTCACTAAAGGTTTAATAAAATATAAAATAAATATTGCTTAAATTATTGGTATTGTTTTTAAAGTTACGAGTTTTCATTTGTTTTAATGTGTAGTATTTTCCAAAGATTGTATTTGTATAAATTTTGATTTGTCTAAAATTACCAAAGAGAATCATAATCCAATATATTTGAACATAACAACATGCTTCCAATCACATTAATGATTTTCTTTCAATCAATGCATTGCGACTACATTATCTTCCAATGTTTCGTGCTTAATTTTGTATTCTGTTAATCTGGTATCAGTCACCCATTTAATTTGTTCTATGTAACCTTTGCAGTTATCTCATTTTTTGGCGCTTTTCATTTTGATGCCAAGGTAACCGAGCTAAATTTACTGACCTGTATTGTCTGCAAAGCTGTAAAACCTCAGACTTGTAGACACTCATGCAGACATACGAAGTGCAAAATATCAATGTGGTAAAATTCTTTATCTCAGCAAGATTACTTTAAATTCATAAAAACAATTAGACGAATTATTTTCGGCACCTTTGGAGTCTTATGTAAATTTTCTTTGCTACTTTGTAAAACAACGACGTCTCGTATGGCTAGGATCCTGTGTAAACAAATATTAAAACCATCTTCATCCCGCAATCCAAAATTCGGAATATGGTCGTTAGGTCAAGAACAACCCAGGTCTGAGAAAACCAGTGATTAATGAAATACCTTGCAAGTGTGACCTTAAATTCATTGAACAGACTATCCGAACTTATACTTATGTGCTCATGCCCTACAACACATTAATTAATTTATGAGGAATTATTTGTATTCTCTAATTTTAAGAAAATTTAAAATAATAGTATTTAAAGAGCGTTAATTTCTGGTTCGATTACAAAGACTTTAAATTGCCCGCATTCAAACTCGTTCCATTCCACATACATCTGGGCCACATTCTTTATAGCATGAGTATCTTGTCTGGAATTAGAAATGTGCATGCGCAGTATTTCCGTTTCACTGCCCTGCTCGTCCAAGATTTAACAATCATACGAGATGCAAACACAATAGCGCGGACAGAGCGTGGCATGCTGACACAGGCTAAAGTTTTTCATTTTTTTGACGAATTAATAGAAAGATTACTGTTTCATTGATCAAAGCTTATTTAAAATAAAAAACGTTTAAGGTGCAGCATTTTTAAGACTTTCATAATTCTGAGAAAATTACTCCACGATCCTGCATACAATATTGCCATCATATGTGGTTTTTTCCTAAAATTAACTTTCTCCATTTTATATACGTAAGAAGAAAAATACTTTCGTGTTAGCAATGTGCGCCAATCTAATTTTATATTTTTACAATTTTAAAAATTCGTTTCTATTACACGTTACATAGACGAAATTATAAATGTATCATATTACGGGTCGTGGAGTATTTCCAACACTGTAGATGTATTATTAATATCTTACCTAAGGGGAATTATCCTCGTGGTGATGTAGCAGTTAACTATAAATACTCACGAGCCACCACTGGCTTTGGAAGCTATAGCAATCAGAGCCACCAACGAGATGCTACTATACAGTGACACGGGTGCCAAATTCAGTAAAGGCACTGAGGAACATAGAAGGCGACAAGGGAGGGCCGTGACCCGGGCACAACGCCCCCGCAGGCGGATCTACGGTCCAAGGTAGTAGTGGGCGGCGACCCAAACGAACAGCGATTGGTTGAAGGGCTCAGGCCCTTCACTAGAAGATCATAGCATGGTCTGCTGAATTACTTCAGTTTCATCCGGTTGGACGCACGAGAAAACTTTGTTAATAAAGAAATTTGTTTGTAATTTAAAAAAATATATACTATTTTTTCTTAGTTCAATCTAAAAACAAATTTTTTTACCATTAAGTAATAGAAACCAAACGATATATAATAAAAATAATATTCAATATTAAATACAATATGGATTTGAAATATTGATTTATATTTGAATGTTTATTTTTACATGAAAAATTTAATAAAATTGGCAATTACTAATACAAAATTGGTCATAAATTAAAAGAATTGTTAACCATTTTATGCTTCAATTTTCTATGATTTCGGACGATAAACTCTACATTTTTTTAATTCAACATGCAGCCAAGAATAAACTAATTCGAAGACCTACCGATTTTACAGTGTTTATGTTATATGTACCTATTATATATTATATTTTGTCAAATTGTCTTCAATTGATATAATTTTTAAATATTTCTCAGCAGGTAAACGTGTATGGATTGAACTAGAAGAATATGATATGGGATCTCATGAAGCTGCTTATAATGAAGCACTGCTAGAACTGGATTTAGGTGGAGGAACCCCAGCATTTCAGCCATTCCGTATTTCATCACATTTAACTGATGGTGTCTTCCTTTCATCAGGAGAGAGACTTCAAGTACGCCTGCGCACTGCAGACCATCCAAAGGGTACTGGCTTCAAGGCTGTCTACAGGACAGGTCAGCTGAGCATGACTTTTAAGAGGTGTTTGTCAATACTATTCGATATTTTATTGTGAAAATTATCTTGATACCTACAGGAAAATTTAACATAAAAATTAATTAACCTGCAATTCCTACTAAATTAAATATCGTTGATGAACTAGAGATTAGGAAAAAGTGTGTTAAATATTTCAAATTGTTTGCTATATTTAACTTTGATTTTTTTTAATATCTCTTAAAACTGCACGTAGAAAAAGTTCTTGGCTGATGGCGACAGAGCTGGTGGTTGTTGAAGTGTTGCATTTTAATAATTTCTATACTAGTATAGAAACCCGAGAACTTTTATACAGAAAATTCACCGGGAAAGCCGTGGATCTTACAAACTATCTGAAGTAATTTCGTTCATAAAGACTAAAAGAAAATTATTTTAATTATCGACTATACTGCCTCATTTTCATAATCATAAATATAGAAAACAATAAATAGTAGTTGTATGTAGGAAATATTAACAAAATTTCAATGCTACTTCTACAAACTTTGAATACAGGTTCCTTACGCCAAAATAAGAAGTTGTGTAAGAATTGTTAGTTTTAGTTTTTTAAAGTTATTAATGAATTAACAATATGTCTTCCCAGAACGTTTGACAGACACTGTCTTCACAGACTTTATTCAGAACATTCCTAGAAGTTAATACATGTACCCTTGTAAATAAGAAACATGGATTATGCATTAGGAATGTCTGTTGGATTAACTAATTGTTTTATGTGGCTCCTTAGATTAAAATATGAAGGCCACGATCTTCCTCTACCTATCCATCTGTAGGTATCAGTCAAATCTGTAACCATATCAACAAAATTATTTGTGTTAGTAAGCTTACTCCACGTCAAGTGGCCTAATTTGAGGGTCGATCTTTACAGTATGTACTATGAAGAATTAGATATTGCGGCTGATATTATAGAATCGACCCTCTGAGAGTTCGTTCCTAAGGTGAACCTTATGTGTATATTACGAGAATAATAATGGAAAATTACACAAATATCTTCTCTGGCCAGCATGAGCCCCCAAAGTTACCACAGAAAAATCCACCTAATATTTTTCGGAGTTTCAAGGAATCCTGCTGGGTTAAATAAAGTAGTTACGACATTCATTTTTCATACTTTACATCTCTACAGGAGTGGTTACAAGTCAGAGAAATTACAGTTTTACAGTCAATATACTTTGGTGAATTTGGTGCGGCAACCTTGACGCCAAAATGAAAATTGTCAAAATTGAACTTTTTCAGAGGGATAAATCGTTCCAGAGGACATCAGGTGTCGTTGACAACATTATAAAGAGCAGAATGTTATGTTCTAGAAAATTTATGTCTCGTTTTGGCATCTCGGTACATAAGTTTTAAATTTCAGTTCTGTTATAGAACCCCGTCTTGTCGTGTTTTATTGTGCAAAAATCGCTCTAAAAACGTAATCTTAACCCTTCCCTAGGCGCGCTAGGTCCAGGGGACCTCAAGTTTCCCAACATTTATGAACCATTTTAGCTTCAGAAAATTTACATATTTACAATTCACTTACCCAGTGAAAGTTTAGTTTACTTAAAGCCGTCGTTTTAAAAAATATGATTGTGGTAACAGGGTTACTTTTCTATCTCAGCAGGATTCCTTGACACGATTTTCCGGCAAATTGGGGTTGATGCGGGTTAGGGATGATAATGGTGTAAGATTTCATTATTATTTTCGTAATCTACGTATGAGGGTTACCCTTACCTCAGTCACAAATGCATATTTCGGACAGGGTTTTTAAGACATACTGTAAAGATTTCATCAAAATCAGAAATGATCGCACAGGTACCCCTAGGCCACTTGACATGGATTTACCCTACCATCAGTGGCGGATGGTGAATATGTGCTCGTGTGCTACAGTACATGAATTAATTTAGGAGGAATTATTTGTTTTGTAATTTTAAGAAACACTAAAATAATAGTATTTTAAGTGTGTGAATTTCTGCTTCGATTTCAAAGACTGTTAACTGTCCGCCTTTCCAGCGCGCTCCCTCTCGTGTATATCTTGGCTACATTCTTCGTAGCACGAGAATCTTGTCTGTAATGAGAATTGCGCATGCGCATTATTACCGTTTCCACCCCCTGGTCGCATAAGACCCAGCTACCAAACGCACAGCGCCGTCAGAGCGAGCGTGCTGACTGCTGTAGGCAGCCTCATCAGAATACATTTTTTAATGTTTTTCACCAATTTATAAAAATATTACTGCTTATACACTTGTTTTTGGTTTAATCAAATGTTATTTAAAATAAAAAAACGTTTAAGGGGCAGCATTTCTAAGACTTTCATAATTCTGAGAAAACTACTTCACGATCCTGCATACAATATTACCATCCTAAAATTAACTTTCTTCATTTTATGTACGTAAGAAGTAAAAATACTTTCGTGTTAGGAATTTGCGCCAATCTAATTTTATATTTTTACAATTTTAAAAATTATTTTCTATTACACGTTACGTAGACGAAATTAGAAATGTAGTGTATTACGGGTCGTGGAGTATTTTCAACACTGTAGATGTATTATTAATATCTTACCTAAGGGGAATTATCCTCGTGGTGATGTAGCAGGTATCTTTAAATAATCACGAGCCGACGCTAGACGACAATCAAACCCTAATATTAAAAACATCGTCCTCAAAATACTCTCCAGATGCCCCAAGGGTTGCCTTCACACAGCCTCCTGACGTCCATAACATGTCATTCTGAGGTACAGTAGCAATAGAAGCGATTTGCAGAAAGACATTCTAAATGCTGTAGCTACTCTTCGCAATGCATTTGTTATTTCAATTTTTTTAATTGATAAAAATAATACGATATTTAGTCTTGACTAAGAAGTTACTAGCTTGAAGCAGCATGTCACGCAGTCAAACAATACAATAGGGCAGTGTTGGGTAAACTTTTTATAGAGGGTGCCACAGGAAGGGAAAAAAACTTTAGGTGGGCCAATGTAATTTAGAGTTGAAACGTTATGCTCTTTGGAGAATGTTACGGTTTCGTTGCAGAAGAGAGACAGTGGTGTAGCGCACCGTTCCATCGTTTGGGATTTAAGAAATATTTATGGTTTTACGCTATCAAATATCTATTTATTTTAAAAACACAATAATTGATTTACGAAAAATTTCCTAGCAAGCTAAATATGCAAAAGTTCTCTACACTCAAGGTTTTCCGTGCGGTAAATATGCTATCAACGAATTCTGTTCAAATTGATTGTCACAGAACAGTCTTAACAGGTACCACGTGGCCCGTTCGTGCACCAGACGTCCTCTTTCTTCATCATCAACCGCAGAATGTCTGATCACCAAACGTCTCCCTGGATCAGTGATCGTCAAGGTTCAGATTGGTTCCTACTTATCCCGCGCTTTTATGGGTGAACTAATCAGAAAAGGTTTATCCTTCTTCGTCACGTCAGCGAAGAGTGAACTGGGACTGTTTATGAAAAAGTACTTCCAACTCCATTCATCTTTGAAAACACGGCAATAAGGATATGCAGCGTAAAACTAGAAAACAAATACGCTAAAACATGGCCTGAATCAAGAAACTTTTTTCGATATCAAACCACGGTGGAGGGGGTATCTACTGCGAGGAGGCTCTGTTGCCAATGTTACTCTTCGCCACAAAGTAGCCAGCAGTCAGTGTCTATCACCCTCAACATAACATTCCAATATCTAGGTTGTCAATAAATTGATATGACGTCACTGATACAAAACGAAAGATAGTAAGAAAGAGGAAAATATTTATTTTTCTTAAAGCCTGTATTTTTTATTTGTCAGATTAAGAATAATGTCCCGCGGGCCGGATAAAATATTTTAGGGGGCTGCATCTGACCCGTGGGCCGTAGTTTGCCCATCACTGTAATAGGGAATGTCACACCAACTATTGGCTAAAGAGAGTAGCATCCTGAGGGTCATTTTAATGCGCCGATGGACAGAAACAGCGTAAGTTATAGGTTCGTAGAAATAAAACACCGATGATGATCATAACTTATGTTTAACAATAAGAGAAGTTAGAAATGGAAGAAATTGTTGAACAATTTGATGATGTGCTACATGAAGCTTGTAAACAATCTTTCAAAAGACGTATACACAGAACTGACATTGATCTGTTCCTTGAAGACAAAAAGTGATGCAGAATTCAGAGAGCACATACTTGGAAGAAAGAAGAAACCACACAAACACTTCGAGGAGGGAAAAAATCATTGCAAAATACTGCAGTATCATTGAAGCAAACAATCTCTGGAATGCTGTATACAAAATAGCAGCAGAAAAAATTAGGAACAGAGTCCAATAATAGCGTGAAGGAAGTGGAACTTTGCTTAGTACTAGAAGACTCTACAGTGAGCCGAAGAGGAGTTGCGGCCTAGAACGAACTGTTCTCTAGGAATACGCAAGCAGATGTCTGTGACGGAGGTGGAGGTCAACGACACCGAAGGGAATCGTGTAATCCCAGGGGACATGTGTCGCAAGCTGGAGTTAGGTCGCTAGTAACCTTTCAGGTTAAGTGTAGAAGTATAGTTAATAAGTCACTAGTGAGATACAATCCAGATATTGTGGTTGGTAGACAGTAAGAAAGCTAAAAATAAAAGTTAGGAAAGCGTGCAATAAAAATCATTACAACAAGGGCCATAAATTAAAATTTAAACATCTCAAGAGGGACCTAATTACCGCAAGGAGAGCTGCTCTGGAAATATGTATAAAGAAACTATTGGGAAATGAAAAGAATAGGTGGGGCAATTTTTTCAAATACATTATGAGGGGAAAAGGTAACCAGGATGTTTCACCGCCACTAAGGGATGAAGCAAAACAACGAAATTGTTGAGGACGCTATCGAAGCTAATAAATTCGCCAAACATTTTGCGACAGTATTTCGGAGAAAGACAACCCAGCCGGTGTTTTCTCCAGGGGAAAACGTTGTCACCTTCACAATTAAAGCAGACGACGTGCGGAAATATGTGGCTATTGGAAGATCGGAAATCAATTGGCCTGAATGGTATTTCAAGGGAGATTCTAAAACTGGGAGGTGAAGCCATGGTTATGTACGTAACGTGAAAGAAAAACAAGAGAACAAAAGAAACAAAATACAATTAATCACACTTGAATCAGTCTTTTATTGCGTTCTGGGGAACACACTATTCCATTCCCTGATGGTCCTGTTTACGAAAGAGAACTTCACTACATCTGTCCTCTGATTTCTCTCGTTCCGTGATATAAAGTTAGGAGTCACAAATAGACTTGAGACGTATATTTTGTACGCTTTCAATAACGCCCTTAATCTTGCTCGTTTTCACCTGTCTGAAAGCTTCTCTAAGCAAGAATTCGCTTTACCCCGAGTAATTTCTATACCTTAGCCTCCCTCGTAACTTTCTTAAGCACTCTATTTACAAAGTGCAAAGATCTCCATCCCTTCTTTGACACTGCATTAATTTGTTGCGTCCAGTTTAAATTTTTACAAGTAGTGAAGCCCAGATATTTACAGATTTTATCTTCCGGTATCTCATCTTCTTTAAATTTATATTTTGAAGATTAAAAATGGACTTTGTTACAAATTAAAATAATTAAGGAACCACTCCATAGTCCTCAAAGTTTATTGTCCAATAAAATTAGGCTAGCTTGCGACCGTTATGGTCATCATCAGGCTGTGAAACGACAAAAACAGACACATTAATGCTCAATCTACAATCTGTATAGCTATAAAATCACGAATGTATCACGGAGAGTGAATCTCAGAGAGAAGGAATCGCCTATTTTATACAACGTCAAACTGTAATTCTTTGTCCAGAGCGAGGAGTTTTTTCTTTACGCAAAAGTTACTTTCTCGTCATTAAATCGAAGTCTATCAGCGTTAGTTAAACATATACATCTAAGAGGTAATTATTGTAGTGTAAAGTATGTTATTAGCTTTGCATTTTGATGATAATTTTAACAAATCTATTCATATCCGTGGTGGAATATTTTCATTTTTTTTGGTTAACAGGCTACATGAGGATGATCCTGAAACAGGCAACTCCCCTTTAATAGCATAGGAAGGGAATTGAAAAGGGGAATGTGGAAGATAGAGCAATGTATCCAAGGGTTGTCTAGGCTCCCGGGCTACAGTTTAAGGATCCTACCCAGTGTTTCATCTAAAGAGATGGGTACTATTCTCACGACCTTCCGAATGATGGAAGACGAGTTTGCTGTGGGGTCGCAGCATTCCCTTCTCCGTGTCTCCACCAGTTTTGGGAGGTAGTTTGCCAACTGATCCAATCGGATCAGCCAACAACTCTTGCCTTTTGCCCAAGATCTTCGACCCCAGTTCATAACGAAATAGATGAAGGTGTCTTGGCATGTGAGAACTTTGAATAAAGTCAAAGAGAGTATGAGGCATCCCCAACAGTCAGGTGAGCCCCGCAGTCACTCTGGAGAGAAATGCCTGATACATCAATTTATATTCACTTAGAAGACGCCGAAAAATGCCAAGAAACAAAGAGAGAAAGAGGAGGCCAGTTCCATCCAAGAATGCATTTGAAGAAGCAGTGTTAGATATTTTGCAAAGAGGAATTAGTATTTGGATAAGTGGTTTAGACCAAACTATGGCCTGCGGGCCAGATGTGGCCCCTTGAAATGTTCTATCCGGCCCGCCAGACATTATTCCTAATCTGACGAATAAAAGAAGAATACAGGTTATAAGAAAAATAAATATTTTCCTCTTTTTTCCTCTCTTTAGTTTTGTATCAGTGATGACATACAAATTTATTGACTTATCATAAATATTGGAATGTTATATTGAGAGTGATAAGCACTGGCTGCAGGCAACTTTGTAACAAAGAGTAAAATTGGCAATGTATCCTCCTCGCAGTAGCTAAATATCGAAAAACGTTCATGATTCAGACCTGTCTTACTGTTGTTGGTTAGCTCTGCACGTTGTAAAAAAATTTAACCCTAAGATGTTATCTAAGAAACTTTAAGGTGATTCTGAGTGCCGTGTTTTCAAATATGAATGGAGTTACATGTACTTTTTCATAGTCTTTAGGGAGAAACCACTGCATCACAACTTATGGTTGCACGGAATAATGATAAGATTAATAAATTTGGGAGATAGGAATGTGCAGCAACTACACACATGCGCCTGGCTCATAGGATTTCACGGTTTAGAAATAAATGCTGCATCTCAGGTACGAAGGAATGCTCCCCAACGCATTTGCTTAAGGGTGGAAGGGTTTTCGGAAAACAGGTCTCGTTTGCCTTCGCTGATGTGGCGTGAAGGATAAAATTTTGCTGATTGGTTCTCCCATAAAAGCAAGGGATAAGTAAGAGCCTTTTGATAATCACTGATCCAGAGAGAGGTTGGGTCATCAGACGTTCTGCGGTTGATGATGATGAAGAGAGAGGACGTCTGGTGCTGTTGCAGCCTGACTGCATGAATGGGCCACATGGCAGTGGTATGACTGTTCTGTGACGATCAATTTGAGAAGAATTCACTGGCAGCCTACTTACACCACGGTATCTCATCTGCAACGGAATTCTAGCATTCTACAAAGAATATGACATTTCATGACACTTCAACTGTAAATTATATTGGCCTGTAGGAAGTTTTTTTACTTTCCTTTGGCCCCCTCGTTAGAAAGTTTGCCCATCACTGGTTTAGACTACAGCATTTCTAAATCTGCATTGGTGCAAAGAATTAAAAAACACAAGGAATCATGTTTAGATACTTTCATATATCATTGGCACAAATTAAAGAAATTCTGTGTTTTATTTCATGTGTATATATAAATGTAGACTTACCATAATTTTTTTTTCACACTAAGACAGATTTGAGAATTTGTTCAAAACTCATATCACTAGCATCCATACGAATTTTTCTGGGAAGGAGGCATTAACAGTAACGAGAGTTGGGGAGGAGGATATTTTTGCTCCAAAATATACATAAACTGAAGGGGAAAAATCAGGAAATTATTTGATTTAGAGGCAAATTATAAATCATTTCTATGTAATAGACAATATAAGTGCCGACCTCCTGTAGTGTAGTGACTAGCATTGCTGCCTCACAACCCAGAAGTCCTGGGTTCGAATCGTGGAATGGGCTTGGATGTTTGTGTCGTAATGATCACGAAGACCAAGATTAAGACTATTGGAGGATCAATTCACTGACCATGTGTCACTCCAAATTCGGAATGTGTCATGCAAGATGACAGTCTGCAGTCGACTCGGTAGGCCCTCAATGGGCTGTAGAATCAAGGAGGAAAGGAAAGACAATATAAGTATTAATATATAATAGTATTTTTAACAATCAGTCATTAATTACATAACCCAAATCATAATAATAATAATAAGTTTTATTGCCAAAGACAAAATTGTCAAACAAGCGTTAATACAGTATCAGAAAATTACTAACTAATTGGGTTACACATATACTTAACAAAATACACATAAAATATTCAAATCATCAGTCTATTGATTTCATGTTTCAAATTGAAAAACTCTTCCACACTGTAGATTGGATGATCATATAGGAATGTTTTTAATTTTCTTAGCAATATGTTGTTTGGTAGTTTCTAATACGTATAGGCAGAGAATTGTATACTTTAATAATCAAGCCTCTCCAGCCCTTTGTTGACTTCGGTAGTTCTTAGAGCCTTGAATGACAGGTGAGATTTATTTCTAGTGTCATAGTAGTGGTGTCCTTTTATTGTTCTTGCAAGTTTGGTGGTGTCACATGTCTGTTGTGTAGATTATAAACAGGAGGAGCCCAAAGACTGAGTCTTATGAGACACCACTATTGATTGTCAGGAAGCTGGACACAGTACTACCACACTTAACTGCTTGTTGCCTACCAATTAAATGAGTTTCAAAGTTTTGCTGTTTTTTCAGCAGAATAGTATGAAGGGGCTGTGTCAAATGCCTTATTCAAGTCAAGATCAGCCACAATCATCCTTCCCTTCTAATACATTCATTATTTCTTCATGAAATATATTAAGAACAGTGCTGGTGGATCGCTCAGCTCTGAAACCATACTGTTCATTGTCTAAGATGTTATGCTGATCCAAGAAACTTGTGACTCAAGTTTTTAAGGCATGTTACATGGTTGCTATAGTACAATGGGTCTGTATTATGATGGATCAGTTAGGGCACCTTTCTTCTTGTACACCAGTGTAACAAGGGAGATTTTCCATTCCTGAGGGAAATAACCATCAGTAAAAATTGTGTTAATGGCTATGGCAAGTTGATTTGCAACTTCATCACTGATTGTTTTCAAAACTAGTCATACCATAATAATCCATTGCACAAGTCATTTTTATTTTCTAGTTTTGATTTCATGAACTGTAATGGGATTTAGAAAAAATTAGTTCTGAGATCTTTTAGAATCCATCTTCAAAAGTGTTTCAACCTACTGTATTTCTGGGATTGGAGCATGGAAGGTTTACAAAAATATAGTTCCTGTTGTTGGGCTCGACAGGGCATATTTCATGTACCCTCATAGATGTATCACCTTTAATGATTTTCCAATATACTCTAGGGTTTTGTTATGAATTTTGAAGTCTATTAAGGTTGTAATTTAATTTATTATGTCTACAAGTGTCCTTAAAGGACCTCCTAAGCTTCTTGACTACTTGAATATGTTCATTCGATTGGTAAATCTCTCTTTGTGCAGTGGCACAATTTCTTAAGATCATCATCCCACCAAGGATTGTGGATGATGTTTTGATGGTGTCTTGTGATCTCTATGATGGGCATGTGGTATTGTTTATCAGCAAATTCCAGAACTGATGAAAATTTGGAGGTATAGTGCTAAGGTAGAGCTCAGATTTGTTTTAAAAAATTTAAGTGCTTCTCATCAGTTAGTCTAGATACGTTGGTGGGAGAATGCTGTAAATGCCCAGATACAGTTGCAAGAAGTATACTACAATCAGAGAAGGAGCATGGTTTAACTGTTGCCTGAATATCTTTGATATTAGTAATATTTTTTTGTCTTGTTGGTTGTGTGGGTTCTTTTATAATAAAAGTGAATACGTAACTATCTAAAATATTCAAGTGAGGGTTAATTCAACAAATCTTTTTATTGAAAATATTTATCACTACTGTGAACTTGTTTTAAAAAGTCCTTATTGCTTTTAATCTAGTCGAAAAATTCACTACAATTTAGTACTTTATTGGCTTTGCAGCATAATAGAACATTTACTGTCAATTCAGCTGTTTTGCCCCTTTCTTCAGACCATGTATTATTCCTTATTGAAAATTGAAGGTTGATGGCAGGCCGTCACTCGAAATGTTTTCATAACCTTCTGATGAAGAACCTGAAATCCTACATGGTACCTGCCATCTGTGAACTTGAGGTAAGCCACCAGCTTTCTGTCTCTCTTTTCTCTCATTTTATATATATTGTAACAGGAACTAGTTTCTCTGGTCAGCTCAGCTCTATCTCATTATTGGATGTAGTCCTCAGATAAGGAATAATCTAGGGCGCCAGATAATTTTTTGACCGAAAAACACCAAAAGTTTAACACAAGAATTTAATTGAAATCATAACATGAGATAAATGTTCTAATGCAGAGCATGGTCACTAAATCAATCTTTCAATCACTCATATTTAACTTAATTACGCCAGAAACGACTACTTAGTACTAAACATGATTCGACTCCAGGCCTAGCATCACCTATTCGTGACTTACTCACTAGCCTTTTTATGCCTCATGGCTGCTAAACTTCACAGTCCATGGAACACAACCTACTTCTCCACTGACCCGCCAACAACTGTCTGAACACGCCAGCTCCCAACTTGCATAAACCTGCAAACTCATGGTCACATGATCTCATCAACTAATCGCAGGTCTGCAATTTGGATATATAGGATGGAAAGACATGAGGGAATGAAGATTTTGGATTGTCATCAAGGATAAATTGCATTTCATTCACAATCCAATATCATTACCATTACACACACACACACACACACACACATATATATATATATATATATATATATATATAGGAAATGACATTGTCATGTTTAAAACAATTAATGGGGAAAGGACAGAGAGATAGAAAGAAGAAAGCCGATCACTGGAAATGTCTTCCTAACCTTCTGATGAAGGGGGCGGTGCCTCCGAAAATTCAAGTTCTCCAAAACTCACAAGGTGTCTACCATCTATGAACCTCAGGTAAGTCATCTTCTTTCTATCTCTCTGTCCTTTCCCCATTAATTATATATATATATATATATATATATATATATATATATATATATATATATATATGCAAATGTATCTTATTGCTATTGAGTTTATTTACCTGTTTTGTTGACAGTGACTCAAGCACAGGAGGATCGAATAATACATCTGTCTAATGGCACTACAGGAGCACTGATGCACTTGAACTTCCCTCGTGCTGCTCCTCCACATGTGGATTTCAATACTCATTTGATTGCTCCTCCTGCTCACACCATTATTTTAGAACTTCATCAAGTTACACCAAGTTCAGATGGCTTAGGCATGTGTCCAAATGGTGCTGGAATTATTGAAGTTTCAGACAATTATGCTGACAGTAATGGAACATGGTGGTTTTTGTGTGAGACCAAAGTAGGCCCAGAGCAGCCAATTACAATAACTTCATATCTCAATACATTACATGTGAGACAACGCAGTACAGAAATGGGTGTAAGCCTTAATGGATCTGTGCGTGTACTACCAGGTATGTAATGATGTGTCTAAATGAATGTCAGTGATAATATGTACTTTCAATACTGCAAAAACAATTTTTATTCACATTATCCTCCTGAATATTATGTGGGAATACAATGTACATTATGTAATTTTATTTTGGTTGTATAAATGTATTTTTAATTAATTTATATGCATGAATTTAATTATTTTAAATTGTACACAAACATTGAATAAATATAATTTATTTAAAACTTTGTTTTAGATGAACATTATAAACTTAAAATGCTGAGAGCAGATGAAGATGGCATTGTAGAATCATGTAACCCTAATCCATGTCTAAATGGAGGTCGTTGTTTAAACATAGGTTCTCGGCGTTCCTGTCAATGTACTAGTCATTATACAGGTATCTGTAAAATAGTTAATCAGCTATCAAAACTTATTTATTCTAAAATATTTGAACTATTAATGCGTGAAGTTGTTAATTAAATATCACTACACATTATCATAATATTTTTTTGAACATTTCTAATGGGTTTTACAATTTGACTCATAAAGTTTAACCCTCAGACAAACTTAATTTCAATTATCAATGTATCACAAAGTGAATTGTGTGCTTCGGGTTTCAATTCACTGTATCATTTGAACTACTTAAGTCTTTAAAAGTTGAGCCAACTGTTGTGTATACTCTAGGAGTCTAGAACTAATGTTGTGTACAGTACTTTCCACTAGTAATAAAGAATACAGCTCAATTGCCTGACCAACCATCATAGAAAGTGTGTCATTTTCAGGAAAAACAACAGGAGAATGTGGCGAAGTTTGCAAACATTTGTACTAAGTCTCTTAGTCAACTGCAACAAGGAGAGAGTGTCAAAGACATTTTCTTTTTTAACACATATGTGGTCATAAATGATAGACACAATGAATTGTGTCACAATAGAATTGATCTACAAACTGATGCTACATTGCCTCAAATACAAAATGCATTGGAAGATTATGAATTCAACCTTGAGTCTCCGATGCATTTGTGTCTATTCCTCTGGTGCCGCCAGTTCAGCAAGCACGAGTCCATAGACCTAGAAATTTCCAGCCAAATTGCGATACCCAAATATCATTTACTAAACATAGTACTTTCCAAAAGATAGCAACACTAGTAATGTGTTGTTCCAACATGGACAATATGTACTTATTTGGTGTCTTGATCCTTATTAAAATATAACTTCAAAATAAAGTATGATCTTCGCTACAGTAACCACAACACCAACCATTGCAACATTGCTGACCAACCTCACAACCTGGATAAAAACCTTAATTCTATTTATAAAATTCAGTTCTGTAATTTCAATTATAACTATTTATATAATTTTACAACAGCAACTATGGAGATTTGTTGGTACTTCAATTGGTAGAAGGGGTCTAGAGTTTTATCTCCCAATTTGTAATCTTATGGGGTAACTTCCAAATGATGCTGAGGGTGAATAAGTCCTAACTAAGGGGCAATTTTTGTGGTTCTTACCTCATGCTACATGTGTTGAAGTCCAAGTCCACCTTTCTTTGGTAGGAGAAAACTTTTGAGTTTTCTCTAGTGTTATAATGCCTAATTAAGGTAACATTCTAATCTTGGTCATGGTGTTACCATAAAAAGGGACTAATTCTATTTTCTCAATGGTTGCTGATGTTTGGTTATTCTCCTATTTGCCATCACTGCTCTATGGATCATATTTTCAAGTCTACAGGTACTCAGAAAAATAAATATTTTAGTTGGCTGGTCTGAAATTGGGAGTCATTGCCACCATAACAGAAAGGACAAAGTTCTACAAATTATTTGACGTGATAGCTTCCTATCTCAAGAGAGATGTGCAGGCCACATAGTTTATACAATACATGGTAGATTTACAGACAGAATTGCCTGTTCATAAAAAAATATTTGGCTCATATGCTGGAGCAGTAAACAGATGCCAAGAAGTTAGCTTTTGTTATTAATACATGGGGCGTTTTGATGAGTAGGTCTTTTTAATTAATTCATGATGCAATTGTGGTAGAATGTGCTTTATCAACATAATTCGTGGGCAGAATGTGGTGGAGTGAGCTTTCTTGACAGAATTCATGGGTGATTGGAGCTAAGTGGACAAACTTTAATTGCAAATTAATGAGTATGCAAGGCAAATTATGAGTTGTAGGAGTATTTTATTGATGTGTAAATGTTGTAACTTGGATTCATTCAGATATTTACTGATGGCACATCTTAAGCAAATATTGAAGTATTACAAATAATTTTTCACATGTCTTCAGACAAATTGTGAAAGTAAAATGTTTTAAAAATTAAGAATTACCTAAGTTATTCTTCAATTTTATACCATTTTGATTATTTTTCAATTTCGTTATTTCTGATTATAAATTACAGGAATGTTCTGTGCTCTAACACTCTGTGAACGTGAACCATGTCTGTATGGTCAATGCCATCTAACAGAAGCAAGCTACACTTGTCACTGCCAACCAGGATATACAGGCATAAATTGTGAAAGAAAACAAAGACCTTGTGCTGATAATCCATGCAGTGGACATGGTGAATGTGTTGAGCAAAGTGATACGTTCCATTGTCGTTGTTATGCTTGGTGGGAAGGTATTTGTTACTGCTGAAATCCATAAAATTTTATTAATTAGAACCACATATAGCTTCAAAGTAAATTAAGTAAACATATTTTTTGTAAAAAAAAGTCCAAATATAATTTCTTAAGTAGTCCATAACACTATATGTATTTCAATAAGTACAGAGAAGATTAACCAACAGATTGGTTTGTATGTACCCAGTATTTCATAAAAATAATTAATTATTATAGCTATGTTTGATTTTAAGTTGATTTTAAATTGGGCTCGAAACATTCAGTTGTTCTTCCATAGAAAATAGCAACAACACTACATAAGTATTATCATTATTTAATATTAAAAATTAGCAAGACTATATCAGTAGTGAGTGGGGATTTTTGATAGTTCAACAGTGTATAGTGACAAACAGTGTATTTGAGGTATTGTAAATAGTTGGTGTGTTTGATGTGGACTGGATCAGTAATAAGACCTTAACTAAGAGTTTACATCAATATTAAAAAGTTTTGTGGAGGAGTTTTGAAACAAAGCATAGAAAATATATGTTCTTGGTTGCTTTCTCTGTATTATTCTATTTTGATAAGTTATAATCTATATATATTTATTCCTTACAGGTCAGAGATGTGAACGCCCAATGTTACGGATACCTTATAAACCATTATCTGAGCGCATGCTTCAAGAACCATTTTGGTTAGGCCTTATAACAGTCACAATAGTTTTGGCATTAATTGGATTAGTCTGGTGTGCAAAACGCCACTTTCCAGAGAAGCTGGAGAAATTACTTGCTGAAGAAGCAGATCGTAATCGTAGTAAGATCATATACTATAAGATATTTTTAATTAAATTATGCAGACTGATATGACATAATCATTAGATACTCTGTGCAGTTGTTTCACATTATAATTCTGTATGCTGAAATACTTAAAGCTATAAAAGTATTTCATGTTTAATCTGACTAAGGTAAAATATTTATTTTCACTCCACATATTAATTCATATTGACTTACTAGGGCTTCATTTAATCTATGTCATTATGTATCCCACAAATTCAGGTTTATGTAAAGTTCATTCCTTATTTCTTGTAGAAATAACAACACTGCCTTTTCACTATATCCTGAATCATTGATTTTGCTGGAAAATCACTTTCAAGTAACTAACTAAACTTATTTAACTAGTTTGGGCTAGTTTTATCACTGCAAAATTCAGAATGTCTAACATAAGATGACAGCCAAGACCCTCAATGAGCTGCTGACCAAGGAAGAAGTTGAGATATTGTAACACAAAGTCATATGTCTGCATATTGATTCTCCATCAGTCTTAACCCAGTCTCTGGGGTTAAGACTGATGAAGAATTGATATGCTGAACATATATGACTCCAAAATTTTGGAATGTGTATATATAAAGCCACATATAATAAGTATTAAAAGCAGTTCATTACTGTATATATGTGTGCTGCTAGCTTAGGTCATAAACAATTGACCCTACCAGTTAACCAACTTTCTCTCTCATTGAGTTTCTGGCAAGAGGCAAGGACTTGATGAGGGTTGGGGAGATGCATACTAACACCCCCATCTTGACACACACTCAATCAAACACATCCATCCTTAAATGTGTCAATATTTAAATATTAACACACACACATACATACAACCACCCCTCAAACACATATAAGGGGTATACACAACTTATACACACACACTCAGTATACACACATCAGGTTTTATTACTCATACAAGTTCTAATGAGCTCGTGCTGTTTTAGGTGATGTTGGGGGGGAGGGGGGCAAGGTGAAGGTAAAGAGTTATAGGATATTGAGTCCAGGGCTTTGTCTGGACTGTAGGACAACTTACCAGTATTCAAATGAGCACATATTTTCTTCCTCAGCCCCAGAAATCCAGACCACATGTAATCGTCAAATGCAGAAGAAATCAACAGCACACAAGTAACCACGAAATGAAGCAAAATTCTATCCAGAAACACTGCAACATGAGCTTGCCAAATTCTGAAGAAGGTTAAGCAGGGCTCTCTGCACGTAAAACTGTCCTAACTACAAAAGATCACACGAATTAACACAAAAACAAACCGAAAATGCAACTTCAGCCGGACACGTATTCCTTTCTTGCAAGCAGTCCAGAGTGAGTGGTCTTCAGCAATGATCTGTGAAAGAAATTGTTTCTCGTGGTCATAATTTGTGAGGATATTATTGTATTCCTGAAGTAGTTTAATGCCTCTTTCTGCTGCATCACTCACAAGTGTGTTAACAAGTTTTTGAATTCTACTTTTGTAACCAGGATCATCTATCCATGTTGAAGGGTCTTTGTTAATGAAATCAGTGCTGACAGAAAATAATGTGAAAAAAATTCTTGTAATGGGTTAACAGAAGATGAAAATTCTTTGTTTGTAAAGGAAGAGGAATCATTTGGGTCCGTCTTTTTAAACTTAATATTTTCTTCTCCCCTTTGACCTCCTCCACTATAACTTGAGCCATATCTATCTTCACAGTGGTTGGAACATTGTCATCAAATAAAGATACAGCCTCGAGTTAGATTATACATAATCTTTTAAAGAGTTTTTCTCCCTATGAGGTAACTGAAATTTATCTTGAAACTGGTAAATGTGCTGTGTATAAATTTCTTTTGCCATCTTACATAGCAGGACTTACAGCTCCTGGTATATGAAATGATATTCCATTATGCAGCCAAGAAAAATTGCAGTTAGCTCCAGAAATTCTCAGTAATTATCTCGCTGTTGTTTCTATGTAGAAATCCAAGAATCGTAGAGCAGACTACATCTACCAATTATGTAAATGTTCTTGTCGAGTTTTGTCCATGTTTTTCTAAATCTTTTGAAAATTGCCATGTCTGGACTAGAAGTTGCACTCATCATTAAGTTAAAACAGACCCACAAAACTAACTAAAAAAAGTGATGACTGCAAGGGGAATACAACATTATGATTGAACAATTTTTCTAGATTTGTACACGCACCATTTATTCACCTGTGTTGCCTCATGATCCTCCTTACAATATTCCCATTATATATGGCTTCTTCCTAAAATTAACTATCTTTATTTTAAATATATAAGTAGTAAAAATATTTTTGTGTTAGGAATTTGTACCAATCTGATTTTATATATTTACAATTTTTAATAAATCGTTTCTATTATATGTTATGTAGACAAAAATAGAAATGAAGCATATTGTGGGTCACGGACCAACCTGTAGATGTTGCAGTGTTATTAATATCTTACATAAGGGGAATTATCCTCATTAAAATAGTTCCTTGGATTGATATAGCACATTACTTAAATATCCACAAGCCACCACTGTGATACTCCATGACCCGTAATGTTCTTATTTAGTCTAAATAACTTGTAATAGGGACAAATTATTAAAACTGTACAAATATAAAACAAAACAAAAATAAATTCCTAACACAAAAGTTTATTGTCTTTGTACATATTTTTAATAAAGAAAGTTAATTTTAGGAAGAAACCAGTTATTACGCTAATATTGTATGCAATATCATGAGGTAGTTTTCTCAGAGTTATGAAAGTCTTCAAAATGCTGAACCTTAAATGTTAATTCTTTTAAATAACCTTTGATTAATTCAAATAAATGACAAGTCCATAAATAATTATTTTTATTAATTCATCAAAAACATTTAAAACTATAGCCTAATGAGGCTGCCTCTGTCAGCACACCTTGCCCAGCACTCTGTTCTTTGTAGCTCATATAATACTTAGGTTGTGGGTACTCAGGGGGATGAATCATTATGTTGTGCATGCGCATTTCACACTTCAGATAGTAAATGTTGAGCTACACAAATTAAGTAATGTGCTATAGCCCGTGAGCACATATGCACGCCACTGGTGTGAGGTTATCTTGAATATTTGGAGGTGATCATCCTCTTCGTCAGAAGATAAAGAAGAGTGGCCAAAATCTGAGCGGTCAAAATTGCCACAAGGCTAGCTGTTGCTGGTAAACAATAGACTTCACCAGGTCACTAGCTTTCTCTCTCAATGAAGGTAGAGGAAAGAATAAATGGGGGCTGGGGAGATGCACATATACATCCACATATTAACACACACACATACAATCACATATTAACACATCCAGACATAGATCCACATCTTAACACACACATACTAAAATGGGTTCAAACGTACTTGTGTAATTATAGATTGTCATTTCAGAGGAGGAAAGGTTATTATCTAGAGAATGTTGAGTCCAGGACTTTATTTTAACTGCAGGATATGTTGGAAGGAGAGTTCCCATAGATGAAGCTCAGCTTCTGAAGAATGGGGGAGGGGGGAGGGTTATGGGTTAGTAGAAAGAACTAGTTAAAATTATTAGTGTTGTGGCTCCGGGCATGGGCATCTGTGGAGAATTGTCTTTTTAAAAGATTGACTGGCTGCAGTAGTTGGTAATCCATTGAGTGAGGTGGTCTCTTTGTCTGGCCAGTGTAAAAGGCTGGGCTATTCTTGAAAGCAAACTGCTCTTGTTTAATTATTTCCTACAGAAACAGTTGAAATTTATAAAATTTACAAATCAGAGAGATATTTTTATGTTGCTCTTCCAGCCAGCTGCTGTCATTTGTCTTAATTTTTTAGCTCAAAATTTAAATGCAAACTTTTATTTATTAATAATCAATTAATACAGGCTGCAATATATGTTATTTTTTCTATTTGTTTGAAGTAGTGTTAGGACATTATTTATTCATGTGATTTACTGCTCACATAATCAACTAAAAATATATATGTATGTCAAAATATATTTTAAGGAAATATATCAATTATGTAAGGGTGGGCGCATTATGAATATTGTTTCATTAACTTTCCTATAAGAAAAATTTATGTCTTAATTTTAGATACTTTAAAATAAAATCTGATATTTTCAGGCAGTCACACAAGACCACCATCTGTTCGAGAACAACTTGCAAGTGGAGCTGCAGCTGTAGTCGTGGTTCCCAGTCCACAGCCTGGTTGTCCTCGTTCTCTACTAGGCCGTCTGGGTATCCGAAAACCTTCGCTCCTAAGTCTCACCAGCCCACATGGCTACAACAGTCACCCAACTGCTGCCACAGCAAGAACCTTTAGTTTGGACGATTTGCTTAAACCGCCACCTAGAAGTAAGACCTCCCCTCTCCTTTGGCAATGTGCTGTGTATTGTGCACTCACAATGCTCGCACTTCCTATTCCTGGTGTCACTTATCTAAGTGAAAACCCTGCACTATATGTGTTGTAATCCTTCACTTTTGTCCTTAAAACATGTGTGTGCACTTTTAAAACTTATAAACACTGCTGAATACCTACATATTAAAATTTTTCATTGTTTTATTTGAATCTTGTCATCTGTATTAACAAGGAAGCTCCATTTATTAATTAATGGAGTGATTCTTGAACAACAAATTAGCAATTACAAAGAGAACTTGATATGCTATGCTTTTAAATGCATGAACATTCAGGCATATCCATTACTTGCTGTCACAGTCTGTGACTTGAAGTAAATAAAAATATGACCTTCCTTTGTGTAACTTTTCTTTCATCTTGAAACATATATTATAGCAATTAGCTCACTTACATCAACAATGTTTGAATTTATAACTTGCTTTGACTGTTAATGGAATGTTTGTTGTGGACATGTTTGCTGTTGTGTGACTAAGTTGTTTGCATACCCTTAACCTTAATGTTTTTAAACTCTTTGATCTACTCTTAACACTGAAATTCAGTAATAATTTTTTTCCTTTTCTCTGTTGCCAATTTGTACATATTTTGTATTAACAATGTAATACACATTATTGAAAATTATGTTTAATGAAAGTAAAACAAAATCACAAAGAAAATAATTAATTTAAAAAATGAAATAACATTGATATAATTAGAAATTTGTCTATGATCTTTTTAAAAATGCTACTTCAAAATTATTTTTATGTGAGGAGCTTTGTATATACTGTTAAATGTGTATTTTTTATGCATGTATAATAAGTTCAATACTACACTTATTTATCAAAAAGAAACATAATATATATAATATTAATATATTAATAATATAGTAAGTAGTCTAACTATCTCAAAACTAGGATTCTGAGGCTTGTAGGACAAGTTAGGTAGTATGAAAATTCATATTGAATAATACACATATCAGGGTATACACAACTTACACACACACACTCAGTATACACACATCAGGTTTTATTACACATACAAATTCCAATGAACTCATGCTGTTATAGGTGCTGTGGAAGGGGGGGGGGCAAGATGTCTGGACTGTAGGACATGCTGAAATGAAAGTTCCCATAGATGGAGTTCAGCTTCTGAAGAATCGGGAGGTAGGGCTTTGAGGGGATCAGTGTGAAGCACTGCTTGAAGTTATTGGTGTTGTGGCTATAGGCATGGGTGGCTACGGGGAATTGTGTTTTGTGGAGTTTTACTGTACTGCTGTGGTTTTCAATCCTTTCAGGGAGGGGTCTCTTTGTCTGGCCAATGTAGAAGGTTGGGCAGTGTGTGCAGTTAATTTTGTAGATTGTGTGGGAGGACAGACAGGTTATGTTTTCTCTAATTTTGTATGTAGTGCTCTTGGTGGAATTCTGGAAGGTCATGGTGTGTGGGAGTATTGGGCAGACATGGCATCTGTTTCTACCACATGGTCTGTAGCCAATTTTGGGTAGGGGGTTGGGAGTGTGGGGTTTGTAAGGTTTGACCAGAATGTTGCGGAGGTTAGGTGGGTGCCTAAAGGCATCTTTTGGATTGGTGGGTAGTATGGTCAGGAGGGTGTTTTTCATATCAGGGTTGGATTGTAGTCCAGTGTATGCAAGGCGGAGGAAAGAGTTGAGTTTACGTAGTCCAGGGAAGTAGGTAGTGGTTAGAGGAAGACTACGTTCTGTGTGATGGTTAGGGATGGGACTGGCTATTTGGGAAGTGGAGAGGGCATGGGTTATTTGCTTCTGGAGTATGTTGATAGGGTAATTCCTGTTGCAGAAAGTATTGAATATGCGGTCGGTATAGGATGTCCTAAGTAGCGAGCTCCTCTAAGGGCTAGACTGTAGTTGAGGGATCATTTGGTATGTTCAGGGTGGCAACTGGAAAACTGGAATTACTGAAGGGTGTTAGTTGGTTTTATGTGGACAGAGGTGGTGATGAGGCCTGAATTTAGCTGTATGTCCACATCGAGGAAGGTGATGTTAGGGGCGGAATAGTTCCAAGTGAACTTGACAGGGAAATTAGTATTGAAGTCGTTGAGTAAGTCTGTGAGGGCATCTGGTCCGTGGGTTCATAACATGAAGTAGGGGGCAGTGCCTCCGGAAATTCAAGAACTCCAAACCTCACAAGGTGTCTACCATCTATGAACCTCAGGTAAGTCACCTACTTTCTATCTCTCTTTCCTTTCCTTATTAATTGTTTTAATTAACATGATAAAGTCATTTCCAGACACAGATATATATATATATATATATATATATATATATATGAAAAAATTAATAAGGACAGGAAAGAGAGACAGAAAACTGGTAGCTTACTCGATTTTCACAGATGACGGGCATCATGTAGGGTTTTGGATTCTTGAATTTTGGGAGGCAACGCCCAAAGATAAAGATGAGTATTCCAAGTGATGGCCATCAGTGAATGAATATTTTCATTATAATTGTTCATACACTGTCTGATTAATTCTTCACAAAATTGAGATTGTTATACTAAACCAATTTATTTTAATGTGTTTTTTTTAACTGTTTTAAGTTTATAATTTTCTTTTAGGGACACCTTCTCCTCGGAAGAAGCGTAACAACTCTACTCCCACTAAGAAGAATGCAGCAGAAAAGAAACAAATTTTGCAACAGTTAATAAACCAACAACCTTCTCGTAAAGTTAGCCTTGGTGAATTAATCCAATTAAGTGAAAGGAAAGGAGAAGAAAATCAGCAACAGCAGCAGCAGGCAGAGACTGCATTTAGTGGCGATGCAAAGTTAGAAAAGAAAGTTACATTTGCTCGATTATTAAGCAAAGTCTCAGCAGAAATGAGCTCTGGTGGATCAGATGTAGAAGCAGTGACAAGACCCTCACAACTATCAGGTCTGGCTCCAACCATTTCACCTGCAGCTCCCCAACACATTCCCCGTTCTGCTAGTAGCCCTCATAGTACTAGCAGTAACCAAGGTAGTGATTCCATGTCAAGTATTGAGGCATCAAGACGTCGAGCATCAGGTCCAGCAGCTACACCTGCAGCTGATGCTATTCTTGCTATGTTTCGTACCTTTACACGTGCTCCTTCTCCTTCAACAGCATCCAGCCCACAAGAGGATGATGATGCATCATCTACATCATCAGTTCTGTCATCCAGCATAACAGTGGATTCACCACCACCTCCTAGTGGAGGTCAAATACGGAACACAATTGAAGTGCCTGTTTTGGATGCTCTTTCAACACAACGACATTCTTCAAACTTATTACATCCTCCAAGTATTTTGTTAGAACTACCTGCTAAGTGCCTATCTCCTATAACAGAAATGCCAACACCTGCTCCATCACCAGCATTAACACCAATTATGTCTCGAAGTGGTTCATATGTTGCTTTACCTTCAATCACAATTACTGGAAGTGATCATGATGATTCTTCAGAGGTAAGAAACATTAATATAGTTGCTGTTTTATCTCTCACTTTTCTGTCAAAATGATATCTTAAATTAATATTACACCCTTCTTCAGACAGTGCTTGTCTGAATAGTATGGCAGCCAGCCATCCAGGCTGGGATTTCTTGGGTGTCTATTGTTTTCAGCTAATGTCTAGTGTGCAGTAGTTCAAATTCATCTCTGAGTGACTGACTGCCACCCTGTTTGTTCAGATACTCTTTGTCTGAAGAAAGGACTTAAGAATCTCAAAAATTTGTTATATATATATATATATAATTAATGGGGAAAGGACAGAGAGATAGAAAGAAGATGACTTACCTGAGGTTCATAGATGGTAGACACCTTGTGAGTTTTGGAGAACTTGAATTTTCGGAGGCACCGCCCCCTTCATCAGAAGGTTAGGAAGACATTTCCAGTGATCGGCTAGCCGACGACTGAGCAGCCAAAATTTGCTGCTCTGCTAACTTGGGTCGTAAACAATTGACCCCACCAGGTCATCAACTTTCTCTCTCAATAAGGGTCTGGGAAGAGGCAAGGACTGGATGGGGGTTGGGGAGATGCATACTGACACCCCCATCTTGACACACATTCATTCAGACACATCCACCCTTAGAGGTGTCAATATTTAAATATTGATACACACTCTCATACATACATACAAACATACATACATACATACATACATACATACACCATTCAAACAAAAGGCAAGGTATACACACACACACACAGAAGGTTTTATTGTATGTACAATTCAATGAACTCGTGCTTTGGAGGGGGGGGGGGGGAAGGTTGGAGATAAAGTTATAGGATATTGAGTCCAGGGCTTTGTCTAGACTGTAGGACATGCTGGAATGAAAGTTCCCACAGATGGAGTTCAGCTTCTGATGAGTCGGGAGGTAGGGTTTTGAGGGGGGTCAGTGTGAAGCACTGGTTGAAGATGTTGGTGTTGTGGCTATGGGCATGGGCGGCTATGGGGAATTGGGTTTTGAGGAGTTTTACTGTGCTGCGGTGGTTGGCAATCCGTTCGGGGAGGGGTCTCTTTGTCTGACCGATGTAAAAGGCTGGGCAGAGTGTGCAGTTTATTTTGTAGATAGTGTGGGAGGACAGACAGGTTATGTTTTCCTTAATTTTGTAGGTAGTGCTGTTGGTGGGGCTCTGGAAGGTTGTGGTAGGTGGGAGTATTGGGCAGACATGGCATCTGTTTCTGCCACACGGTCTGCAACCAATTGTGGGTGGAGGGTTGGGTGTGTGGGGTTTGCAGGGTCTGACCAGGATATTACGGAGGTTGGGAGGGCGCCTAAAGGCAACCCTTGGACAGGTGGGTAGTATGGTCGGGAGGATGTTTTTCATGTCCGGGTTGGATTGTAGTCCAGTGTAGGCAAGGCGGAGGAAAGAGTTCAGTTTACGTAGTCCGGGGAAGTAGGTGGTGGTTAGGGGGAGACTGCGTTCTGTATGATGGTTGGGGGTGGGACTGGCTATTTGGGAGGTGGAGAGGGCACGGGTAATTTGCTTTTGGAGGAGGTCTGTGGGGTAATTTCTGTTCCTGAAGGCATTAAATATTCGGTCGGTGTAGGTCGCCAGGCTGTCCAAAGTAGAGCATATGCGGGCTCCCCTAAGGGCAAGACTGTAGGGGAGGGATCGTTTGGTATGTTCAGGGTGGCAACTGGAAAAGTGGAGGTACTGGAGGGTGTTAGTTGGTTTTATGTGGACAGAGGTGTTAATGAGGCCTGAATTTAGTTGGATGTCCACATCGAGGAAGGTAATGTTGGTCGGGGAACAGTTCCAAGTGAACTTGACGGGGAATTTAGTGTTGAGGTCGTTGAGGAAGTCTGAGAGGGCATCTTGTCCATGCGTCCATAGCATGAAGATGTCATCTATGAACCGGAACCAGGTTAAGGGTTTCAGTGGAGAGGAATTTAGATGTTGTTGTTCCAGTTGACCCATAAACAGGTTGGCATAGGAAGGGGCCATCCGGGTGCCCATGGCAGTGCCGCTGATTTGGTGGTAAATTTTGTCTTGGAAGGAGAAGTAGTTTCTGGTGAGGACAAACTGGGTCAGTGATATCAAAAAGTGGGTGTTTGGGAGTCCTTGCCTCTTCCCAGACCCTTATTGAGAGAGAAAGTTGATGACCTGGTGGGGTCAATTGTTTACGACCCAAGTTAGCAGAGCAGCAAATTTTGGCTGCTCAGTCGTCAGCTAGCCGATCACTGGAAATGTCTTCCTAACCTTCTGATGAAGGGGGCGGTGCCTCCGAAAATTCAAGTTCTCCAAAACTCACAAGGTGTCTACCATCTATGAACCTCAGGTAAGTCATCTTCTTTCTATCTCTCTGTCCTTTCCCCATTAATTGTTTTAAACATGACAATGTCATTTCCTATCTCATATATATATATATATACTTGTAATTTATCCTTAATAGATGCTCCTAATTATTCCATCCCTCTTCTCTATCCATCCTAACTTGAAAAGCTAATATATAGTCTAAAAATGTTTCGGTTGGTTGTACACGATGTATCAACATGTAGTACTAGTTACTGGATTGTGATATTTGTATTCAATTGCAAAATATTATAAGCAATGCTTTTGGAAGTATATGTTCCTTCAAGCAAAATTATCCTCCTGTCTGCATAGCATATGGCAGGGATACTAGTTTGTCAGTGAGGTATTGTTACACTCTGTATATGTATTATACATACACTAGAGTCTTGTGGTTTAACTGTTTTGTGACTCAGCCATGGAATTACCTTTTAAATAAACATATGGACCAACACAGACACAGCAAAATCAAACTCAGGATAAGTAAGACAGATAAAAATTGGTGGTTTACCTGAAATGTAAAATTCTTGAATTTTTGGAGGCTCCACATTCTTCATCAGAAGATTAGGAAAACACTCCAAGTGATGGCCAGCCGTCAATTAATTCCACAACTCAACATTTTGCCTGCCTTATTTACACTTCATTTATATATTTTGTAGAAGATCCGGTGTACCTCCGTATTCGAGGATTTAAATGCTTTTTGGGCGCCAGGTATTTTTTAATAAAAATACCAAAAAAGTGGATTTTAATAGCTTTAATCCATTTCAGAACATGAGAAAAATTATCACTACAGTCGTGGTCTTTCTCCGTCCGCAACTGCCGACACATCCTTCTCCTTTCTCTACCCCATGACGACTGCTCAAGTCTTGCCAGACTCCATTGTTGGCCCGAGTTGCGACAATTACAACTCGCAAGCTGGCCTGCATTGTTGCGTGTAACTTTTCATGTTACAATATATATATATATATATATATATAGATATATATATATGTATGTATATCTGCTTTCGTGGATGAATTTCTCCAGCCAATAGTGGAAAATCTCCCATCATTCATCCAAGATACCAATCACTTTCTCCATAACCTTCATGAGTTACCTACGTCACTCCCATGGGACACACTACTAGTTAACATAGATGTTGTCTCTCTATACACCAACATCCACCACACCAGTGGCCTGTCATCACTCGAAACTTCCTGTCTCGCAGGCCTCCTGATTCCCCAAACACCCACTTTTTGATAGCACTCACCCAGTTTGTCCTCACCAGAAACTTCTTCTCCTTCCAAGATAAAATTTACCACCAAATCAGCAACACTGCCATGCCAACCTGTTTATGGGGCAACTGGAACAACAACATTTCAATTTGTCTTCACTCAAACACTTAACCTGGTTCTGGTTCATAGATGACATCTTCATCTCTTTGGACCCATGGATGAGATGCCCTCACAGGCTTCCTCAATGACCTCAACATTAAATTCCCCATCAAGTTCAGTTGGAACTATTCCCTCACTAACATCACCTTCCTCGATGTGGACATACAGCTAAATTCAGGCCTCATCACCATCTCTGTCCACATAAAACCAACTAACACCCTTCAGTAATTCCAGTTTTCCAGTTGCCACCCTGAACATACCAAATGATCCCTCCCCTACAGTCTAGCCCTTAGAGGAGCTCGCTACTTAGGACATCCTATACCGACCGCATATTCAATACTTTCTGCAACAGGAATTACCCTATCAACATACTCCAGAAGCAAATAACCCATGCCATCTCCACTTCCCAAATAGCCAGTCCCATCCCTAACCATCACACAGAACGTAGTCTTCCTCTAACCACTACCTACTTCCCTGGACTACGTAAACTCAACTCTTTCCTCCGCCTTCCATACACTGGACTACACGGGTGTGTATAGGGTGTGTGTATGTATGTTGTGTATACCTTGTGTGTTAATGTTTAAATATTGACACATTTGAGGATGGATGTTTTTGAATGAGTGTGTGTTAAGATGGGGGTGTTAGTATGCATCTCCCCAACCCCTATCAAGTCCTTGCCTCTTCCCAGACCCTCATTGAGAGAGAAAGTTGGTGACCCCGGTGGGGTAAATTGTTTATGACCTAAGCTAGCAGCGCAACAAATTTCGGCTGCTCAGTCATCTGCTATCCGATCACTGGAAATGTCTTCCTAACTTTCTGATGAAGGGGGCAGTGCCTCCATAATTTAAAGAACTCTGAACCTCACAAGGTGCCTACCTTCTATGAACCTCAGGTAAGTCCCCTACTTTCTATCTCTGTGTCCTTTCCCTATTATATATGTCTGTGTGTGTTGAATAATACAGAGAGCCAAAAAAAGGACATTGACTTACGTTAAATTGATAATAGGTGTCAACTGGCTGGGAAGTTACAAAAATGAGTGTTTTTAAGAATCTGAGCTCATTTCTTCAGACAAAGAGTGTCTGAACAGTGAGGCAACGGAATAGCATTTCAAACACTTTTTTGTCTGAAGCAGACTCTTGGAAATTCTTATTTCTTACTTCATTCCCACTTGATGCCAACTATCAATTTAAGGTTACGGAATAGCTGCTTTCTGTCTCTGTATATAAAAGGGGTGATCAGAAACTCAGCAATGAAACATGTACATTTTATTTCATACACCCAATACTGCTACCTGATAGTATATACACTAGGTTATTTTTTGACATGGTTTCTATGTGATCTTGGGTTCTTATCAATTTGTGGGATGAGTTTGAATCTTTCCTACTGATAAAATCCTGTTTTTGTGATTTGCACATTTTCTCCCTCATAGGTGCTTCTTCGTGTGAGGAAAAAGTTGAAAGACACTTGGAGTGAGGTTCTCTATGCTTAACATATACCTTTATTTGAGCATATCACTATGTTTGAGTATATGCTTTAAAAGGCATTCCTACCTTCCTTCCATTTTTCCATCACTATCCAATTATCCATTGAGTAATTTTATCATGAATAAAATTTTATTATCATTATATACATATATAATTGAAACCACACATTAATTGAGAGTTAATGATGAATTTCACAAGTAATTGAATTTATACAAATTAGAAGTTATTAATAGACTCTACTAGAAGTTGTTGACAAAGGCGAATAATTATTCCAAAATTTTTTATGTTTATTGAATTTAAAAAAATGATTATGCTACTAAAATGTTTGCCAGAGCAAATGTCTGTAAATATATCAACACAAGCCTTAGAATTAATTTTTACTAAGTAACATTTTCAGATGTGTTCAAAATAAAGTTTTATATTGGTGGCTAATGTGGCAATTACTATTTGCTTAATACACCTTAAACACCATTATATATTATAGCATATCATTTAATTAAAGCACCAAGATTCATGGCAAAAATAAACTTAGTTCACGCAATCTCCTACATTGTAGCACAGTGTATAACAATAAATCATAAATATGCAACACTTTGTGGATGTATAATGCAAACTGCTTAATGAATTGCTTGCTTAGTATATTGGCAATTATCATTAATTTTTTTAATGCCATTAAAACTGAATCTAGAAGAAAATATTTTCTAAATGTGTTGGGTTAATAAAATGTGTGTATTTTAAAACTAGATCAATATAAAGAACAAATCATTTGTTATCTACTTTGAATATGTTGATATTTTATATACCAAATATGAAATGTCTTTTTTAATTTAGTAATTATGTTTCAGAACTTTTTTTTTGAGTTAATAAAAAATTTATCTGTACAATGTACAATTTAGTTATGATAATATTCTTAGTAACATAATTTGACACATGTGATGGGGAAACTGCTCAATAAATGTAGAACTATTATAAAATTCTTTTTTTGGTAATGAGATGAGTATTGTAGGAATTAATGACTATTTGAAGTTCTGATTTCATTGCTCCAGAAAGTCTGTAGGACATTTTCCTTTAAGTCTTCTATGGTGCTTGGATTGAGGAAGTTTGTTTACTGTATCTCTTATTAATAGGTTGCTGTGGCCCGTCATTGAAGTGTGAAGCTTAAGATAATTGAAGTTGATAGATTGTAGAACTGTAGGAATGTCTAAATCGTTGTGTAAGATGCTGTTTCTTATGTTCCATGATGCATCTGAGATGATTCTTAGTATTCTTCTGTATTATTCTGTTCTGGGCTGTCTGTATTCTTTTGAGTTGAAATGCAGTCGCAGAACACCACAACTATATTGCTATATTGGCCGTATTGTTGTCATGTACATGAGTCTCTTTAATTTGATTGGTAGTGTTGAGTTTCCTGATAATAAAAAGTTAAGTTGTTTCAATCTGTTCCTAATTTTTTGAATCACTAATGAGATGTGTGGGGCCCATGTTAATTTAGTATTGAGTGTCAAGCCATGGTATTGTACTTCAGTAGCATGTGGTATATTTTCACCAAATAAGGTAATAGGTTAATTTGAAATGTTCCTCTTATAAGTAAATTTATCTATTTTACATTTTTGAAGTGATAGCTTTACTCGCCAGTTTACACCAGTCTTCGACGAGGTGCATGTATTCCTGCACTTTTGAGGCAGCTTCTTGACATGAACCCTTGACTAGGATAGCAACGTCATCTGCAAACTGGGCCACCTTTACGTCATCTGACACTGGGTTGAAAACTTACAGTATCAAAAACATGCTATACTTTTATATATTTTGATAACATAACAATATTGAAAATTGATTTTCTATAAAAACAGAATTACTTAAATCTACTCTTATATTTATTATTTTATACAAAAAATATGTTCTTGCTTTAACTCAATGTATAACATCTAAACGTTATTTCTTTTTCAAAAAAAAAAGTTAAAAGAAAACTTTATCTTTATTTAAGAGCAATGATAACAATACACTTTTTTATATTTTCTAACTTTAACACACTTAATGTAGTAAATTTGTAGTTTTCATTAAATATTGATAACTAATTAACTGCGTAGTCAGTTCTGACAATGAACAGAACTGATCAGTATGTTAAAATTATGTTAAAACAAATTGCTTGAATATTTCTTCCCACAAATAATAAGCAACTTGAATTAGTTTATTAATCAGCCTAGAGACAGTTTATTCAGAATAAACTTTATACCTAGTATAATATATAACAAAATTCAAAATCACTTATTGTTTAGAACTGCAACTTCTTCCACCACTAGTGTTCACTTAAAACAATTAACTGAAAGGGAAATTCACCCAAAAAATGACCATATACCAAGTGTCTTGGCAAGTACTATCTACATTTTTGTTGTATTAAAGTCATATTTCTCTTCCTTGTTTTGCAAATAATACTGATTTTTGTTGCTGTTGTTAATCTTTGCACACTTTTCCATTTCTTTCTTCCTTATTATAAGTATTATCTGTTTCATAATTTAATTTCCTACATAGTATGTACCTGTCTGCAAATAATGTGATCATTAACTTTATTTTCATGAATGGCAATTTTAATGTGAATATATGCCTCTGAGTAAATTTTGATTCTCTTGTCCTACATTCAAACTGATCTTCTCCTAACATATTCTATTTGATGTTCCATCCCTCTACATACCATTTTTGTTAATATTTTGCATGAATGTGTTACTAAATTAATTGTCCTGTGCTGTTCACATCTATCAGTGCCACTCTTCTTCAGTAAAGATATAACTATGTTGTTACTAAAATCTTCTGATATACTTTCTGTTTCATAGATTTCACAAACTATCCTGAACGGATATGATATAGTTTCTTCACCCAATGATCTTATCAACTCCACTCTAATGTTATCAATTCATGGCTGTTTACCATTGCATATATCTGTCACTACTCTGTCAAACTCTGACCTTCAAATATTGTTCCCCAACTTTCTGTCATCCACCTCCTCCTCTTCGTCTATTACTCACTGATATAGATTTCTACCATGATAAAGCTCTTCTAGATATTCTGTCCATATTTCCACCTTTTCTTCTTTATCTAGAATTGGCTTCCCATCTACTCTCTTGATGTTCTTGCCAATATTTTTCCTCTGTCTGAATGTTTCTTTGATTTTCCTATAAGCTGTGTCTATTTTCCCTTTCACCATGAAATCTTCAACTGTTTTGCATTTCTCTTAGAGCCAAGTCTCTTTGGCTGCTTTGCACTTCCTAACTATCTCATTCTTCAGATATATGTATTGCTTTGTACCATTGTCATCTTTTGTATTTTTATATTTCTTCCTTTCATGCTCTCCTATTGGTCTGAGCTATTCTTCCAATTTTTTCATCAGCTGCTCTAGTCATTTCTTCCTTCAAGAGTTCCCATTTATCTTCTATGTTGTTTCTTTTTCCTTTCTCCATTTATCTAACCTTGATTTCTTATTTAAAACTCTGAAGCACCTCTTGTTTCAGTTTTTCGAAACCCCTTTCTTGAGTTTCTTTATTTTCAGCCATATTTACATCTGCTCCTGGGTAGGTTTTGCAGTCCAGCAACTGATTTCTATATCTCTGTCTCACCATTAGGTAGTCCAATTAGTACCTGCCTGCATCCCCCGGCTTCATCCACATGTAGAGTTTTCTTTCATGATTCTTGAACCAGGTAATTGTGACTACTAATTTTTGCTTCATGCAAAATTATACTAACCTGTCTCCACTTCTTTCACCGAGTCCATAGTCCTCAACTACATAACTTTTTCTTCCATTTCCTATTACTGTGTTTCAATCACCCATTATTATCAAATTCTCAAATCTTTGATATATTTCATTATTTCTGCAATTTTTTTTCTCAATCTCTTCTTCCTCTGCAGTGCTTGTGGGCATGTAAATTTGTATTGTCGTCATTGGCTATGGTTTTGTATCTAACCTTTCACTATGTTGTTCATAGTAACTTATTGATTAGCCTAGCCTTTTATTCTTTACAAAACCTACCTTTGCATTCCTTCTATTTGCTTTTGTACTAATCACCCTATATTCATCTGACCAAAAATATTGCTCTTTCTGCCATTAAACATCACTAATTACTACTATATCTAACTTCAACCTTTCCATTTTCCTTTTTAGATTCTGTACCCTACCAGCATGGTTTAAACTTCTGACATTCCTCGCTTCAATTTGTAGAACATCACTATTTATTTTTCTGATGATATTCTCTTTGAGTAGTCCCTGGACCGGAGATCCAAATGGGGGGCTATTTTACCTACAATTTTTTTAGTCTTTCTTAAAGCAAATTTCCTATATTTCTCCCACTTTTCTATCATTACTAACTATTGAAAGTAAGTGAATTAGCTGACGTTCACAGATGGCAGTACTAATTTTCAGAGGCACCATCACCCTTCATCAGAATGTTAGGTAGACATTTCCAGTGATTGGCTAGCCAACAATACACACACACATACACACACACACACACACACACACACACACACACATATACATACATATATATATAATAGTATTTTATGAGTGTGTATTTCTGGTTTCATTTCTAAAACTTTAAACTACCCGCCTGCCGGCATGATTCCTCCCACCAACGCACTTCGTAGCTCAACATTACTGTCTGAAATGTGAAATGCGCATGCACAGTGTAATGATTCACCCCCCTGCATGCCCACAAACTAAGTATTATATGAGCTACAAAGAGAAAAGTGCTGTCAAGGCGTGCTGACAGATGTGGCCTCATCAGGTTACAGTTTTAAATGTTTTTGATGAATTCTCTTGCTATAAATAATGTAGTCCAGATGGATATGGAGGGGAGCTCACTAGAAAGTAGGCAGTTTAAAGTCTTTGAAATCGAAGCAGAAATTCAAGTATTATTATTTTTTTAAGTTTCATCAAATTATGAAAAAAATGATTTCTTCTTAATAAATTCATGTGCTCTCACACTACCCACACTACTTGTACAAACCCTTGTCAGTTTACTTTTTTTCTGTTGTTGAATCATTGCAGCATTACTTTGGGCAGAATCAAATCTCTTTATGCATCATGGCTTCTCCTACTTTCCCCTTAGATTTAGACCAGTATCTTTCATTTTGCTAATTTGTCTCTAATATTTTGTCATCCCAACTGTAAAGCTCATCACTACCCTGGTTTTTTGTTCTCAACATTTTTTCTGCAAACTCTACCAAGTCATACCATTGTTTGGCATTCTTCAATATCTGGCTGATGATGTTCTCTAGTATTATTTTGTCCATTCTCAGTTCGTTCTTCAGGCAGTGTCGCTCCTTTTTCTATCTTTTTCTCACGAGCAACATGTGGTGTGTGTTGTCCAGTTCTTTACTGTATGTACAGTTTGGGTTGGCAACTTTCCTCATTTTGGGTACATATTTCTGAAAATATCTCTGACTGCTAAGGAGTAGGATCAGATGGTTGTTGACCTCTCTAACTTCTGATCTATTCACTCATTAAGTTGAGTGATTAGTTTAGTGGTCCACTTCCCTCGGCTTGCTTTTTCCCATCTATTCTACCATTTTTGCAACAAAGTCCTCTGTGCCATCATCTTTGCTTAGTCTCTGTCCTGTTGCTCTTGTGAGCACTAGACCTCCTGACATTTCAGGGCAAGTAAATCAATTGGCACAGATCTCACAATCACCAGCACTGCTGCCTCAGATATACACACATGATTCTGTCTCTGTATCAGCTTCATTCTCTTTTGATATTTTTCTTTACCTTCACCACATTTTAGACCTGAACAACAGGCAAACATCATCAGCATAGCCTACAATTTCTGTGTTTCTCAGCATGTTTCCAGCAGTCTATCATATTATGTATACCATAGGGTCAGAACCAGAATAGATCCCTGTGGTCCCACTCCTGGTTTGCATCATCATCCTTGTTTCATATTATATGAGTGTTGGGACTTTCAGATAATTTCACATGACACATATCAGGTATTCTGGTGCCCTGAACCTGTTTTGGTAAGCATTCGGCATGCCATTCCAATTAGCAGAATCTAATTGCCAGTCCATAGATCATTGTTCACTTCTTCAATTGTTTTACTCCATTTACATGTCTTTCTTTTTAGGATGGTTCATTTAAGATTTTTTTAGCAGCCAAGAAATCAGCCAAAAGTTGTTTCTTAAATATATAATAGGCGCCACTAGGCTCTAAGCAGCAAAATGTTTATTTTTCCAGGACTGTAACCCTCTCCTTCATGTCGAAAAGGCATGACAATTACTGAGTAAGGAAATATCGAAAGGTGGGAGTACAGTATGCATATGTTTAATGCATAGAGAAGAAATGAAAATAATCTGTATCAGTCAGAATTGGATATATGATAGTGGACACCAAGCTGAACATTTTGATACAAGGGACCTATGGCCAGAAACCCATAGTTCATGTTTTATTTTTAAAAATGTACATTTAATAATATTCGTTTTATTTACTGCAATAAAAAAGTACATTCTGTATTAAGACATTACTGCAACATAAGAAAACAATAGAAACACCTGACAGATCATAGCAATTGTTCAAAATGGTGACCACCAGTCTCAAAACAGACATTACACTGGCTCAGAAAATTTTGCTATACAACATACTCCTGGAATATTTGAAAGAGTTTGACAAAATTTTCTGCTCCAGTGTCAGGACAGAATGGAGTTCTTCAAATGTTATTTAGGTAATCATATCCTTTGTGTCACCTATCCAGTATAACTTTCAGTCCTACTGTCCTGAGGAAGGGACCTCAAAAATTAGACACCTTATTGCTTCCCAAACTGGTAACACCAAATGTTAATTTAAAGTAGTCAGCCATTGTCCATCCCTCTTACCTAAACCAAAGCAGTTAATTAATTTGGCAATGTCACATTATCTATACGTGCTTATATATAAGCAATACATAGTTAATAACAACTTATCTAATATTTATATTTATGTTCCACTTTGTGTCCTATTAAGCACTGAAACTCTCAAATTGTAATTTTTAGGACCGAAAATCTGAATGCCGCACACATGCTTACAATATTCCTCTGGTCACTGTCCAACAAGCTTCACCTACTAGACGATTAGCACCAAGACCACCTGGATCACCTCCACCACAACGCAGACTGCTTAAAGAACTTGATAAGCCAAACTCCCTGGATTTACCTTGTCCACCGCCAATCATAACAGTTACCTGTAATATGAGTGAAGCTGAATCAGATGGTGAATCAGGAACTGGAGTGAGTGCAAGTAGTGCTTTAGTGGGAGGAAGTACTTCTGGTATGTGCTACCTAAGTCCGTTTTCAATGTGCTCTCGAGCTGATCGAACAGCTTCAGAATCGAATCTCAGTTCATCAGGCTACAGTTCAATGGCCAGTCCTGGTCCATCACGCTGTGGTTCTAATAACCCCTTGTGTCCAAGTGAAGTAGATGAACCACCACCTCCAGGACCACAGCCTCCATCATCATCATCTGCTTCATCTCGACGTCCCTCACCACTTCTTCTCTTGCCTCCCACAGGATCACAAACTCAAGATCACCACCTGCATCATCATAATGCAGATACAACTGCTGGAGGGGCTGGCCGTGGCCGCTCTGATTCTGAAACTCTGTCTGATGATTTGTTTATTGAATCAAATGATGAAGGCATAGGTACTGATCATTTAGAAGAAAAAATAGATGAAGGGGAACTGAAGAGTGCTAAAGAGTTGGAAGTGTTCATAGGCAAGGAATTGCTAGAAAATGGAAAAACTTTATTAGGTATGAGTACTGTTTCATCCAGTAAATCTTCTCTACAGCTTCCCAGTATTACTATTCAAGGAGATTGTACTGGAAGCCCTGTGAGCTCACGAAGTGAAAGTCCTCTAAGTGATAAAGCAGTTCGTTTTAGTCCTTTACTTTATGGCAGAGACTCTGATGGCTTATATGATTGTGCTAGTTCTGACTGCAGAACCACAAATGTACATCCGCGAAAATCAATGTCTGCTTCAAGAAGACATCGTAGATCAATAGCTCCCCAGCCACCTCTGCTAAAAATTTCTGCTCCTGAACTTCTTGATGTGCCAGTTAAAGAGAAACGTAAACAAAGTCCAAAGAGATCAAGGGTTAGAGCCCCTCACATACCCGTCAGTACTTCTTCATCATCAGAAAGTCTAGATTCTGCCAGGTATGAAATAAACACATGTGAAATTTCTGATATGCACGTTTTTCATTAATTTCAGTTGTACTCTTAAAATTATTTTTCTTGTGTATAATATCATTAGACTCTGAATAAGTTTTCAGATAGTAATTTTATTGGGGTACAGATGTCATTTCATAAACAAAAATTTTTCAGAGATATGACTATTCGACTGTCATCATCTGAGAAAAATTTGTATCCAGATAAGAATAGTTGGACAAGTGGTTCTGTAGATGGAGGTCGCCGTTTGTCTATTGAAGCATCTGGTGAAGATACAGGAGAGGTACATACTATAGTTCTATTAATATATATTTGTCTTTTTCTTTACAATTAATTTCTTAATTTTAACAGTATAGCAAAAAATAAGTACACAAACACTTGATGAATTACTATCTCTTTGTAGATTTCAGTTATGGTCTGTGGATGAAGCAAATTGATTCCTCTCAGGAGTGAAAAAATCCAGCTCTGGCAAATTATTTCAGGAATAAATATTTCTCAAAAGAGTACGTTAACATATTATGTATATCAGGGCATTTATCAAACAAAAATATGTATGCATAGACCTAGGGGTACATGATGTTAGTACATAAAGTGAACTAAATGCTGAAATGCAATCCATTTTATTTAATGAATACATTCAATGCCATACTATATCCTAGTTGAATCCATTAGAGCTTGTAATCCAGAGTGCTCCACTATTTTTTGTATAGTTTCCAATGCCACTTAGTAAATTTGCAAAAACATGATTCCTTATTTTAGAACACTATGCTTATATTGAAATGCTTGATTTTATTTTGATATTTTTTTATAAACTGTGGGTGCAGCATACAGTCTGCAACATAATAAATTACGCTGGGAGGAAAATGACAGTCAGGCTGATTAAATGAATATGATCATAACAATAACTAAATACAATTTATTAACAAATTCTTTAAGTTTACACACAAAATATTGAAGAGAAAGTTACACCCTAGCGTCAGTCTATAAAACTCAATAAATGTTTAATATTTGTACAAACAAAGTTGTTTGAATAGATTTGAATGGACTCTCTTTCTTCAGGAATTTAAAATGGGAGATAAATATATCTGAATGAAACTGATATAAAATAATTTGGTCAAAGCACCTTTCAAACAGAATCCTCAGAGTATAAAACAAATTATAGTTCTTATTCCCTCACTGGAACTTGCTCTGCTGCGTGCGTAATCCAGCAGGTTGTGACTGGAAGATCACTAGCACAGGTATCTTCAGCTGCAAGGTTTCCACATCTTGTTGTCATGCAATAACTGAAGACTTGATACTTTCAATATTTACTAACACACAATTTAACTCTCTTTACAACAAAATCAATAGTAGCACATTGCTAGGCAACCACCAGCGATCATTACAATATATTGGATTTTTCTTTATTATTACCACCTGTAAAATAAAAAAATTAACAAAACCAGAAATATTATCTTGTCATTTATTACAATTTACACTTTTAATGTAGCATTATATGAAAGCAAAAACCATTTAAACAAAAAACTCATAACAACTAAATTTAAACAATACACCATCAAAGATTGAGGTTTCAATCCATGAAATAAACAACTAGCAGAAACATTAATACTTCTCAACACTAGCCCTTGTTATTGTACCATTAGATACATTATGGATCCAACAACTTTGACAATTTGAGAACTTTTCCACTTCTTTTCTTTGGTTGTTGACTTGCTTACTTACATTGGTGTTGCTATTGGTTTGCAATCTTCAAATCAAAAGGGAATTTTTTTTGCTTATTCTTCTTTTATAAAATTTATCCCTTCTTCATTGCAATATATTTGCAATCCCAAGAAGCAAGAGACATTTTGTTTAGAGATCTTGAATCTGTTCTTTGTTTCTTTGAATGAAGACTTCACTCCCCATTTTTTCAGTTGAGGCAACTAAACTATCATCATAATACAACTCTAGGACAAGTTCCTTGCCATTCATCTACTAACATGAACATCCTCACTTTGTTTGGTACCATTAACTTGGAACCTGTTCTACTAACTTCAAAATCTGAACTCAACTAAGTGTTCATGTTTCTTCTCTTATTCTTGCCTTCCTCTTCCTTCCAAGATTGCAGCAACACTGACCTTTTCACTTCCTGGCCAATATTTCCTTTCTCCTTCTAAATGGTTAAACACCGGCCAATGTGATGTATCTTCACCAATCATATTTAATTTTCGATGACCATGGGATCCATACTTTCAGAAGAAGGGTCTGGCCATGGGGAAAATTTCATAGGTCACCATCCCTGAGTGGTCAAACATCCTTAATATACAAACCTAGCTTGTAGGAATGGATCTTTGGAAATAAGATTTTTTATTTCTTAATTTCATTAGACAAATAATTATTTATGTACAAAGAACAAGAATTATTTTATAGAAGATGAAGAATTTGAATTGCCAGTTAGAAAAATATGAACATGTTCTCTTTACTCAGGTTTACACTGTAGGTATTTAAAGAAAACTGCTGCAGAATTGTGTTGGATGCTTGTCAAAGTTTATGGTGCACATGCTATTGGTAAATCACAATGCTTTAAGTGGTTTAAAAAATTCAAAAGTGACCATTTTGACATGAGAAACAAAGAATGCCAAAAAATCTTGAAGAATTGTGAGGATTGTTGTAGGATGACAGTCAAACCCAACAATTTATGGTATTTATTCCACTGCAGAGATTTTGCAGAGAACATCCAATGTGTAGTTTCTGCTAAATCACAGATCTTTGGCAGTATGCTTGGTAATTGCTTGACTATTACAACCTTTTTGGCAAGTGCATAGTTGCCACTAAGGTAAACAAAACTGCTTTGTAAGCCATTTAGCATAACAGAGCGTATTTTCTGAACTCTGCGATTCTGTTAAGAGTATCTGTGATATTTCTCCTGTCCTCAAAGATTGGTGTAATGTCAAAATATCTCCGTAGAATTGTCTGTTTGCATTATAATATTCTTGTTAACATTGGAGTTTTGTAATTCATAATTTTTTTATAATTTTTAATATGTAATTAGCAAAATTGTTTATATTTAATTAGAAAAATAGTTTTGTGTCAGATTATTTCTAATGTATTTAAATTCTTTATTTAACTTTAATAATTTTATATACAGGATGCCTCTAGTCACATGTTACCAAAGACATTGTTCAAGGAAGATGATTTATCTCTACCTAACAAAAAAGTCAGTCGTCTGAGAACTATTGGACACCAGATCAGGTAAATCCATTTTGAGTCATAAAGAAAGGGTTTTTTTTGTTAACAGGCTACATGAGGGTGATCCTGAAACAGGCAACTCCCCTTTAACAAAATTCTGTTGTTCAAGTTGACACTTACTTACAGGTGAATGCAGATAATAATAATATTTAATGTACTACATATCAAAAGAAAGGTTTATGTAGTACATTAAATATTATTATTATCTGCATTCACCTGTAAGTAAGTGTCAACTTGAACAACAGAATTTTGTTGATTCTAAACATTCCAATTGTGGTACTTTAATTAAATAAGCATATTAAATAAATAATGAAAAAACAGGAAGTGTGAAATTTGCATAACAAAGAGGTGCATAAAGATTTATAGACCTGGAAATGTGTGCTTCTGCATATTTCTCCCTGTCAAGGAACAAAATAGTGAACAATTATTTAATTCACACGAAATTGGGGGCTGTTCCTGTTGAAGTTATAGACAGTAATTGGTACTCCAAATGGAACCATGAAGTGTTGTGGTGATGGAAAAGAGAGGAGAGTCAGGGAAAAGAGAAGCTTTCTCTAGAGTGTCCAGAGTCTCCAAACACTCACCCAGACAGTAGCATTTTGCCTATAGGCAATTAGCTGCCAGTCTGGGAGAACTGGTAATACATTAATGTCTTAGCAGATGCCATCAGTGGACTGCACCAAAGTCCTGGCTTCATCAGCTTCCACAATGTGTTCAAGCATCTGAGGAGATCAACCATGCCATATGCCCAATGTTCTCATGTTGACACAGTATTTTTGGGGGAGAGGAGGGTGGGTTTAAATACTTGTAAATTCTGGAGCAATTAAATGACTGGTTTTTACCTATTTTTAATAGGGTTTTAAATTTAATGGTGCAACATTTTTTATTTAATTTTCTATATGCATTTTGATGTATTCTTGAAATTCCATGGTCAACTTGCTTTAGCTAGAGCAAGTTTTTTATTTAAATATTCTAAAAAATTTGTAAATAGTTTTCTTTGATATTTTTTTATAATATATTAATTACCAAAAGTAATAATTTTTAATACCTTCATTAAGTTGATCATTGGCCGTCAATTAATGTGGTGAAATGATTGAAGATTGCCTAAATAAATGTAAAAATCAAATGAAAAGGCACAGTGGTACTATGGTTTATAAAAACAATATCTCGCTCAACATTTTACTTGTATTGAAGATCATATCAAATAAATCTCTCCAATGTTATTTTACTGCTAAAAAAATTCTCAACTAAGGATATATGCAGTAAATCTAAAGCAATTTGTTCATCAGTATAGTAAGTGGCAATATCAAAAGCAAAACTCCATCACATTTAATGCACAATAGAGATAAGAGAAATATTAATACCCATTTCATCATCACTGCAGAACAATTCAGTCACTGCATGCAACTTTCACAGTTCTTATAAAAACAACCAGCCTCAGTTTGTTCATCCTGTTTTACTGAAATTCTAAAAACTATAAAAAGAAGTTGAAATTCTATATCAGCAACTTCTGTTAAGCCATATTCTATATTAAAATGTATAGAATCTCATATGTCAGAGCTCTTAATTGAAATAATTAACTATTTACCACCCACTGGATAATTTGTGGCATAATTTAAATTTCCACTGCTATCTCTCTACACAAAAGAGGAGAATAACTCATACTACAAAAATCTCTGCCATGGTGTAATTGTGTGTAGTATAGAAAATGTAGATGCCAGTGATAATAAAAAGATTTGTTATTAATGTCAGAATGGCAGCATTAGCATATAGTAATGTTATCAGAACTTAAAAAATCAGCCCATATGCATATACTGTATATAGAGGATACTTTAAAATTAATAAGGATGAAAAAGCCATTTCATGTTACTTCATTGGCTATGCAAAAATAGGGAACAATCTAATTTAGCAAGCAGGCTATAGTTCATGAACCTGGTTCAGTATCATGTCTTATATTTTCTTACAGGCTAAATGAGAAATGTTAATGTGAAAAAATGTTTTCAGTTACTAATAAGTATTTGTTTGACCTCTTGAAAAGTTACAGTTAATTTACACATAACATTTCAACCATATATGAATGTTTCAATATGATTACCTAACTTTTATTTGTGCAAATAAATATTTTTACATGATATGGCAGGTTCTTAAGACGTCTGGAACTAAGCTTAAAGCGGCGTGAGTGTCTGGTGAGTCCTTCTGATAGTTTGGATGAAGATGAGCCACAGTTGTTGCACAAGAGCAGTAGCTACGGACAGTTGCAGCCAGGAGGACACAAAGTGACACGACATCGGAGATCTAGACGCCATGGTGGCCTTCTGGTTCCACAGGTGCGAGTGGCCAGTGCCAGTGGAGGACACAGTAATTAAAACTGTTATAATTTGCTAAAATAGTTGTGTGAGACTCAGGGAAAGAGATGTTGGCAATAATGGGGCAGTTATATTCATCTATGTGTCAGTTTTTGTTCTAGGGTACTTTTTTTTGCTTGCTTAAGTATATTTATTTTGGAAGTTTATGAATGTTACTTATGCACTATCTTAATAATAAAATGTCATGTGAAATGACTAATGAACAATGCACTATATAGAACAAGAAAGCCATTTTATAAAGCAAAATGTTATTAAAAACTCATCTGTACCAAATCAATGCCATCTTTCACTTCATCTAAATCTCATATAAATATCTTCAGTAAGCAATACAGTTTATTGAACATTCTCTATTATTTGTATACTATTTATAAAATGAAAGTTTGGTGTCTCATAAATATTCATAAAATTACAAATAATTTATACTGGTAATACATGTATTTTTTTGTGAATTTTCTGCTTTGGAAAATCTTTATAAACTATTAGCTACCATGCTGTGGATGATTTGTAAATGTTTTGTACAGAGTTATTTTGAAAGTTAAGTGTTCCTAATTGCTATTGGCCAAGAATATATTTGGTCTAAATGTAACAAAAAAATAATGCACCCCCAATTTCTGACACATCATTTGTTACCTGGTTTCAATATTTCGTAATAATAAGTTTATACACAAGACTACAGAATGTGTCTTTTCATTACAATATACTTCATGGACCAGCAAATCTGAGGACCAACTTGTCATTCAGTTATAAAATAATACTGTTTTGCTTGCATGGAGTGGAAAGTTTAATTAATATCAGTATTAATAATGATATATTAATACAGTTTTGAATTTTGTCTTGTGTAAAAACTTGAGATTGAAACTTCTGTTAAAATATGTAACCATTTATTACCAGGCATCATCAATAGCTGGCATTTGTGATACCATCCAAACAGAGGATAGAAAGTGTTAAAGTTTGTTATTGCACTTTCTTGCATATTTGGTTTGACTGCAACTTGCACTCTACTGTGATCTTAAACAACTTTCCTACTCTTTAACTTATTGTTCCATTGATGTTTTCCCTATTTAATATGATAGGTGTTAATTCTAAGCTGTAAGATAGGTTCTTAAGGGCACATTTTACAGAATAAAAATTAATGTTGGTAATTAAATTTCAATGAATTTAAAGTTATTATTTGTGGAATATGTCTGCCTTACATGATCAGGAAGTCAAGTAACATGATTCCTGAAATAGTGGTTTGGTGTCTTTTCTGCCCTTCAGGCACTAACTACAAGAGAGGCCACATGTGTGCGTTTTTCACACAACAATCATTTTCATTAACATTTTAAAAAGTTAAAGTATTTTTATGAATCATAATCATCACATTGTACATGAATAAGCTTTCAATTATAATGGGATATTTTATTTTTACTGTGAAGTGAAATGTGATTTTAGCCTAACATATAATAATTGGTATAGTAAAATGTATAAATTAAACAGTTAAAATGGTATAATAATTATTTATGAATAAATACTTATCAATAAGATAACTTAATGTCCAACAATTAGCTTAACTCTATTTAAGAAGGAACTGAAATATAATTTTAATTATTTAGTAATTAATTATCTCCAATGCACTGTAGAGAAATTTATATCAATATTGCTCCAAAGTAAACTTACCACCTTATTTTATAATTTTATATTTCATAATGCACTTTGTTGTGTACAATTTAAACTGTTATGCCACATTATTTACAGTTTAATTAAATGTAACCCATTCTGTCTGTAAGTAAATTTACAAACATAAAGAATTACCTATTCAAATGAGTAAAGTAAGTTTCATGGCCTTTATTGCTGAGCTTCAATTCTTCTGTGACATTGATAATTATTTATTAAATCAACAGTTGAATTGAACATATTGTAAAGCAATAACAAGTAAACTTTTTAATGTTCTAAGCCCCTTTTGTCACTACAGTAGGGCTGAACATAGTGATAACCAGCCAGAGGATCGTGGCTGAGGAACTTATAAATTTTACATACAATACAGGAATGGGTCTCTGTAGTGAACTGGCACACAGAATGTGTTTCTCCTGAAGAAGGAAACTGCCTGCAAAACTTTTAAGTTGTTGACAATTGGATGTCACTCAGAATGTTTTTCCTAATCTTCTCCCTTCAAAAATTCAAACTACACTCAGCATGAGGCCTGCAACTTTCCATCCATCAAATTACTATCTCTCTTACCCGTCCTTATTAATTGTTTTAATTATTTTGAGAATTTATTTCATTCATTTGGATAGGCGTGGTTGCCACATTGTTCACAAATACCACACTGTCTTGGTGTTATGCTCTTTAAAATTACTCTCTGTCCCTGTTTCTGTCCAAATTAATTAATTATTTTGATCTAGTCATAGTTTCTTTGGATAGGAAAGAGAGACAGGAAACAGCAGTTAACTTACTTTAAATTGATAGTAGGTGTCAATTGGCATGGAAGTTAGCAAACATGTATTTTTAAAACTTTAAGCTTTCTTCTTCAGACAATGCATGTCTGGCAGGCAGCCTCTCAGCGAAGAATTAAAACTACAGCCCATCAACCATTGAGCAGGAAAAATCAACACACAACAAAGCCTATTCACCATTCTGTATTTGCCAATAAAAAAATTCTCTTCTTGAACTCACTGATAGCCACTTCATCATTGTCAAACTATCTAAAAGTGAATTCCCAGTAGTTGATAATGCCTCAAACCATAACACTGACCATTTTGGACAATGCTTCACACATACATTCCTTAAAACCTTACATCCCGATTTATCAAATAATGAACACATCCTACAGTCCAGGCAAAGTCCTGGACTCAAAATCCTCTAGCTACTGCCTTACCCTTTCCCTGGTACTGCAGAGTTTGAAGTACTCACTCAGTGGGGGGCTGTCATGCCATTCAGACATACGTTGCCTGAAGATTGGAGTGGAGCCTCTAGAAAATTTGTGTGTTCCTGATTCTCTGTCAGTCAACACCTGTTATCAATTTAAAGTAAGGCTAACTGCTGATTTCTGTTCTCTTCCCTATCCAAATTAATTAATTAATTTGACTTTTGAACTCAACTTCCCTAGCTTCTTTTATATGGAATCATTTTTAAAATAATTACATCAGCAGCTACAGTACTAAATATAATATATTTCAAATATAAAATTTATTTCTTTTATTTATAACTACTATAACTGAATAATGTGTCATCAGTTGGCTGTAGGAATCTAAACTATTACATTTTTATGAAAGCATGCATTAAATAGAAATTTTAACTTTTATTGTGTTATAACAATATGAATACAATTTAGTATAATGCTTTAAATAATTGTTGCATATGTATAAATTATTAATGTTAATTATATTATCATTTAACATATTTTTTAAAAGAAAATTGAAGTTTTCATGTGATAATGGTAGTGCAATCAAGGACAATTTAAGTTGCTTTCAAGTATTTAGAAATAACTGTGTTGGTTAACATACTTTTCTACTACATTATAATTGTCTTAGATAATGCCCACAATCTCTTAGTATCAATCTAATGGTAATTGCTAAGCAAATCACAAACATTTTAAAATATTACATTTCTTATTTTCAAGTTCTTAGAACAACCATTAATATTCTCGTCTTGTAAGTGTTCATAGTATTTAAAAATAAATATAAGACTTGAGTTCAAAATATAAAAATAATCTTTTACTAATATTAATTTTGTATTCTAATAAAATGTATGAAAATATATTACAAAGAAGTATTTAAATTAATAATTGTATATTTATTTTTTCATTTTATATTCTACCCTTTGCTGTGGATTATCTAATTAATTACCTACTATTATCACATGAAATTTAAAACCAGTGTCGGGCTTATTGCTTATGTTTTAAAATATAATTTTTATGTAATTGAATAGTATTCTTAGATAATTTTGCACAAAAAAGAAAAACAGATAATACTAATACTTGTATAAATGTTATCACTCATAATATTCTGTTAATAGAATTATTAATTTGGATATCATCTTCATCTGATTTGATATGATTCCCCATCTAGTTATGTGTACTACTTCTTTCATATTCAGTATTATATCCAGCACACAAAATGGTTTTGATTATTCCTTTTGTTTATGTACTATATCCTTAATAAGATGTAAGTGATTTGATTATATATCAATATAAAACTACATTATTGTGAGTAGTAATGAGGTGTCGAACTCAAAATTTGAGCACTATTTTTGGTCATTTAGCTCTACTACTATAATGCCTCTGCAATGAAGGATTAAGGATAACTTGTAAAATAACTCACAAGACCCTGGGAATTGTAAAATAATTGTAATATTTTACAACTTTATGAGATTTTCATTTGTGACACAATATATGTTTCTTGTACTGTATAAATGAAACATAATTACCATATCTACTTTGTGCAAAATTATCAAAAACTTATCATGCAATATTTTTTATTAGATCATTTGCAGATTTATAATGTACACTTACAATTTGTACAAAAATAACTAATTTCTAAACTTGTCCTAATAGTCCATCTATAAAAAAAATAGTGAGATTTTTTAGAATGTCTCTAGTGTGATTTTTGAAGCACAGACTTTGTGGCAGCATTAATGTTAATCTATTATCTATATACTGTAATGATACGGGTAGCAAAGTAATTGCTAAAATATTTACAAAATCTCTTTATATAAATGAGTTACATCAATGGGAATAAAAGTTTTAATACTTTCCAAAAGACCAATCATAAAAGCTTGGGATATTATGCTGATTTTGTTTTGCCAAGACAGTTTGAACAATCATCTAGCAGGTGCTGATTTCAAAAAGGTCTGTGATAAAAAGCACAACATGGGTGAAGACTGTATTTAAAGCCCATGAATAAATTACTTCAAGTAAATAAGTTGAAATATAGTGAATAAAATAAACTGCCTTTATTGCTTGTTATGTTAATTATTTTTACATACTCAATAAAACTTAATGTTTTTTCAAGTATAAAAGCTCATGAACTATGATGTTGATATAGTGATGAAATGCACTTTGTTCTTTTATGAAGAACAACGACACCTGAGGGCATACTAGAGAGTAGTATGTTTCATTCAGCAATACTTCCATGTGAATTAATGGTTTTTTGAGAATTTTAATACTAATATACATAAATATATATATACATGAAAATATTTATCTTATTAATGAAGTTGTAATTACATTTTCAGCACATTTTATTTGCAGTGATTTTCATGACTTGAAACATGTGTTGCACATTAAGCAATTGTAAGAATTTAATGTACATGAGTGACATAATCACTTAAAGCTGTTACAGTGATAGTTCAATTTGAAATAATTATAATGCAAATAATCTGTTTTTTATATATATATTTATCTGCTCTGATATGACTGTAAAATCGTTGAACCATAATGTTTTGTTTACTGGAAAAAGCTGATATTATAACCTATATCTTTCTTGTTTTGATAAAAATAAATTTTCAAAATAAATGTAAATATACCATTTGTCTATGTTTCATTTAGTATGTTTACTTGTATTTTTGTATTTACAACCTTAATCTAATACATTTTAGTCAAATATATCAGTAATCTTGGTGACGTTTTCAGAAATAAAATAACATTCCTAAATAAATCAGTCTATTGGTTAAATAAATTGAATAAGAAAGATTTAGTACAAAATAGTAGCGCGATATTGTATTCCTTCTATTGGAACCTCTCCGGTGCATGTTAAATTATACCAGGTCTACAACTTTTAAATGTAAGTAATAATTGAGGAATAATGGCGAAAGAAGTTTTATTCAAAATATGTGCCATCGTTTTCAACACATTTTGACCATCTTGGTCACTCCATGTCAAATCACCGAAAACAACCTATGGCTCCCACTCGACCCTATCCAAATCTCATGAAATTTTGTAAGGAAGTAAACCCAGATCCCAATTGAAAATATGCAAAATATTAGTGCTCATTGTACACTGGTTCAGAAGTTACAAGCCCATCTTGTCACCGCGTTAACACGTACGCGCCTCTGAAAGGGCCAACTTTGGTCCATTTTCAATTCAGTTCTACAGGCCAGATAAATGTGAAACTCGGATTGTGGATACAACTTCCATAGTAAGCATTACGAAAACAGAAAATTAATTGTTATTATATTTCCAGAGATGGTCCAAACGAGAGATGCCCAGAACAATTTTACTTAGAAAAATAGGCATATTGTACAGCAATATATACAACACTTACAATTTGGTTTTAAACGTTAGTATTTCAAAGAACCGACTTTTCAACATTTTTTATATATGTTGCGATCTGGGGTTTGCTGTGGTATTTTATATAGACTTACAATTTTTTTTTCAAACCGGGACAGATTTGAGAAGTTGTTCAAAATTCATAACACGATTTTTTTGGGGGGAAGGAGTCGTTAAAAATAACGATAGTTGGGGAGGAGGGTTCTTTTGCTCCAATATATATACATGAACTGAAGGGGAAAGATCAGGAAATAATAAGTTTTCAAGTCAAATTATAAATCATATTTCGATATAATAGTAAATATGAAAATTAAAAAGTACAATATACTAATGTAAGTACTATTATATAAGTGTGTTAACAAACAGATATTAATTACATAATCCAAATCATGATTCCGCATTTGCGCCTTATTATAAATAAATTAAAAATACTCGTCATTTTTTATCATGTTAACCCACAACATCTTCAGGTGAGGGTTGTTGATAATATTTATCACTACTGTGAACTTGTTTTAAAAAGTCCTTATTGATTTTACTCGAGTCAAAAATTCACTACAATTTAGTACATTACTGGCTTTGCAGCGCAATAGAACTTTTACTGCTGATTCGGCCATTTTCCCCTTTCTTCAGATCATGTATTATTCATTATTGAAAATATTCTTACAGCGGGGCACAAGTGCCTGGTAGGCAAAAAACATATTCTATAATTTCACAAAGATTAGGGAACGAAATGTTCTTTTCTTTAAAATGACTAAATAGTTTATCCCATTTCTCTTCACAACTTGAATTTTTTCAAATGGCTTAGTTTGTCGACCAAAAGGACTTCATGCCACAACTTCATCAAATAGTTCATCTGTGTTAATTGGGCTATTTCCACCAATTTCATTAATTTTCAAACCGGAAGCTTCAATTTCAGGCTAAGTTATTTGATTATTGTTAATCCAAGTAAAAAATTCTGCTCCACCAAAACTGTTTTCCCATAACATATTTTGACCACTGAAACTTCTGTTTCAATGGATAGAACGTCGTAGTTGTGTACGATGTGAGCATCGCAACCAATCACTACAATGTATTTTTCCTAGTTTCTTCTTCAATAGCTCTCAACCAAGGTATAAGTACACTATGCTATCAACTATCAGTAATAAAAACGGACAGTGTCAGTCGTGATATTTTTATAATCTATTTGTAATACGTGAATATTCGGCAATTTCCATCAAATAACCGAGACAAAATGACAAACAGGCCGGGACGCCGAGACTATACCTTCAAACCGGGACTCTCCCGGTCAAAACGGGACGTCTGGGAAGCCTAACTTTATATATACATTTCAAAAATATATGTATCGATAAACTAAGCTTCTCACTTATCTGGGATCAAAGTTGGCCCATTTTGCAGAGAGCGCGCGCTTACCGTAATACATCGGAACCCATCAAGAATAAACGTTTTTCTTGTATATACGAAACTGCTCTTTATAATGATACTATTTAAAAGCAAATTACGAGTGACATAAATTGTGATGTTTTGCCATCAAATATGGCTATTTTCAAAATAACATTGTTCTTGTCAAATTTCATGTGCAACATCTCTGGAAATGTAAGATCAATAGAGTTTGTGTTTCATAAATTTTTAATATGATACCTGATATGTAGTCACCTCCCCTTTCTCTTCCAAGCATATTTAACCAACCGTAAACCGCCACCAGCCTAAATTGTGTAGCGAAGAATAATCAGGATATTGCCCAAGCTAATTCGCCGGTTTGAGCGTTGGGGTCTCCGGTAAAGTTAAAGTGATGAAAAAAATAAATAAATAACAAATCAACATCCAAACAAAATTTGTACTCTAGCAATTTCCTATGTTTAGATAGTTGATGCTGCTGATAGGAGCTTCTTGTAGCGGAATTAAATACACACGTATAATAAATAAAATATACTGATAATAAAGGAACGAAGGGAATGTAACGAAAGAAAGAAATTTCACAAATATACAAAGAGAAACACAAATGTTATTAATTTTTGAATGAAGTTTTTGGCCGACAAAGTTTTTTTACAATGACAGATGGAGATGATATTTCTTGTTTGTTGGCCAATCCAATGGACGACTCCGGAACCATGAAACGAGGATTCTCCGCACTTCTACGTACGGACCATTCCAACGTATATCAGTTGTCACCTGGAGCCCGCAGTCACGTAAAGCCAATCTCGTTCGGAATATGCCTCCAATACTGAATCAGTATTTGATCCTCAATTATTACTGTCGTCCAGCCACACTGTAATCTCAACTCGCTCTTCGTCAGTCTCTCCGTCCAATAATCAACAGATCTCCTATCTCCCCCTCCCCCACCGTTTCTCAATTATTTTCCAAAGCATCAACAAGCATTCTGCGATAAAAACTCTTTGATAAAAACAAGAAAAAAATAATAATGTTCGTTAAACGAATTTAGAAGTCCCCAAATAATATCCCTGCGAGAAGGAACGAATATGAAAGAAATGATAATTTTATTTTATTTAATTTAACTCAAAATTTTATGGTAACAATAACTGATACCACAGCCTCATCTCAACAATCACCTTACGTAACGTAAGACGTCATTAGAAATGTGGATCGGCTGCGAAAAACATTTCGACAAAATTACAAAAAACAAACATGTATAGCAAAAGGAACGGGTCATTACAGTACATTTACAAAATTATTGTTGGTTTTAGGCATTTTTCTGCTGTGTAATCGGCCTCCGAACTGAGGTCCGAATTTGCCGCGACAAAATTTTGTAGGTACTTTAGGAGTGATACATATCATAACGGCCAACTGTACCTACATCTTTGATCATACCATCACATTTAGTGGTAGAAAGAAGGTATGTCGGTAAGCTAAATTTCACTACTATGTGCCCGCTAGAACTGATTTGGCACGAGATCAAAGTTGGCCCCTTTAGCGTCTCGCGCTACTACATAATTAGTTTCAGAAGCCCATAGCTGTTATAAAACGGCAGATCCCAACATAAAAATGCATGTTTTGTGTTTATAATGGTATCATTAAAAATTGTGATGAATTATTTTGAGATATTTTAGCCTGAAATTAGGGTACTTTTACATGTAAAATCTTTCACGGTAAGTTTCATGAGGAATATCTCCAAACATATGAGTACAATAGTTTTTATGTTTCTACACGTCTTAGTATGTTGCTTTCTCTCCTTATTTGCAAAATATGGTGGTATATAGATCTTTTCATGCTGAGTAATTGGCCTCCATAATGACGACAAAATTTGTCTTGATCTGGCCTCTAGAACTGTTGTCCCCTTTAGAGACGCGTGCGCGTTAACAGCCCATTGAAGATTGGCTTGTAACTTCTGAAAAAGTGTAAAATGAGCTCTAGTGTTTTGCACATTTTCAATGGGTATCAGGGTTTACTTCCTTTCAAAATTTCATGAAATTTGGAGAGAGTCTAGTGGGAAACCCTTGGTGATCTGTCAGGCAATTTATTAGTGCCATTACAAAAGAAAGTTTCATCCTTCTTCAACATTTATTTATCAAACTATTTTTCTTCTTCATCGAATGTTGTGAAATTCTGTTCAGCCAGAGCGTGTCCCATCGACGAAAACAAATGGTAATCTGAAGGAGCCAAGTCTGGTGAATGTGGCGGGTAGAGTAAGAGCTCCCAACCAAGGTCGGAAATAATGTCTTTGACCAGTTTGGCAAAATATGTCATGCTGAAAAATGATTTTACCGTGTCTTCCAGCCTATTATAACCGTTTTTCGATCATCGCATAGTTCAAATTGATCATTTGCTGCCGGTTCTCCACGCTTGAATAGCTCATAATACATGACACCCTTCTGTTGCCACCACACACACAGCATTGGGCCCATTTACACTTACGCTCCAAATTGACGCATCTGGCGCTCCGGAGCTTCATTCTGGAGTCTCGGCTGTAGCGGGTTGTCTAATCAAACAAGACGCCTTTGATTTGCATCACGCTTTATTTACACTTGTGTACACCAAATATTCACATCGACTTGCAACTTTCACCTAGACTCCTGCACAGCTCAAGGGCGCGGTCACAACTGACCGCCAACCAGGGTACATGCAAGGTTGTCAATTGTCACGCAGGACGCAACATCCTCCCTCTTTTAAGTTGAAACCTGCACACTTCGATTAGCCTCTCCGGTTTACGGACTGTGCGCTCGCTATGCCTGGCTGCTGTGCATAGCATCTGGTCCCCCCCCCCCACGTTGCCCCGCACTACGCTCGTCGACAACGGCGGGCAGTAGCCGGAGTCCCACCTGGTCGTCGGGGCTTCTCCTACGGGTTGATCGTCCTCCATAAGCTCGACTTCTTTGTCGGTCCCTCGTCGCATCGGTTGGATAAAAGCCCGGTTGCGTCGAAGCACGCGGTGGCCTTGAACTTGCACGTCGTACTACCGGGGTTCCTCGCGTCGCCGCCATGTCCCTGACCCACACCAGCTCTCCAGACGCCAAGGGCCGCAGCTCTCCGGCGCAGTGTTGTCGCCGGTCGAAGTCGTCCTTAGATCGCGCCTTCCTTCTCTCCAGGACGGCACGGTGACGCTGTCCGTCTACCTGGCTAGGCTGAAGGTTGGCTCCCAAAGTCGGATCAGTGCTGCGTAGACGCCGCCCCATTAGCAGCTCAACCGGACTGAATTCCGACTCCAGTGGCGCCGTGTGATACGTCAGAAGGCCCTGAAACGGGTCAGGGTCCTTCTTTATTATGTTTTTGATTACCTTCACAGCGGCCTCAGTCTGAACGTTGCTCTGGAATTGTAACGATTTCATTGTTGTCAGCCTGAACCTCATCACCTCCCTGAAGTCTCGAAACGCTGCATCTCGAATTGGCTCCCATTATCGGTCCGCAGCTCCTCTGGGACGCTATGCCTGGCGAAGATGTCACGCATCTTGTTGATTGTCCCTTCTGACGTCAGGGACCCCAGCTTGGGGATCTCTAGGTAGAGAGAGTATTAGTCAACCACCACCAGGTAGTGCTGACACAGGTCGGCTGCCACCCTTTGCCAGGGTCGGCTCGGCACGCTGGACGGCATGAGCGGCTCCACGGGCTGCGGTCGATGCTGTACACACACGGTGCACGTGCGTCGGACGTCCTCGGTGACGCCTGGCCACCTCATGCTTAGACACTTGTGCTCCCCCAGATGGCCACGATGTGGCCTCCTCAAGATCTCTGGTCGCAGCTGTCGGGGAACAAAGACCCGTGCCCCGTGAACCAGCAAACTGTCTACAATGTCCAGTCGGCCCGCACCCGGAAAAATGGCGCCAAGTAAACATTGATGGCACGCCGGTGAGGCCACCCATTATGGACATGCCGCAGCACAACCTGCGTCTGGCCGCCTCGCTGCAAGGTCGGGGTCCTACACCGGTAGGTCTGATTTGGTGTGGTACTCCACGTCGCCCTCGCTTAGAAGGTCGCCATCTTCGGATGGCGTCGGCGTCGGTATGGACGCCCTGAACAACGCGTCAGGCGACAAGAGAGCTTTACTTGTAACACGTTTAATTGAATATGCGAACCGTATTTTCTGTCCCAGCTCTGGACGAGCGGCTTGTGGTCGGTCCACAGCAGCAGGTCCGGGGCACCCGTGATGAAGAGATCGAACTTTTCGCACGCCCACGTGAGTGCGAGAGCCTCCTTCTCTATCTGAGCGTAGCGCCTTTCCGTCAGAGTCCGCGACGCGTAGTACACGGGACGCCACACCTCGAGGTGCACCCCACCGTCGATCTCCCACGTCGGATGTAGCTGCTCTAAGACCGCCCCCAGACCGAAGCTGGAGGAGTCCGCCGACACCCTTGTGCGCTTCTCGGAATCAAAGAACGCCAAAGCAGGTGCCGAAGATAGCTTCTCTTTGATCCGGATGAATGCTTCCTGCTGCACCTCCGTCCACACGAACTCCGTGTCCATGCGTCGCAGGTCGCGCAGGGGCAGGGGCATGGGCAGGTGTTACTTAAACTTGAGTTGGTAATTTACAATCCCGAGGAACCTGCTGACGTCTTCGGGGCTCGTTGGTCGTGGCAAGTTGGCAATTGCTTCACCTTGGCGGGGTCGGGCAGGACGCAGCGTTCGGCGTCGATGGCGTAACCTGAAAATTTCGTTCGTCTCGTGGCAAACTCGCACTACTTCTTGTTGAGCGTGACCCGATGCTGTCGCAGTCTCTCCAGAGTGGCCTGAAACTTGGCGTTATGCTCTTCCTTCATCAGCCAGATGAATGACTCCCTCCAGACCCGAAAGGACCTCGCTGATCCTCTTCTGGAAATGCTCGCCGACCGACGTCAACCCTTGGCGTTCTGCATAAGCGCCAACAGCTCGTCAACTGCAGGCATCAAATAGCGCTGCCGTCGCACGCTGTGGTTGAGCTCTGTGTAGTCAACACAGATTCGCACGCCACCATTGACCTTCGGGACGACGATCATTGACGTGCACCAATCTGTGGAGCCATCAACCGGCGAGATGACGCCCATTTTCACCATGCTCTGGAGCTCTTCCCGCACCTTCTCGCGCAGCTGGATTGACACCCTCCTGGGTGCCGTGACGGAGTGAGCCGCTGCTCCTCTTTAATGTTGATGGTGAAGGGCCGTTTGTGGTTAATGCAGCCCAGGCCCTCGAAAACTGCAGGAAAGACGTCCTCCCATCTCTTGGTCCGGCTGTCCTCTGAGGTCTCCTTCATCGTATCGGTCGCGACGACCCCGACGTCCCATTTAACCACCTGGTCGATGGCGGGGCGTCCCAGTAGGCTATTGGTCTCTTCTTCGATGACTTAGACCTTAGCGGCCTGTCCTCGCCACCGCATACTCATCGGCATGACCCCGACGACGTTGAGCGAACGGTTCCCGGGACGTGGCTTGCGTAGCTCGGCGTCTCGAAAGTGCCGCTCGTACGTCTTCTTTCTGGCGACCGTGACGTCGGCGCCGCTGTCCAGCTGGAAGTCGACGTTGCCGGCGCCGCGAACTTCGATGGTGGCTTTCTATGGAACCCGCTTCTTCTCGCTGGCGCCAACCGCCCCGACCCTCGTGACGCTCCCGGCGGCGGCGTTGCCAACCACGCTGTGCTGCTTGTCGTTCGCCCGCTGTTGCCAACGAATTTCCACGCCTCCCGTCGAACACTCAGGAGAAACAATTCGTCGTGGTCGCCCTCGTCCCTGGAAGCCTTTTCCACTGTCTTGCCGGCCAATGGTCACTCTTGCAGCACTTCCTGCACTGTCCGTTCTTTGCCGGGAACTCCGAAAATGTGTGAGAGGGCTTCTTCCCGCACTTTACGTATGCTTTCCCGGACTTGGCAGGCGGATTATGTTCGTGTTTATTGCTGTGTACTTGTCGCTGGTTATCTGCTCGCACCGCCATTACGTCGCTGCCCTTGTGCTGCCGCCAATTCCACCATTCTGAGCTCGGCCGCGTTGCCGCATCTGCGCCGCTTTCATAAGGGTCATTTCGCTGTCCAGGGCAATAGCATCAGACTGCTCCCTATTCCTAATTCCAAGGATCAAGATGTTCCGTATCAGCTTCTCCCTGAGATCCCGAAAATTGTAATTTTGCAGATTGGCTATGAAGTCATCTACCGACTCGTGAGGACCTTGTTCTCGGCTAAAAAATCTCTGCCTTTCTAACATCGAAATGGGCATCAAACAGTTGGATTATTTTAAGATAGTTCTCCTGGTCGGCGTCAGACAAGCCAAACGATAATGAAATATCGTCCGCTTTCTCCCCCATACAATAAATTACAGTATTCACCTTATATTCGTCCGACTGTTTGTGGATCCCGGAGCCGATGCAATACCGCTGCCACCGAAGTTTCCAAATCGGCCAGTCTTCCGCTTTACATGAAAACCTGGACGGGGGCACGATGCATCATAAACACGTGGACGGGTTGCCGTCATTATCTTCGTTTTGCGTGCTGGGCTTGGTTCTTATTAATTCACTAACACTTCTGACACCGTGTAGCGGGGTTTTGTAATCAAACAAGACGCCTTTCATTTGCATCACGCTTTATTGACAGTAGTGTATACCAAAATATTCACATTGAGTTGCAACTTTCACCTAGACTTCTGCACAGTTCAAGGGCGCGGTAACAACCATGGTAACAACTGACTTATTCGCCAGCCAGAGTTCAGGCAAGGTTGTCAGACGTCACGCAGGGCGCAACAGCGGCCAGGATCGTGAGGTTGGAGCGACACTCCTTGACCACGTGTGTTTGTAGCGTACGTGCCAAAACCCTCCATGTAAATGCAATATGCATACGTTGGATCGGCCTGTGGAGTTTAGGCTCCTTTACACGTACGATCCAAACCGACGCTTCGGACCGCTAGGACCGCCAAAAACCCATACGTGTAAATACACTATACAAAGGTTTCGGAGCGCAGCGTCGAGTTCCCCCGAGTGGAAAGTCCAAAAATTATCTTAAATAGATCGAGAGGCAATAGCAGCGCTGGCAGCGTGACGGCCATCCCCACTCCTGTAGGTGTAACTCGCTCCTAGGCCCATAAGAGCCCATGTAAAAACAGCGCTTTTTGAGTCCACTAAAGTCCTGCTTAAAGCAGCAAAAGTCAAATTAAACTGGATAATTTATTTACCCCATATATTAGTATTTTCCAATATATATGGTACAAATATGAATTCAAACGGGAACATTAAAAATATTGAGCATGTTTCGAAATCAGTATTGCGAATTGGATACGAAGTTATATCAGCAAATATACTGTGAATTAAATGATAAATATATATCATTTTCTATTCGAAAATGTTGGAGAAGAATGTAGATTGTTTTTCCATGGATCTGAATTCGGAAATTAAGATATTTTTATAATATAATTTAGACAGTCCGACATTTGATGGAACATTAGCATCTTTCGCAAATGGATTTAAATTTTATAATTAGTTCGCTCGCTTTCTTAAGTTCCCTGTGTTAAATAAAGTCGTATGTCTTGTGTTATTAACGGTAGTGTCAAATGCCAAGTATTGACGAGTGAGAGCCATCTATCTCAGGTGACTTAGGATCGCTCCAACACTAATTTCTATTAGAAGGGAACTTTTTCAGAATTTTATTCACTATCTGATTTCACTACATCATCGATTATTTCCAAAAATACACATAAATTCGAACGAGAAACTGACAAATAGCCGTGTTGTCACTATTAACTTAAAATTTATAATCCTTAATTTTTCAATTTTCATTGTTAATTATTCGATTAAAGATTTATCAACCGGACTTATTATCTCAGTCAGGTCATTTTATTATGGGGCTACGAGCGAGTTACACCTACTGGGGAGGGGAGGGGGGGTGGCCGTCACACTGCCGCCTGTAGGCAAGGCCTGGCATTGCCTCTCTATCTATTTAAGATACTTAAAGAACGAAGGCTTTCCCGGTGAAGAATATGTAGAAACGTTTCTCGGGTTTCCAACCGGGTAGTCTCAGTAAACAGCGAAGTTTCGACAGATAGCAACTCCGTCATCTTCCAGGCTGAAGTGTTTATGTTCAGTCCGAGACCATCAGGGTGCCCGTCGGCACGAAACGAAGCGTCCCGATTGGTTGTTTGGCTAGCGCCATGCGGGTGGGGTGGGGGTAGGCCCCGCTGGACCCATCAGTCGCTAGCCGTCTGCTCTGTGCTCAAGGTCGTCATCAACAGGCAGGTAAGCATCCGGCCGGCGACCCGCAAGCCCCCTCTCACGAAGCCGCCCGATCATCGGTGCCCACGCCGTGCTAAGCTGGTAGCCTCCGTCCTGGTTCATTAGCTGGTCCGAGGATCTAATATTGATTGCTTCCAGGATCACACTATCCCAGCATGATCTAATATTTTAGTTTTATCGAATAGAATAGTGTGTCCTGTATCAAGGCAATGCTCGGCCACTGCAGATTTATCTCCTTGGTTCAGCCTCAGAAACCTGCGGTGTTCCACAATCCGATCAGCAACCGTCCTGACTGTCTGTCCAATATATTTTAGGCCACACTGGCAAGGGATTTCGTACACCCCCGGCGTCCGCAGTCCTCTTTGGTCCTTTGCTGACCTCAGTTTATTCTTTATTTTTGTCAGGGGCCTATAAATGGTTTTTATTTTGTGCTTGGCCAGGATACGACCAATTTTGCTAGTAGTGGAACCGGCAAACGGAAGATAGGCCAGCTTATCACATATCTCCACGGTTTGTCTTTTTCGTTTGGGTAGAAGTGCACGTTTAAATTCTGCTTCCGTAAACCCATTGGCGAGAAGAGAGTTCCTAAGGTGAGATACTTCCCCAGGTAAATTCTCCTCGTCTGCTATTGTGCGGGCTCGGTGTAGTAGAGTAGAAACCACCGCCCACTTGTGTGCAGGGTGATGGTAGCTACTTGCGTTCAGATATAAGTCGGTGTGCGTTGATTTACATTATTTATCTTTATATATATAATTTGTTCTGCTTGTTTCAAACAGATGGAATTGCAAAAGAAGCTTACTAACTTGGGGGAGATTAGAGTCTTTAAACCATTAGATCAGTTAGTGATAAATGAAATATATACACCAACATCATTCAGATCAATGAATACTCGTTATGGTAGGAAAATTGTAGTGGATATTAACGTAAACGATAAGTTAACAACAGTATTTTTACCTGCACAATATAAGGAGCTAACGGATGCTGATGTTAACGAAATGAATAATAACAACCTCAAATTTGTGTTTCGAGGCAAAGAACATGGACGTAATGTAGTAGAATTTTTAAATTAATATGAATTTTAAACATGTAAATTTGGGGCTGGAGGGTGATATTATTATTTCACATCTACAATCTGAAGAACGAGGTGGATTGAGGATAGCAGAAAAAGAAGAAGAGGAAGAAGAAGCAGATGAAGATTGCTGGCTAGATTGCATTGCACCATCTTCATTTTGTGTGTATACATCTAATGATACATTACATGATATGAACGTTGATAAATGCGTGCTCACAGTGTTATTACAAAATCCTGTATTAGATACTAAAGCTCACTTTCTAATCATTTTCAGTTATAACCACGAAACGGAAAGGCGTGAATCAAACGTTGTGGTATTTAGCGATTTGGATACTAAAATATATCAACAGAATTTGTTGTATAGTCTTCAGAACACGTGTGAATCAGAACTCATCCACTGTTCTAGTGATAGAATACATTCTCCATATTGGTGGGTTTACTGCCAGTTATTCAACCCCTCAATTGATGTTAAAACTGTATACAGTAATTGCCATTGTTGTTTATCAAAATTGCTTAGACAATGGCGAAACGTATGAAGCTATCAGACGAGGCTTCATTTTCCCATACAGAAGCTATCGATGAAAACTTTTTACACGACACACGATTATGTATAGAGTCAATGCTAAATGAATGTGATGTTGGTTCTGGGTTGAATGTTTCTACATTCTTCCAACAATTATCGGAACCAACATTAATTGTAAACCTTGACGAATTAGATGCGTATTGGACGGAACTCATGAGTAAAATTCATGATTGTAACTCTGTTATAAATATAAGTGTGGAAAAATGTGTTTGGTTATTACTGGAGTCGTGTTTTAAGTCTCGAATGTACACAACGTCTATTCAAAACAATACCGATGTGAAAGATCCTAAATTGTTTTTGGAAAAGTGTTATACGTGTTTCCGAAAGTATGTGCAATTAGCTCTAAAACATAGTGCGCTTAAGGTGAACACTTCATTGATATGTGAATATTTGTTGCCGAGTACAGGTGAAACAACGAAAATGCATATCTCTTCAAAAAATAAGATCATTACTACAGCAACAGATTTGCGGTTGTGGTATGATGAATACGTTATACAAGACATCCTAATAAAATTGAGTAGATTCCCAGAGCGAGATTCGGGGTGGTCGCTTAAGTCAATGTTGGAACTACGTATAAATATAAATTCGTATGTTGGGATACATGCGGGTCATTGGTTGAAATTACCAAAAGTCATTAGAAATAAGAGAGCTGTTATAAATGTAATGTGTGAAGATGACGACTGTTTTGCATGGTCGATCGTAGCAGCTATAAAGCCAGCGAAAAGTCACAGCGAACGCCAATCATCCTATCCTCACTATAGACATGTTTTAAATTTAGAGGGAATTCCTATGCCTATGGAAATACATAATTTTTCTAAATTCGAAAAACAAAACGATATATCGGTAAACGTATACGGGTTGATGAATCAAAAAAATGGGCGGTGGATGTGTGTAGGGAACGAGGGTCAACAAGAAACGTTTACACTAGTACCTATTTACATCACAAAGAAAAAAACAGCTCAGAACAAACATGCCAACTTATTGTTGCTTCAAACGGAGGAAGATAATGCTGTATACCATTTTTCCACAATTAAATCCCTGTCTCGTTTAGTGTCTTCTTCCTTAAATAAACACCAACATGTCATATACGTATGTGAAAGCTGTCTATCTTATTTCAACACGCAACTGAAACTAAATGAACACAGCGTAAATTGTCGTCAATTTGATTCAATGAAAATAGAAATGCCGAACGATCATGAAAAAATTATCCAATTTAGTGAGTATAAACATAAAGAAATTGTTCCTTTTGTCATTTATGCGGACATCGAGTGTACTTTGAACCCAATCGATGCGGTTATGTCGAGCAATGAAAATAATAATTCCTTTACATCACGTCTGCAACATCATAGGCCACACAGTATCGCATACTATTTGCATTGTTCTTACGATGAAACTTATAACAAATTTAATTTGTATCGTGGAGACGATTGCTGTGATTGGTTTGTTCTAGAAAGTTCCTATGGAAGAACTTAGCATCGATGAAGAATTAGAATTTTCAGAGGCATGCGTTTGTCATATTTGCGAGAAAGATTTAGAAACAGTTAAATCAGATAAAGTCAGAGACCATAATCACCTTACGGGGAAATATAGAGGCCCTAGTCACAAGGATTGTAATTTGCGTTACACTTTACCTAATTATGTACCGGTGTTTTTCCACAATTTAAGCGGATACGATAGTCACTTTATAATTAAAAAGCTGTGTGAGAAGGTGGGGGAGGATGGCGAGGTGCTAAATCCGGGAAGAATATCACTAATACCCTCAAATATGGAACGATACAAATCGTTTAGTAAATATATCCCCATCAGAGGTGGTAAGCGATCATTACAGTTACGTTTTCTTGATTCATTCAACTTTTTAGGCGGTTCGTTAGAAAAATGTGCTTCGTATATGGACAACAATGCGAAGCACATAACACGAAAATATTTCTCCAACTCCGCTCACTTTGACTTGATGTGTCAGAAGGGTGTATTTCCCTATGAATATGTAAAGCAAACGAGTGTATTGGATGAGAATGCTTTACCCCCACAAGAAATGTTTTACAGCACAATTAGCGATAGTAACATTTCGCAAGCAGATTACGAACGCGCGCAATGTGTGTGGAGAACATTCAATTGCAGTACGTTGGGGGAATATTCGGATCTCTATTTGAAAAGCGATGTTTTACTTTTGGCAGACATATTCGAAAACTTTCGAAGTGTGTGCAGAACAACCTACGGATTGGACCCTGCTCATTATTTCACAGCTCCCGGTTTGGCGTGGAGTTCTCTTCTGAAAATTACAAACGTCAAATTAGAACTCTTCACAGACGTTGACATGTTGCAGTTTGTGGAGAAGAGAATTCGTGGGGGAGTAGTGTTTTGTGGCTGTAGATACGTTAAAGCCAACAATAAATACATGTCCGATTACGATTCGGAAGCTCCCAACTCTTATTTGATGTATTTTGATGTCAATAACTTGTATGGTTGGGCCATGATGCAGTATCTACCAATAGCTAATTTTTCTTGGATTCAAAATGTTAACAATTTCAATGTGCAAAACGTTTGTGATGAATCTGAAATAGGTTATATATTGGAGGTAGATTTATCGTATCCGAAAGAAATACACGATTGGCATAACGATTTTCCGCTCTGCCCCGAAATGATGGCAGTTGGTGCAACTAACACCAAAAAACTTATGACAAATCTGCATGACAAAGAACGCTATGTAATACACTACCGAAATTTGAAACAGTGTTTGCAGTATGGTTTGCAATGTACTAAAATGCACAGAATATTACAATTCGATCAAAGCCCTTGGATGAAACCCTGCATCCAATTAAATACGGAGAAACGTAAAGAGGCCACAAACGATCTCGATAAGAATTTTTTTAAGTTAATGAATAATTCTGTCTTTGGTAGCACACTGATGAATGTGCGGAAATTTAGAGATGTAAAAAATCGTTACGCGGTGGGAGGGGCGTTATGGTGCTGGGAGATTGTTGGCACAACCTAACTTTAAGAAAAGGGTAATTTTTGATGAGGCGTGCGCAGCCATTGAAATGGGGAAAGTGTGTGTCAAGAACAATAAACCCATTTTCGTAGGGATGGCGATATTAGAATTATCGAAAACTAAAATGATTGACTTTCACTATAGGTATATGAAAGCAAAATATCCAAAAGAGCTAACGTTGGTGTATACCGATACTGATAGTTTAATTTATCGCATAATGACTGACGATGTTTATGCGGACCTAAAGGATGATATTGCTCAGCGGTTTGATACTGGTGACTATTTGGAAAACAATCGGTTTCGATTGCCTAGAATGAATAGACGTGAAATCGGTTACATGAAAGATGAATTGTCTGGCGTTTTGTTTCGTAAATTTGTCGGGCTTAGAGCCAAAATGTACGCTATAGAAACTGAAAAGAAGATTGAAACTAAAGCCAAGGGTGTTAAATCTAACGCAAACTTAACCATAGCGGATTATGAAAAATGTTTTCGTGAGAATAAGCATGTAATGAGAAAGCAATATTCCATACAATCGCATCATCATGATGTGTTCACTGTATGCCAAAACAAAATAGTTTTATCGGCTGATGATGATAAACGTTTCATTCAGTCAGATGGTATTTCAACTTTAGCGTTGGGTCATTATCGTATTGTAAAGTAGATGATTAAAAAATGTTATTTTTGCTTTAATTTTTTTATATAATCACTGTGTAAATATATGCTTATATACTTATTGTAATAAACAATAATTCTGATGTAAACTCTTTTTGTCATTACAAACCTTTATTCCAAACAAAATCCATCCCAATTCTATGTATATATAATTAAGGAAAAGTTTTGAAATGAATACATTACAAACTATTTTGAAAAACAATATACATATATTTGTTAAAAACAACAACATAATAGTAACAATGAGAAATTACATTTTTCCATCCAACAATTGTTTTATAACAACTTCCCCACTGAGCGGTTTGTAGGTGACGACGCGATCATGGAGCAGTAGCGCAGAGAGAGACGTACTTTCAGGAATGATGACATCTGTTTCGAGTTCCACACGAATATCGACTGAAGATGAGCGAATAGAATCATTTTGATGTGAACAATCGATGACGATCAAAGGTGCTTGCGACATAAATTGCTTTCTGTTGAGCATTGGTTCAACTATTTCACTTCATTTATCTTTAAAACATCGGTAAAAATAGTCTTACCTCAAATCAAAATGGCGATGATGATGATGTGGTGTACACAAAATTATGCACGCTCAAACAATTTATGGTAAGATTTTTCAGAGAATTGTTTTTATATGCATGTACTGATGGGGGTGAAAGTGAAAGCCCTCTGGCTGTCTTCAAGGCAATAGTGTGCCAACGTCTAATGACGTCGAGAAATAAGAGGGAAAGCTTCCGACAGTCTTTGAGGTTACTAAACATTAATCAAGCTTGTAAACACATCACAAATAGTGTGCAAAACAAGGTCAAGTGATGCCATAAGTGGAAGGGAAAGCCCAACGTCAATAATTTGGAGGGGAAAGCATCCGGCATCCCTCGAGGTCACTAAACATTAGACAAGTGTGTAAACAAGGTCAAGTGACGTCATAAGTGGGAGGGGAAGCCGGGGCCCCAGCCAGTCTTCAAGGTCGAGTGACGTAAAAGGTCAAAATGGATTAGAAACGGCTTTGATATACTACTATGTTACGTTATCCGTATTGCCCAAGTACTTTCAATAAATAAAGTTATAGCACACTACAAATTCGCCCAATGAATCACACGGAACTGAATTGAAAACTCTCCTAGCAGCTCTTTCATACTCTAGCTGCAAGAAGAATCATTAAATCTATTCAAAATCTGCACTTAAAATATCCGTTTTTGATTCTGCCGTTTCTAACGACGACAGAGAATCTAGTTCCATGTCTGAAATAAAGTGAAATCTCATTAATACTGGAAATCCAGCAGTCTGCCTTTGTTCCGACAAGTTGGTAGTTGTGAAATTACAGGAAGACTGAATGGGACCAGCACCTGATCCCGTGTATGCCACAAGTGGCTTTACGGGGCGAACGCGCGTAAATTGGTGTACAGAGCCCCGAGTGGCTCCTCACCGAAGGTGCTCACGCGACTGTTGAAATCCGGCCGACAGTCAACAATGGCTCAAGTCGTTCCCCATGTGTACGCTGCTGCCGCTAGCTGCAGCGCGACCTGAACAATGTGTGCGTGCGCTTGTAGATTATCGTGGCGTCAGCGAGACGAACTTGACTGCAGTTAGGCAGATTGTTCTACTTTTTGTAATACGGAGTGACGTATTATGAGATATTTTAGCCTGCAATTTGGGTATTTTTACATGTAAAATCTTTCAGGGCAACTTTCATGCGGAATATCTCCAAACATATGAGTACAATAGTTTTTCTGTTTCTACACGTCTTAGTATGATGCTCTCTCCTGATTTCCAAAATATGGTGGTACATAGATCTTTTGCTGCTGAGTAATTCGGCTCCGAAGTGACGTAAAAATATGCCGCGACAAAATTTTGTGGATTGAGCAGACATCAGAACGGCGACCTGTACTACTACTTGGATCATTCCACTATATTCTCGGCTAGGTGTATCCTAAAGTCACGTTTCACATTTGTCTGGCCGCTAGAACTGATTTTAATAGGGATCAAAATTCGTCCTTTGAGCGGCGCGTTAACGCGGTGACAGACCATTGGAGAACCAGTGTACAATGAGATCTAATATTTTACAGTTTCAGTTGAGTTTACTTCCTTACAGAATTTCAATAGATTTGGACAGCGTCGAGTGGGAGCCATAGGTTGTTTTTCGGTGATTTGACTTGGAATGGCCCTACATCGTCACCGCTGTGAGAGAAGTTCAACCTGCTTCCAACCAGCTAGTTGCGTGTTCGAGCCCGCGGAAGAAATCAACAGTAAGTAAACACTAAGCGCTTACTGTGAAGTGGTTCGCAAATGGCCGACGCAGCGCGGGAACTTGCAGGAGGAAACTTGTATGGGAGGCGCTGGAGGACGGATGTATCGTGGCCACTTGTGTGCGAGTTGTTGGTGGATCAAATTAGGAGGCGGATAAAGGCTAGCAAGTAAACCACGAATAAGTGCTGCAAGACCTAGATTGGATTCGCGATTAGTATTTAGTATTAGTTGATTGTGTAATTTATTTAAAAATGAGTGATAGAAAGGTTGATTTATTGACCACGTCTTTATTAGATCATTTAACTCATGTCTCTGATTGCAATTACACTATTGTGTTTAACTTTTGCTGTTTTTCAATGGAATAAATACGTAGTGCCCTATATTATTCCTTCACCAAGGAGTAAATCCAATATTAATGTAGAGCTGATTATATGGCAGAAATGACGCAACTGTAAATATATATAGTATATAAGTATTACCATGATGCACTAATTTTTCTTACAATAATGAAACTTTCCTCACCTGAAAATGCAAGTGTCAGGAAAATATATAAGAATAAATTAATGTATCAAACATTGCAAAATCAATTGAAATATATAATATTATATATTCCAAAATTTAATATAAATATATCAGCAATTTACTTTGACTCATGAATGAATTGGGTTTTAACTGTTAAAAAAACTTTTTTATTTAAAAAATATTTTATATACTTTGCATTAATTAATTTATCTGAATACATTTTCACAAATATTTACACAGTTTACTAATCACAATTAAAATAAAATGTACTTTCACAAATATTTGCAACTACTTCACCGGCTGTGATATATCATGATGTTTTTTTCACTATAAAACATTAATATATATTTATTTATAAATACAAAGTTTATACATATTTAAAATAAAATGCCATATTCATTATCACATAAAAGGCAATGTACAAAATCAATAAAGTCTTTGAGGATTTATACAACAAAATTTATATACATTTTTACTGTACAATAACAATCTTCCACTTAATATGATGGGGAATGTTGTTGAGCTGCTGAAAAAGAAACAAAAAGTCTTTAATAGTGTTAAAAAAAAGAAATGAAATAAAATATAGAAAAGCAGACTATTAATGACTGGTATTATTAGAATAGATTAAATAAGCCCTTCACAGTCCTCCATTTAAGTAAAATAAAATGGTCAAAAAGCTGACAAATGTTGAAGAGTTTAATTTCACATATGGAAACAGAATTTTTCATCAACTCACCTGTTTGATGAGATTGGTATTGCGTAACTGGAGGTTGTCTTCCACTTGCTGAACTGTATGAAGTCTCTGTGCTGCAGATGGCACATAAGAGCATTGCATTAATTAATTATTACATATAACTATTTTTTTAAAAAAAAATTGAATAAATCACATTTTATAACAATGATTGATTATTGATTATTTATGTAAATGTCACTTAATAAATAATGAAGCCACCTACAGTTGGCTGTCACTTGGAATGCTCTTCATAATCTTATAAATAAACTTATTCCAAACATGCCATGGGGAACTCTCAACTGTTGTTGTGGTATTCAGTCGTAAGACTGGTCTGATGCAACCCTCCATGATAACCTATCTTGTGCTAGCCTGTTCATTTCCGCATAACTAGCACATCCTGCATTCTTCCTAATCTGCTTAGTGTATTACATCCTTAGCCTCCTTCTTCAGTTCTTACTCCACACACTTCTCTCTAATGCTAATTTTACTTAGTCAACATCCTCCATATTGTTTGCTCTTCCCCTATTCTGTTTAGAACTTCCTCAATAGTGATTCTATCGACCTGTCTGATTTTCAGCATCCTCCTATTGCACCACATTTCAAAGACTTCTATTCTACTCCTATCATCCACGTTTCACACCCATTTAATGCCACACTCCATACAAACATTTTTAGCAATGATCAACTGGCAGTGAAGTACAAAAATGTGAAGTTATAAGAGTCTAAATTATTCCCTTCTTATGACAAGGAATGTGGGGCAGCCAGCCACTTACCCACTATTCAAATTATGGTGCACAAACCATTAGACAGCAACCATGGACACCCAACAATACCAACAACTCTCTCCCAAGAAAAGGTCACAACAATGGGAAGAAGATACACAAAACATCCAAACAAAAAACAGAAAGAACACCTGATTAGGAATGTAAAATGGAAGAACTAAAATGAAGAAACCACAAGGATTTGAGCTCAGGAATTTGTCTGGATTGAAGGATGTGTTGGAAAGAGAGTTCACAAAGATAGAGTTCAGCATTGGATGGTAAGGCTTTGAATAATGTCAGTGTGAAGTACTGGTAGAAATTATTGGTGTTTCGGTTATTGGAACAAGCAGCTAGAGGCAGTTGTCTTTCAAATAGTTTGACAAGTGCTGCGGTGGTTTGCAATGTGCTCAGGGAAAGCTTGTTTAGTTTGGCTCATATAGAAAGCAGAACAGAATTTGTATTTGACCTTGTAAATAATGTGGAATTACAGTCTCATAATGTTTCCTTTGATTTTGTAGGAGGCAATTTGGGGGATTGTGGTAGGATACAAGATAGGGCACACTTGACACCTGTTCCTACCAAACGGTTTGTGACCCAGTTTAAGTGAAGGTGTGTAACATTTGGTTTTATAACTTCCATGTTTCAGAGGTTGGGAGGGTGTCTGAAGAAAGGTTTTGGGAAAGATTTTTTTATTTTTATGTAAGGGTTAGATTGCAGTCCTGATTAGATTTCATATAAAGCAAATATGAGCTTGCCAGACCTCTACCAACAAGTGCTCTGGCATATCCTTTTATGGGCAAGAGTGAACTCTGGCATAAGTTTCTCTGCCAGAGAGCTCTAGAGTTTTTTTGAAAACTTCTATGCTAGTTATTTACACATGATATTTTTCTCTGACAAGAGTTATTTGAGTTATGGCAGCTCAAGCAATAAGGGCAGAAGTAATTATTGCTTTCCTGTATTAGAAGAGAGAATAAAATAAGGAAAGTGAAAAGAGCTGTATGAACTAAACATTTTATTTCTTAAAAATGACAAGATAGTGGTTTTTACAGAAAACTAATGCATGGTGAACCAACTGCTACCTTTGCACACGTCTCAGGCTGATAGATGTATGAGGGATTCTGTTTGCCCTGGATGGACTATTCATTGGTTGATAAATGATTATTAACCTCTTAATAGTGTTTGCTCAACCTTTTGGACAAAAAATATATGATTAACTCTATAAATAATTAAAAATACATATCACAAATAATTATCATCAAAACATGGCTACCGGAAAGAAAACTGTGACAATGTCAGTGACATAAATAATTAAAAAATGACGGGTAAATTTGATGGTGTTTACATGCTACATCAAATGCTCTGTTGCCAAAGCACAGCAGAGCAATCAGTCTGTATTTTTGCAGGTTTGGTACTGCTGTAGTGGTTGGCTGAATTTATTTTTTTGTCTGGCCAATGTAGAATTCAAGGCAGAGCCTGTAGTTAATTTGGAATGAGTGCCAGGTGATGCTTTCTTATATTTTGTACTTGGTATTGTTAGGATTGAAGGATAAGGCATGCATGACACCTGTTCCGCTGCAAGGTATGCAGTGAGGGTGAGTGGTTAGCAGGCTTTCAGCTGTTCAACCACACTACACTGTGTTCATAAAGAGGGCTCAGACTAGTCTTTGGTATTAAGAGTAGATAGAACAGATGCAATGCCTGGCCTTTATTCACATATGCCACCCAAAACAACCAATAACAGAACATACAGAATTGGAGAAAACATAACCTGTCTGTCCTCCCACACTATCTACAAAACAAACTGTACACTCTGCCAAGCCTTCTACATTGGCCAGACAAAGAGACAAACCCCTCCCCAAGCAGATGTCCAACCACCGCAGTAAAGTGAAACTCAACAAAGCACAAGTCCTCATATCCACCCATGCCCGAAGCAACACTACCAGTGCTTCACACTGACTCCTCTCCAAAGCCCTACTTCCAATTCTTCAGAAGCTGAATTCCAGCTATGGGAACATTAATTACAGTCCAGAAAAAGCCCTGGACTCAATATCCTATAGATAGTTACAACCCCCCAATTAAAATAAAAGAAAAGACCACTCATAACCACATGAGCACATGTATTCCCATTGGAATATGTATATGTGCTAAAACCTTGACATGTGTATAACTTGGTATGTGTGTGTATGCAGTGATGTGTGGTTGAATGTGTGTGTGATTGTCTTAGTATTTACATATAGACACTTTTGTGGATGGATGTGTTTCAATGAGTGTATGTGTTTAAACATGGGAGTGTTTGTATGCATCTCTCCAGCCCCCATCAAGACCTTGCCTCATCCCATACCCTCATTGAGAGAGAAAGTTGGTGGCCTGGTGGGGTCAATTGTTTATGAGCTAAGCTAGCCACACAGCAAATTTTGTCTGCTCAGTCATCTGATGAAGGGGGCATTGCATCCGAAAATTTATATATATATATAAAACAATTAATGGGGAAAGGACAGAGAGATAGAAAGAAGATGACTTACCTGAGGTTCATAGATGGTAGACACCTTGTGAGGTTTGGAGAACTTGAACTTGAAATGTCGTCGGCTAGCCGATCACTGGAAATGTCTTCCTAACCTTCTGATGAAGGGGGCAGTGCCTCCGAAAATTCAAGTTCTCCAAACCTCACAAGGTGTCTACCATCTATGAACCTCAGGTAAGTCATCTTCTTTCTATCTCTCTGTCCTTTCCCCATTAATTGTTTTAAACATGACAATGCCATTTCCTATCTCATATATATATATATATATATATATATATATATATATATATATATATATATATATATATATATGGGATAAGTGACGAAGTCACGCATTTGATAATTGGATAGAAAGAAAGATAGAAATATTTGGGAGAAAGGCAGGAAATTCGCTCTTTAAATCATACATGGAATCATGCACAAGGAAATACATATGTCAAGCGTAGAAGGGAATGGAAGAAAGACTGAAAAAATTCGATGTGGCCAGGACTCGAACCTGGGTGCACGAAACAACAGTGCATCACCCCTAGAGCCGGGGCGTGCGTCTATCCACTCCGCCACCACATCGAGTACGACCAACCGAACATTTTCAGTCTATATATATTAGGTTTTCAAGTTAGGATGGATAGAGAAGAGGGATGGAAGAATTAGGAGCATCCGTTAAGGATAAATTAAATATATATATATGGGATAAGTGACGAAGTCACGCATTTCATAATTAACGGATGCTCCTAATTCTTCCATCCCTCTTCTCTATCCATCCTAACTTGAAAACCTAATATATATATAGACTGAAAATGTTCGGTTGGTCGTACTCGATGTGGTGGCGGAGTGGTTAGACGCACGCCTCGGCTCTAGGGGTGATGCACTGTTGTTTCGTGCACCCAGGTTCGAGTCCTGGCCACATTGAATTTTTTCAGTCTTTCTTCCTTCTTCCATTCCCTTCTACGCTTGACATATGTATTTCCTTGTGCATGATTCCATGCCGTACATATGATTTAAAGAGCGAATTTCCTGCCTTTCTCCCAAATATTTCTATCTTTCTTTCTATATATATATATATGTTATGGAAAGGAAAGATATACCAATTTAATGACTTGTCTGAAATTGAAGGCCAGTGTTGCTGTGTCAGACTGGAAACAGTTCAAATTTATAGGTAGCCAACTACACATAATTCATTCTCTCTCTCACATAGCAATACCAATCCTAATTTTCTACTATACTTTCACACTATGTGTGCAGGTTCTGTTTGTGTGTATAGAACATCTAGTCACCACACCTCTAATTTTTTTAATATTTCCTTGCAACAGATATTTGTGGCTTTATTGTGTTGGATTGTTACCTCACAACATTCATAATTTATAAGCTAAACAATGAACAAAGAAGATTTCACATAAATAGATATTTTGAAAGCAAAGGTTTTAATATTCTAATATTTTGAGTTTTCTTCTTTAAAACAATAAATTGTCTTGCACAATTTTCTTGCAAATGTACAACCATTAATTCCGCAACTATTATTCCTTTCCTATCATGTACTGAACACAGACTTACCTACATTACACTATGAGCTTAATTTTCCACTTCCTTCAAAGACTTCTGCTCTAATACTACATATTTCTTAAATGTGCAAGTACAAATTACAACTGGTTATGGTTTCATTCAATACTTTTAGTTTTCTAAAGCATAAACTAATTACTCAAATATGTATGAGAACTAATTTAATGAGGATAATAAAACATAATGTCATCAAAGGTTTCCTTGGTGTACAAGCTGGTTAAGTAGTTCTTTGGAATTCCATCCATGCCAAAGTAAGAATATGCCATGACATTTATATACTGCATTCTGACATCTTTCTCACTTGAGAAATATGGCAGATTCCACCATTGACCTGGGCGCCCAAAGGCTACTTATCCAATACTCACACATTTAAAAAGTAAAAAAAAAAATTGAACAAGTATAGCTATATGAATAACGGATTCTATTCTATTTTGTAATTTACCTAGGAATCTGCATGTAGTGTCGATAACGTTGAGAGGTTGGAGGTACTATATGACCACGACCACCTAAACATAAACCCAAATTATTAGTAGTGTTTCAATTACTTTTACTATATATATATATAAATGCCAGGAAATGGCATTGTCATGTTAATTAAAACAATTAATGGGGAAAGGACAGAGAGATAGAAAGAAGGTGACTTACCTGATGTTCATAGATGGTAGACACATTGTGACGTTTAGAATACTTGAATTTTCGTAGGCACCTCCCCTTCATCAGAAAGTTAAATTTTGGCTGCTCAGTCGTCGGCTAGCCAATCACTGGAAATGTCTTCCTAACTTTCTTATAAAGAGGGCGGTGCCTCCGAAAATTCATGTCGTCACCTCACAAGGTGTCTACCATCTATGAACCTCGGGTAAGTCACCTTCTTTTTATCTCTCTTTCCTTTCCCTATTAATTATATAATGTAAATGGCAATGTCCTTTCCCTATTAATTATATAATGTAAATGGCAATAAATACTATGTCATAAGCTTAAAAATATACTTAAAACTGTGATTAGAAAATAAAATCATCTTGTTTGAAGCTAGGTTATTCAACACACCTATACCTTTCCATCAATCGTCCAAATATGTGCAACATTAGAGACAAATTCTGGACTTAATGTCCTCTTACTTAATAATGTTCTGAAGCATTTATAAAATCTTATTTTCCTTATATTTGGAATTTAAATACAAGTCTGCTGAAAAAGACAATAGCATCCTCAAAAATGAAATCTTCAGTAATTTTAAATATTACACTATAGTTAACAAAATTGTTTATATTTATTCACTTTGAAATAAATATAAGCATCAAAATGTCAGCATTACATAGCTGATATATTACTTTTTTCCTACATTTGATTCTAGGAAGAATTGGGTGAATTACTGTATGCACAGAAATTTAGAATATGAGAACAAAATAATTAAGAGCAACACATGACTTGATTAACTGAGTCATATTATAAACAGTCACATATACAACATGGTTAGGTTGAAAATAATGAAAAATGTACAGTGCACAGTGATCACCTTCCAAGATTTTTTCACACTATGGAAACTGATCAAACTGAGCATACCAATAGCAGAATAAATCTAACACATAGATATTAATGTCTAAAATTAATATTAAAAACACATCCTTATACAACTGTCAACCATAACAATTACAGTAAAAATTATAAGTGGTTGATTTTTTGATGCAAGCTTAGCAACTTAATCTAGCAGCTATAACCCAAAACCAATACAAAAAAAATGCTAAGATTGTGTTTAAATTGTTTCATAATTACATGGTTGTTTGTATAAAGAGTATATTTCTCTTTATTAGAATAAATTAAGACTGTTAAAAATTATTTTTTGTCCAAGTAACAAAGAAAGCAATTTATAGTAGCCTACAGATTTTTGCCAGAGCTTGGTCAACAAGAGCCATCAGAGAGCATATAAACACAAGAAAGAGTTGCTACCAAAGATAAAGAGATAGAAGGGGGGGGGGGGGGGGAGAAGATGAGATTGCTCTGGCAACAGAGCATTTGATCTAGCATGCATGTAAACACCACCAAATTGACTAGTCATTTTTTAAATTATCACTTCTCTGTCAGTTATCTTTCTTGTTAACATATTTTGATATCAGGAGGAGGTGTAGGCATTCCCTCCAAGAGGGACTGCGGGGTTCACCTGATTACGTCAGGAATGTCTCAATGCTGAGACACCTTCACCTATTGTAGGAGGTGTATGTACTAGAGTCAAAGACCTTGGATATAAAGCAAGAGTTGTTCACTGATCCCATTGGATCAGTTGGCCAACTGCCTCCCAAAACTGGTGGAGACACAGAGAAGGGAATGCTGTGACCCTATGGCAAACTTGTCTCCCGTAATTCAGAAGGGCGTGAAAATAGTACCCAATGCCTGACCTACCTGATGCAGGTTTTCTCTACATCTCTCTAGGTGAAAAAACAGGTAGGATCCTTAAACTGTAGCCTGGGGGCCCTAGTCAACCCTTAGCTGCCTTGCTCTATCTTCCGCCCCCCCCCCCCCCCCCCCAAAAAAATATCACCTTTACCTTGAAGCATCATCAAACCTTCCCATACATAAAATTTTATTTAATAATATATAAAAATAAATGGTTTTACATCACTTTTGTAAAACTAAATAGTGGATCACCTTGAAACATCATGATTATTAATGAAAATGATGTATTCTTCTCAGTTTTGTGTCACACTCCTACGAAAAAACATTACCACCAATTTAAAAACATGTTTATTTAGCTACTATCAACAGTAAAGTAAATGTTTAAGTTAATATAAATTTGGAAAAAATTCTTCTATTTCAACATCAACAATACTTTTTTGAGATATGAGCAAATATAACATGTTAACAGTGTAGGTCATGAGTTTTTTGAACATGCAACAATTATCAAGAGGATAACTACGTAAAATATTAAGAATATTTCAATAGTAATAGTGCTTCTAATACTCTGCTGGAAGTGAAAAGATCCACAATTTTCCCAATTTCTAATTCAATCTATTTTTAAAGTTGGAATAATTTAGCACCAAGTTAATGCATTGTAATTATATTTTACCTTCATTCATATGTAAATAAAGTTAAATTTTGAGCAAGCCAGGCATCATTACAGTGATGTATGCAGGAGATTTGCTCAATACGTTAATTTTTATTCTCTTCCCATTAAATGCTTTTCCTTTTTAAAATAACTATTTATTAAGACCCTTTTACAAAAATACTTATGCAAAGTGTGTGAAAATATACACTACTTTAAATAAAATTTCAATTACTAAAATTGTTCAAATTTATTTCTATTTCACTGCTTAGTGCTCTCGCTCTGTACCATAGAACATCACATTCTTGGTTTTACATGCACACTTGCCTACAGAAAAGGAGACAGCTAGTTGTGCTTTACAGGTACGACAGGGATGTGAAACTGAATACCGAGCTTTTCTCATTCCATACAGATTTTCTGTGCCGAAAAAAGGCTCAATTTTTTTGTGATCAATATCTCACAAAAAATCAAGTTGATACTTCCTTATCCACATTGATTACTCACTTAGGTCACAGTTATTAGGCATAATCTGTTTACATGCTGAAATAATTGTCACCAATAATTTATTAAAATAATTGTCCATTTGTCAAAAAACTACATACAAGGCTTCCCTAAAAACCTTCACTAAATTTGGAAATCATATATCATTAATTATATTTCCAAAACAACATAAAAAATACACAATGTCTAATTCAACACATACTGTTCAACTCATTAGGACTAGCTTTTATTTGTTCCAGTTTCTGTAACATTTTTATGGACATTCTTCTTTCAATTATATGCACTCTGGCACAGGTTTTCCGGAAACATTCTATACCAATAAAACCATCTTTATAAAGAGATCAACCAAGATACTGTTACACATATATTTCATAACTTGACTTTGTCTCAGCAGAAACTCACCTCAAACAATTTAGCATCACACAAGCATTTATTTACTTCCACTTCACCACATATTTTTTTATCTCTAAAACGTTATACACTAGAAATGATGTATAAGTGAAAGTTTATTCTTAACTCACAAGATTACTTTCAAATCAAGACATTGCCACATTATCGTTCAAAACTATATTTTATTTAGCTATATCTGTAATGTTTGAACCATGCCCCCACCCCCTTTCCTTGACTGAAATGATCATAGCCTGTCTTTTAGGTGCAGCTATATGTATGTATGTATATACATATATATATATATATACATATATATATATATATAACACACACACACAATAAATAGGGAAAGGACAGAGAAAGAAAGAAGGCGACTTACCAGATATTCATAGATGGTAGACACCTTGTGAGGTTTAGAGTACTTGAATTTTCGGAGGCACTGCCCCCTTTATAAGAAAGTTAGGAAGACATTTCCAGTGATCGGCTAGCCGACGACTGAGCAGCCAAAATTTAACTTTCTGATGAAGGGTGTGGTGCCTACGAAAATTCAAGTATTCTAAACCTCACAAGGTGTCTACCATCTATGAATATCAGGTAAGCCACCTTCTTTCTATCTCTCTGTCCTTTCCCCATTAATTAATTATATATAAAGAGAGAGAGGGGGGGGGGAAGAAATAAAACAGTCAATGACTTACCTTAAATTGATAGTAGGTATTGACTGGTAGGGAAGCAGGAAAATGTTAATTTTTGAGTCTGAACTCCCTTCTTCAGAACCAGGAGTGTTTCAGCAGTTGGTCGCCACACTGCTCATTCTTTTTCCTAAGAGAGGAGTTTAGACTCTTGAACATTCACATTTTCGAACTTCCCTGCCAGTCAATGCCCATAATCAATTTAAGCTAAGCTGATAACTTTTCTGTCTCTCTCTCTTTCCAAAACAAGTTGTTATTTTGACTTTGTCATCTTATTTTTCCTTTTATATACATACAAGTGAGTATATCACATTTTCAAAATCATTAACGTAACTGATAAGGACAGGAAAGAGCGAAAGAAAGGTAGTGGCTTACCTGAAGAATAAAGCTGGCAGGCCCATAATATGTAGTGGGTGCTCTTCTAATTTTCACTGCGACGAGGAGAAGCCTTTATTGCTAACTACAGGACAGCACTTCGTTTAATAAAGATAGCACAGTATGCCATCAAAGCATGGTGGTTTAAGCTTTCATTAACCCTGGTAAAAACCCAAAAACTGCTTATTCAAATAATTTTTGTGCTCCTAACAGAGTAGACTGTTCCAGTGCACCAAGACCCCCATGATAGTGGCAATTCAATAACTTTCTGATTGGCCTTATCAAAAAAAACTTTTTTTCAAAATAGTTCTACTGCCAAATAAGTATCTCATGTATGGGCACCTCCTACAACAATCTACTCTTGGGAAAACTGGAACAGCAACAGTTACATTCCTTTTCACTGAAACCCTTAACCTGGTTCATAGATGATCTCCCTATACTTTCCAATTTTCTACTGAAGACAATTACCAAATTTCCTTTTAAGCTCACTTTGAACTACTACTCCATCAAAATCACCCCTCTTGATCATGATCCAACACCTCAATACTGGCATAATCACCATGCCAACCCACACTACAATACCTTCAATTCACCAGTAGTCATCATGAAGCATTAACAAATACTCAACTCCATTTTCCTCCAGACTGTGATACAATGCACATATAAAATAAATCATACACCTTCCCAGGGAATACCTTCAGGCCCCCCCCCCCCCCCAAAAAAAAAGAGAGAGAGAGGAATCTAAAAAAACAGATGCAGAACTCAATTTTCGGGAACTTACAATCCAGGCAAAGTCCTGGACTCTACAACTTCTAGCTTACTGCCTTTCCTTTTCACATTCACTTTATTTACTTGTTACCTCCACTGTTCTCTCTTTCCCATCCAAATGAAAGTACATAAATGAACACAAACACACGATTGTTAGCTTTTGAAACATAGACATTTAAGTTGAAAAATGAAATTATCACAGACATTGACTTGTTAGCCTCCACTTAATCATGTAAATTTTTGGGTAATTTCTCCCTAACTGTCCTTTTACTTAGCTGTTGTTATGAATGAATATATAAAGCTTTTTGTAAGAATATGCCTAGCACATATTAAATATACTGGAAGAACTAAGGCAAACAAAAATTTTCTTAAGTATACACAAAGCCTCAAAAAGCTTTGAAAATGTTGATGTGGAAGTAAAACAATAAATGAGAAAAAACTTATATCTTGTAGCACGTACAGTCAAGAGAGTAGCTCCATCTGACTTTTCATCCATACTGTTAATCTTTGAGAATGAACGTTTTTCACGAATATGCTGAATAAAAGTTGTAATACATTATAAAGCTCATTTATTCCACTGGTTGTTTTGAAGCAAAAATTCTCCATTGGAAATTACTAGCGAAAACACTGCAGCAGTTCATATGTGAAAATCCATGTTGCAAAAATAATACTCCTCAGTTGTACAGGAATTACCATAGAAAATTAGGGTGAATGTTTAGTTACAGAAGATAAATTTCTTACGGCAAATGCATAACTGATAGAATAGTTTTCAAAAAAAATTAATTTAAGAAAAATAATGCATTTATTTAATTTTAAAATATAAAAGCATTTTGTATGAAAAAGAAGTCGTTGATACAACTGTTCACGAAGAAGTTTAAAATGTATATATTTTGTATGTTATTAGTTTAAAAAAATAATTTGGTATTGTATCACAACATTCATAAATAAATAATGACATTAAGTAATTAATAAACAATACAGCCAATTCGTTAGCAAAAAATGTTTGTGTTTAGAAAATCTCCTGAAATTTTGTCCATATTTGTGGACTTCGTCAGGAATCTGTCCCAGGTCCACGATGCAAATCATCCACTCATGCGAACAATATACATATTATCCATTTAAAATGAAGTCCATAAATATGGACAAAATATTGAAATATGATAAATAAATAGAAAATGGTTTGCTGACAAATTGGCTGTATTGTTTATTTATTTGTCATAACATACATGCACTCCTGATAAAATGCAAAATTTGAATATTTATAAACATATAAAACACATAAAAATGTGTTGGCTGGTAAAATGATACAAGTTCATAACTGATATAAAAGCCATAAATGTAAAGTAAAAGTAAAAAGCAGGGGTTCTTTTATTTATCTCTATAACACGTGGTAATAATTTTGGGCCAACTAGTAAAACTCAAACCCAATAATTTTCTTACCACAAAAATCTGTCAAATATCAAACTTTCTTGCACAACATGGATTTACATGTAAAAAAAGAACTGAACAGTAATTAAAACTTAAATGCATTTTGCAGGCCTCAGAATTAAAAATGTTTCAGATATGTATTGGGTTTGTAAATTAACTGAAGGACGTGGGTAAAGCAAAAACCAAAAAGAGAAAAATTGAACTTACATTTTTGATTTTAAAGACTGGATTTAGAATAAACTGAGATAAATTAGGATATAGTTCAGATTTGCACATGCAAATGAAACAATTGACATATCTTTTTATTTTTCAAATTTTGAATATTGCTTTAACAAGCTTCATTTGTAAATTTAACAATATACTTAAATTTACAACTGTTTTAACAAACTCACTCATAACACACACACACACAGACTGATGTGGGAAAACAATTTACCAATACTAGTACTCTATGAGACATATACAAGCACTGATCTATATATAAATATAAAGTTTCATTAAATAATTTAATAAAATAATTGTACTTCTACTTCTCATTATTGTACATATATACTCCTTTTCATCTTTTAGCTACATAAGGTTTCCTAAGAACTTGCTAATATTCACATTAATGTAAAAATAAAAGATGTTCTTGCTAAACACAAAACCACACCTGCTAACAGTATTCATTTTCATAATATTCATTATTGCATTGGATTGGATACAGTTGATAAAACTTTTTAATATCAACAATGACAATAATGAGACAGTTTTTTTTTCAAATACTTCAATCACATAAGCGTAACCTGCTTAAACTAGATGACACTGAATGATGACCAGTATAATTACAACTGCACTTGATTTTAAAACATAACCATTCACCTACATTTACAATACAAATGAAAGCTAAGCCTTATGTAACTAAATACAAGAAATATAATATTAGTGCAGAAAATAACAGTGATTTATTTAATTATTATGTTAGTATAAAGGAATTTTGATAACCCAACTGTAGACATGATTTTAGATAATATAATTTAAAAAGCAGAAGTAGGAAATTTATACTTATATAAAGTACTTATTGTTTGACATTTTTATGTTGTTACAGTATACATTAGTGGATGCAGTCATACATGACCAAGGGTTGAGCATTGACACATTTTTCCCCAAGCCCACACTTCCACATTCACCAAGGAATGGTACGCCCAAAGAAGTCTACTCACCTTCAGATGCCACTGGATAATACTTAGAAACAGAAATGGCAGGCTGACTCACTGGGGATATAGTAACAGAGTTTTTACACTTGTTCATTTTCAAGTTTAAACTTTCAATTTCATCCCTTGGTTTCTCTTGAAATAAATGTTTGTGAAATTCTTCTTGGAAACCATGGGCCATTTTGTTTTTGAACTGTTGAAGTGAACTTCCAACAGGTAACACAGTAACTGCAGATGGCTGAGCTGCATCTTCACCAAGACACTGTAGTTCCATCAACTCTTTCATCACACGATCCACTTCCATTTGCACAGCAGATTCTTTGGAGTCATGTGGCTGCACTTTCACTTCCTTCTCTCTTTCATCATTTTCAGGCATACTTGTGGTGCCTGGTTTATCCTCTTTCCCAGTTAGAGATTCTGTTATCATCTGCAGCAGGTCTGTTGCTGTTGCAGTTTCCTCATTCACATCTTGTCCTTGCGGGATTTGCAACTGATCTGTTTCACCAGTTTTTCTTCTTCTTTTTATATCACACTTGCGTTTCACAGCTTGTTGTTTGCTATCATTAACAATTTCTATTACTTCTATTCCTTCATCCAACTTGGAGTTGGAAACTTCATGCAATATTCTTTGTTTCAGATTCAATACAGGTTTCGAAGTAACACTAATACAGTCTGGAATATTCATTAGAGACAGAGGAGATTTCTGAGCAGGTGCTGCAACACTAACTGGTATTATACTAATTTCAGAATTTATTTTACAGCTGTTTGTGCTGGCAGAGGAAGTAGTTGCAGTTCTACTTGTACTAGTAATAGTTAAATCAAGTCCTTTTGCACTTCCCATTTCAACCGATGGAACTTTCCTTACATTTGTTATTTGAGTACTTGATCTGAAGCTCATTTCAGAATTATTGGGTAAGGTACTTCCAGAAGCAGGAATAATAATTGCTTCAGGTATTTTTTTGACTGTGTTGCTCACTTTTTTGTTCTTCAACCTGGAAAGAAAAAAATATTAATTAAGTCTTTAGTAAAAATGCATTGGGTTAGATCAGAATTGAAAATATAATAATCCTGAAGAATATATTTAAAGATAACTGACAGTCTTCACGGTGATGGAAGAATTAGTAATATGGAAGAATTATCACAGAGACATTATGAAAAAAACTGGGAAATATCTAATTTTTCTATTCAAGATCTTTCTGTCTAATCACTCAAAATATATGCTGACACTAGAAACATTTATAGAGTTCTTTCCTTGTCATAGTTTTGATAATTGTTTAGTAATTTGTCGATGTGTACTATAATAATTTTCATCCCTTAAAGCCTCATAAAACTATGTTTCTTGTGTCTTATAGGGCAACTTCTTCTACAGGTTCCTATTATCAATTTACAATCATATTAATCTGAGAAATCAGAGTTCAAGTAAATCTGTAGGAAATAAAATCTTAAATCAGAATGGACTAAAAAATTGCACATCCTGTGTTTAAAGTTGTTGGTTTAAGCTGCAGATGTGCTCACATCACTATTTTGTCAGGAAAAGTAATTTTCACACAATAAATGTTTTATATATTAGGTTTATTAAAAGAAAGGCTACTTTTCAAATTTCGTGGGTTACATATATTAGATTCTCAATGTTTTGTGTTATGTTGGTACACATGTTAGCAACATATGTTGACATGATCAGCCATTTTACATTTATAGTTTGTTTTTAACAGATTTGAAAGTTAGGCGTGTTTTGGTGTGCTTGGTGATTATTAGCAATTGAAAAAATGGATCAAAGAATCTGTATTAAATTTTGGTGAAAAATAAATGAAGTGCCCTTACACACTTAAAATGTTGACTGCGGCATTTGGCGAGTCTAATTTGAGAAAAAAGTTTAGAAGTGATACAAGCTCTTCACAGAAGACTAGATGCCCCAGCATGTCGACAACCAATGAAAATGTTAAAGCAGTGAAGAAAATTGCTATGAATAATCTTTGAGTCAGTGTTAGAGAAGTTGCTGAGGACATTGGCATATTGGTTGGCTCATGCCATGCGATTTTTTCGGATGTTTTGGGCATGAAATGTGAGCCAGCAAAGTTTGTTCTGAAATTGCTCAATTTTGATCAAAGGAACCATCACATGAGCATAACTCAGGAGCTGTTCAATGATGATACAGATTTACTCGCGAGGGTCATACCTGGTGACGAAATATGGGTATATGGTTATGACGTCGAAACCAAAGCTCAATCATCCCAGTGGAAGGAGCCAGAAGAGCCAAGGCCGAAAAACCATGCCAAGTTCGGTTAAACGTGAAGGTTTTGCTCACAGTTTTCTTCTATTACTATGGTGTAAGTTCTCTTCAAAAGGTTGTACAGTCAATAAAGAATATTACTTTCAAGTTATATGCAATTTGCGTGAAACAGTACGAAGTAAACATCCATATTTGCAGCAAAACAATTCATGGCTTTTGCATCACAATAGTGCACCTGTTCACACATTGTTGTTGCTTGTTCACAATTTTTTGGCAAAAGAACAACACTGTAATCACCTCAGCCATCATATTCACTGGACTTTCTCCTGTACCCAAAACTGAAAATACCCATGAAAGGATAGTGTTTTCCCACAATTGAGGAGATAAGACCACATTGCTGGAAGAGCTTAAGGCCATAACAAAATGTGCATATCAAAAGTGCTTCAAGGATTGGAAAAAGCACTAGCACTTTGAAGGGAATGAAATAGATATGGACGAATAAATATTTTTCAAGAAAAATTAAGTTACATTTTTCTGAACAAACTTTGTAAAAGTCAGTTTTTAAATAGATTTATAAATTGTACTACTTGTTTGAAATTGATTTTATATGACTACTCTGTGAATCTACATAATTTGTGAAAAATTGTACTGAACAATTACAGTAAGAAAAAGTAGCCTCAAACCAAACTCAAATACTTACATGCAACCCATATAAACTTCCCTACATTCATGTAGTAATACTGACACTTTCATCCATCCTGGAGGCCACAATGGCTTCACTCTAAAGTCTAAGAAGGTTCGCAATAACTCATCCAATTTATCTCTTCGAGTTTTCTGAATGTCAAGACATTGAAGTTTTGCAACAACTACTTCACACAGCAATCCCCTGGGGAAGAAAGATATTATAAAATTACAGCATTTAAATTAAAATTGAAGGTAAGTAAGCATTACATTTCCATAACAAAGATATTCAATAAAATGACACCACAATTAAAAAAAAATAGGATGCCTGTGGAAATAAATATCTCAATTTTTTGTACTTTCAAAATAAGCTAAAGAATAATCTATTATACTATAACAGAAGTGTCTACAATTTGTGACAGCGTATAACATTTATTAGAATGTTTTACATATTTTCAAACATTCTGCTGCTAATTACTCCGGCTCATCAATGGGATTTGAAATCTAATGAAACCTAAAACTGCAAGAAAGGCAACAAATAACCTTTTGATCACTAAGTTAAATAATTAATTTCAAACAAAATGTTACAGCTAAAGTAGAAAGAAAAATCTGTTGGTACAATTACAGAAGTCTGCTATATATATGCCCATGTAACTTGATACAAATATGTTACAAATAAGTACTTGTGATCAGGTAAGTCATCTTCATTTCAATAAACGGACATTGTCACTTGTCGCCGCCATTAATTGTTTTTTAAACATGACAATTCGATTTCCTATCTCATATTAATATATATATATATATATATATGTTTATAAATATATATATATTATAGGGGGGAGAGTATATATAATATATATATCATTTGTCATGTTAATTGAAACAATTAATAGGGAAAGGACAGAGAGATAGAAAGTAGGTGACTTACCTGAGGTTCATAGATGGTAGACACCTTGTGAGGTTTAGAGTACTTGAGGCACCGCCCGCTTCATCGGGAAGACATTTCCGGTGATCGGCTAGCCGACGACTGATCAGCCAAAATTTGCTGCGCTGCTAGCTTAGATCATAAACAATTGACCCCACCAGGTCACCAACTTTCTCTCTCAATGAGGGTCTGGGAAGAGGCAAGGACCCCCATATTGATACACACTAATTCAAACACATCCATCCTCAAAGGTATCAATATTTAAACATTAACACATACGCATACATACCATACAACCACCCCGGAGCGGAAGGACTAGAGGCCGCAGCGGTGAAGTCCATTCGGAGGGCTTACGGGGACACCCAAACGGCTGTAATTTGTCTCCCGAAAGGGCTGGCAGACAAGTCCCTGGAAATGGAGAAACTTCGAGTGGGCTGGGTAGCCGCCCGCTTGCGAGAGAAGACCACTCTCAACAAGTGCTTCCGATGCTGGGAGTACAGACACATGGCCAGTAACTGCGGGGGACCAGACAGGTCGAAGGCCTGCAGAAAATGTGGAGAAGGCGGCCACGTCGCCAGCACGTGCAGCAAGGAGCCGGAGTGCGTGCTCTGTAAAGAGAAAGGCGACAGCAACCACCTCGCGGGTGGCAATAGCTGCGCCGCCTACAGAAGAGCAGCACAGAAGATGAGCAAGAAAAGGACATGAAGATTCTGCAGCTGAATTTAAACCACTGTGAAGCAGACGGTGCGGGAGCACAATATCGACGTCGCCATCCTGTGCGAGCAGTACAGGAACAACAGACACGAGTCTTGGATATCCGACGCAGCAAACCGTGCCACGATCTGGATATGCGGTTGAAGGCATATCCAGCGGAAGGCGGGAAGGCCGGAAGTAGGATACACATGGGCTAAGGTAGACAATAAATATATATATAGCGTCTACGCCCCCCCGAGCCTCCAGATAGGAGAGTTTGAAGCGCTCATAGGGAGAATAGCGACAGGAAGCAAAGGACGTCGATCAATAGTAATAGCGGGCGACTTCTATGCATAGGCAGTAGAGTGGGGAAGTAGGAAGACCAACAGGAGAGGACAGATCCTGCTTGGACATACTGGCATCCTGGCCAACAACGGGGGAAAGCCGACGCACGTGAGCGGAGGGAAGAGCTCAATCGTCAATGTCACTTTCGTGAGTGAAGGCTTGGCGAAGGGATTGAGGTGGGAGGTCAGCGACCTCTACACCCACAGCGATCACCAGGCCGTCCTCACTGCGGTAACTGCGCCAGCAGCTGCCAGAAGAGACAAGAAGAACAGGAGCGCATGGAACGGCAGGAAGATGGATGAAGACCCCTTCCTGGCCATGATGGACGGAGATGTAATCGTCACCGGCAAACCAGAAGAAAGGACGGAGCCGCTAATGGCACTCGTCACCAAAGCCTGCAATGCGGCTATGCCGAGGACCACATATGTGGGCCGTCACCAGTCAGCCTACTGGTGGAATGACGTAATCGCAGAAATGAGGAAGAAATGCCACGCAAGTAGGCGGCAATATCAACGTGGGAGAGGACAGCCAGATGCCCAGTTAAGGTGGGAGCAGTTTCGCCAGGATCGCCTGGCACTAAAGAAGAGCATCAAGAGCAGGAAACGGCAGTGCTGGACCGAACTCTGCAAAGAAGTAGACGTACACCCGTGGGGACGGCCACACTGAATCGTTATGACCAAGCTAGGAAGAGCGGCGACTCCTACTTCCCCAGAGTTGCTGCGGGAAATAGTGTCAACCCTATTTCCCCGACAAACGGCCGAAGCAATGGGAGAACCAAGAGGGAGCCTGATGGAAGAGGAGACAGCGGTGGAGATCACAGATGATGAGCTGAAAGCCACCTGCGTGAAGATCAGGGACGGGAAGGCACCAGGGCCAGACTGGATCCCGAACAAGGCCATTAAAGCTGCCATCAGCAAGAGGTGATTTAAGACGAGGTCTTACGAGTAGAGATGCCGGTTGGAGTCCGATCGATAGGGTTCGCGGACGACTTGGCGGTAGTCGTCGTGGCGAAACCGTTAGAAGAGGTGACAAGAGCGGCTAACGAAGCAGTAAAGTCCATCAGACAGTGGCTTCGGAACAGCAGCCTTACGTTAGCTGCTCAGAAGACGGAAGTTGTCTTCATTACCAGCAGGAAGAAGAGAGAGGACATCACCGTGAGAGTGGGCAACCAGATGATAGTTTCCCAGTCATGCCTCAAGTATTTAGGAGTATGGATCGACTCAAAGCTGACCTTCGGCGAACATGTCAGGAGGACTAGCGCAAAGGCTACAACGGTTGTTAGGGCCCTGGCCAGGCTAATGCCCAATACCGGAGGATCTCGACAGGTGCGGAGGAAGCTACTGGCATCAGTCGTTAGATCGGCCCTGCTTTACGCGCTTCCGGTATGGGTAGATGACATGAAGAAGACAACTCTAAGGAAGAGGATCGCCGGAGCTTATCGCACAAGCGTGGAAAGAGTCGTCAGCGCGTTCAGGACCATCTTCTACAATGCGGTGTGCGTGATCGCTGGCATGAAACCCATAGAACTGGAGGCAGAAGAATGCCAGCGAAGATTTCATCGAGCTCGCCAAAACGCTGAGGAAGACAGAAGAGTTACCACGGAGGAAGTGAGTAGTGAAACCATCAGGTCTTGGCAAAACCGATGGGACAGCTCAGACAAAGGAAGATGGACCCACCGGCTGATCCCCGATGTAGGAACATGGGTAAACCGGAAGCACGGCGAGCTGAGCTACAACCTTACCCAGTTCCTGACGGGGCACGGATGTTACAAGCAGTACCAGATGAGGTTTGGAATCATAGAAGACAACGGGTGCGCAGCATGCACTGAAGAAGTGGAAGACGTGGCACACGTCTTCTTTGACTTTCCACGCTTCAATGAAGAGAGAGCAGCATTACAGGAGCTCCCCGGACGGCAAGCGAAGCCAGAAGAAATAATACAGTTTATACTCCAGGACCAAGGTAGTTGGGACGCAGTGACGTACTTCGCCACCAAGGTGCTGGAGAAACTACAGACCGAAGAAAGGCAGCGCCTAGAAACAACGTAGGAGACGCCTACTAGCGGAGTGAAGTGTATGTGTACCGAAGTGTGAGTGTCAATGAAGACTGCGTGTGCGAGTGTGAAGCGTGATGCCTTAGGGCAGCAGGACACAACGTGTGAACGTGTGTTAGAAATTAATAAGGATATTTATAATCATTTACAATCATAAGATAATCGATAAGTTAGAAGTACTCAGTTGTAAGCCAATTGGAAATCCGCCCCTCGCGAAGTAGTGCATAGCAGGTTGTTCCTGCGAGGGGGTACGTTGTAAAGGGAGGTGGTTTTTAGTGGGTAAAAATCCCACACACCGTGAAACTCGGGTTTCACGGCGTCTTTGGAAGATTTTCCCCTACCCTTGATTTAAAAAAAAACACACACATACATACATACATACAACCACCCCTCAAACACACATCAAGGTATACACAACATACACCCACTATACATACATCAGGTTTTATCACACACAATAATTCCACTGAGCTCTTGCTAGGTGATGGGGATGACACATTCCCTTGAAATTACACCAATAGATTTTTATAATGAGGGAAGTTTTAACTGTATGAGGATCTATGTGTAATTATCACAAAATTAAATTCAAAACTGAGCACAAATAGATGTCTTATACATTCAATGTCACTCCAGAATTTATTTGAACATTTAATGAATGAATCGATCTATTGATCAGATAAAATTTAAATATATATGCAATTAATAAAGTAAACGGTTTGAAGCAGTGTTTTTACCTCAATTCTGGAGACCATGGAAATTTTCTTTTTGGTGAAGCATCACCTTCTTCACCACTTTCACTACTATTTAACAAACTGGGTTCATCGTGAGACCTGTTAATTAAGAATTTAAACTATGAAGAAACGAAACATTATAATCCAGTTACCAACTAAAAGAGAGTTTAATACTCATGTTAATTAATATTAAATGACAATTTGCAGAATAAACAAATAATAAATGTGTAACACAGACACTCAAATCAAAATTAATTTTTAAGAGAAACTAAAACCTTTAGAACATAATGAAAGCAGCACTAAATGTCATTCCTTTCTAGAGAACCTCTTCAGATGCAATTGTGATATGGTTATTATTTAACTTCAGAATGAATAAATGCTATGTAAACAAACTAAAATGAAGTATCACAGAATTCAATTCACGAACTACAAATTTATTAAAAATAGCTGTTAATGTTTTTAACAATCTTCTGTATCATTCCAAAATATTCAGTTTGTAGAGATGAATTTCACATCTCTTAATTTGTTTAGTTTATAAATAGAAAGCGTTATGCTCAAACTCCAAGTAATTACTCACTTTTCTGCAGCCACTCTTTGACAATCTTTCATATACTTTTCCAGTACGGCAGGCATCACTTTATCAATGGCCAATTTAAATCTAAAAATAAACATAAAAATTTTCATGTTTAATACTTCATGTAAAAACCATTTCAAGACAATTACCACATATTTTCACACCACCTTTCTCTGGTTTACCTAACTATTGCAACATTGAAAAAATGTTTGAGGAATACAAAATAGTTAATTTCTCTGCATTTTACTTTCATTAATTTATTCACTGCAAAACCAAACTTAACCTAAGATAAGCAGTTGCCTTGTACTTTACTTCAATATTTTGTTTATGAAGTGGAAGTATCTTCATCCATTTCATGCTACTAAGTTTATATGCTCGCCCCAGTTTAATTTATTATTATAAGTCACGCCCAAATATTTACAAGGTTCAACAAGAAGCACTTTTTCATTTATTATGTTATATTACCCAAGGATAACCGTTCCGAAACATATTCAAATTAAATTATTCTATTTCTGACTTTTGGCTATTCTTTTTATTTTATTTATAATATTGTCATGTTTCTGTAGGATTGTGAGATACAGTAACACACACACGTAGAAGTTATAGACATTTATTTAACAATGACGTGCTGTACAAAGGCTCATACCGCATAAGACTGACTTCAGTTCAGAATCCTGAACAATTTAACATTCATGGAATATTCCAGAAACAGAAAATACTAGAAATGAAAGGTAAATACGTCAGTTGAGGCTCAAAGCAGAGTCCACAGGTCTGCAGTCTAGCTCTATACCGCTCAGCTATCACGGCAGGTTCTGAGATGTGGCATTGCTCCCTCCTTTGTGAAAACAGCATCTTGTTGTTAGTTCTGAGCTGTTCAGAGTCCTCTAGATTTCGTCGTTGGCCTGATGTAAGGGGATTCGTTCTTCCTGGTCTTGGGCTGGTAGTCGTCATTGCTGAATCTTCGTCTCTGTATAATTCCACGTCATCGTCAAGTCATGATATGACTTCATCCTCAGTACGTGGACGGTGTCACGGCTCTTTCTTCGTCTCGAATTGGGATCATAATCCTTCACCACATAGGTGATGTCAGATAAACACCGTAACACATAGTATGGACCAAAGTACCATTTGAGGAGCATTTCTGAGAGGCTGACTTTGCGAATAGGAGTAAAGATACAGACTAGATCCCCTGGCTGGTACAAAAGTGGATGGTGTCATGTGTCGTATCATTGTCAGTCCTTTTCTTGAGCTTGGAGCGTACGAATACAGGCCAGTTGTCAGGATTCTTCGGCCCCTGTCACTAATTAACCAATGTAAGGTTCATTCACATCATCAGGATCAAAAGGTAATATGTCCATTGCAGTTTCTGCCTCGCGACATGGCAAGGAAAAATAGCGTGAATCCCATTGTTTCTTGCTAGGCGGTGTTGTAGGCGAACGTCATGAAGGAATATGGTGTACCAGCTCTTCTGATCGATGTTGGTGTACATGGACAACATGTCGGCCAATGTTTTGTTTAACCTCTCAGTTAGCCCATTTGTTTGAGGATGGTAAGCAGTCGTCATTCAGTGCATTCTTTCAAACAGTCTATTTATCTCACATAGTAGTCTAGATTGAAATACCATCTTCTGGTCTGTGATTATGGTTCTTGAAGCTACATGCCTAAGCATTATTCCTTCAATGTTGAGGTTTCTTCAATGCTACAGCTTTTGTGACGGCAAACAGAGTTAAGTAATCAGTGCAGACAATAATCCACTTATTTCCCTAGGATGATGATGGAAATCTTCCGAGCAAGTCAATTCTGAAGCGTTGAAATTGTGCGTCGACTGGAGGAATCTGTAGTAGTTGCACAGGTGGTCGTTGGGGAATCGTCTTTCTTACATAGTGTCCGACATCCTTAAGTTGTCGCACCCAATAAAATGGCCAACAGATCCAATTATACATTTTGAAGACTCCTAGGTGCCCAGCGGTGGGTGCGTCATGGAACTCCCACAGAATTTCTAGACAACGTAGCTTGGGGATGACTAGCAACCATCTTCTTCCCAATGAGTCATAATTTTTCGTGTGTAGTGCATTATTAATTTATTCTAAGTTCCCTTTCATATCCTGTGAAGAGTTTAAACCTAGTATAATCTGATACAGCCTTGGGTCCTTTCTCTCTTCCACAGGAATGTCTGTCAAAGAGTTAAGACAATCCAGGATCTCAGTATTCAGTTCTTTGACATGGTTTTGGGAGAGACAGTCTGTATCCTGATGTTCACGTCCACTCTTGTACTTTATCATGACGACATTTTCCTGAAGTCATAGAGCTCACCTGGCAGACCGTCCAGGGGGATCCATGAGCCCAGTCAGCCAGTAGATGGAATGGTGGTCAGTTACAACCATGAACGGTTTACCAAAGAGATACAGCCAGAATTTATTTATGGCCCACAAAACAGCAAGGCATTCTCTCTGTCGTCCAATAATTCCTCTCTGCCTCGCTAAGCGTTCTGGAAGCACATGCTATATGACTCTCTCTTTTTTGCTAAATATCTGTACTTTGGTCAAACCCTAGAACAGGGTCGGAAACAAGGGCTTGTCGCTGTGTGTCAAAAAAACTTGTTGTTTGGCGTTCCATATAAATTAACGTCCCTTTGCAACAGCTTGTGTAGTGGCTGTGCTTTTCCACTGAAGTCTTGATCAAAACGCCTATAATAAGAGCAAAGCCAAAGAAAACTCTTGATGTCATGTAGATTTCTAGGCTGGGGAAAGTTTGTTATCGACCTGACTTTCTCCGGATCGGGGCATATGCCCTCTTGTGGGACTAGATGGCAAAGGACTTTAATTCCTTGGCACCGAATAGACACTTAGTTGGGTTCATTCTCAGCCCTGCTTAGCTCAGACACTCGAGAACAGTTCGCAGTCAGAACAGATGGTTGCTGAACATTTCCAAGAAAACTATGATGTTGTCTAAATAGCAGAGACACATAGTCCATTTCAAATGGCGCAGCAAGTTGTCCATCAGTGCATTACACAACCCAAATGGTATAGCTTTGAATTCATAGTCCGTCTGGTGTAATGAAAGTGGTTTTCTCTCGATCGGCTTTGTTCGCTTTTATCTGCTAGTAACCTGAGTGCAAGTCCATGATGGAGAAAAACTTTGCTCCCTTTAGACAATCCAGAGTATCATCGATTCTTGGAAGTGGATAAATGTCTTTTTTCGTGGGTTTTGTTAAGTCTCCTATAATAAATGCAGAATCGCCAGGATCCATCCGTTTTGGTGACAAGTACGACATGTCATGACCATGGATCTGTGACGGCTGGACAATTCCTCGCCCAAGCACTTCTTGAATGTGCTGTTCTGCTGGTGATACTTGGTATGCCCTTTGACTGATTGGCGTGGCTTCCTGTGTTAATTTTATGTTTCACCTTTACAGTGGTTGATTTGCTTCCGATTACCGCATCAAAGCACGTAGAATGTGTCTGATGCAGTTCAAGAAATTTCGTCTATTGGTCCATGGTTAGCTCTAGTGCCAATAGCTTAGAAAAATCAAATCTAGTGTTGCACGTCCCTGTAGGAAGTCTGCGGTGGGTTGGATTTTCCTCCGTGTCAGTCAGATATTCTTGTGTTATTGGTTCAGCCCTTGCTAAGCATGAATGTTTCGGAAGAAACTGAGGTTCATTCCGATTATCAACTACCCATAATTCTCCAGTACCATTCTTGAATGAGATAACAAACAAAGGAATAATGACTGGTGATAATTTCTTCTTTGCTTCAATTATAAGATCTACGTGGCTTGGATCAGATTAATTTAGTTACTTCCCTGTGGTTCACCGTATACTATTTCTTTAAGATCAGATAGCTCCTCATTTACATTGGTTACAAGTACACAACTGTTCATAAATTCCAGAACCCATTCAATTGTTTATTCCTGATTCCTCAAGTTAAGCTAACTATATATTGTGCAGTGGTATGTCTGCAAGATTCTGACACACTGATTTACTGCCACATGATTATCCTGGTCTAAATCCATGTTATCCCAGGTATATCCATCCACTCTCTGTCCAATGTTTCCTCAAATGTCAACTATCAAGTGGTCAAACTCATCGGCCTGTAGTTGCAAATTTCTACTCTTGAGCCCAATATCTATATTGGTACTACTGTTGCAATTTTCCAATCAAAGGAACATCAGGATTGTTGACAGAAAATTCAAATAGACACATTAGGTATGTAACTATTGCTTCTCCTCCTTCCTTAATCACTTCTCTGGAAATACCATCTCGTCTTACTGATTAAAAAGGCTTAATTTTACAAATATTCTGTCTTAATATATTTGTTTTAATATTGAATGTTATTTGTATTTGTGTATCTAAACATAGATTTGAAGGACTTTTTGCTTAAAACTTTTACCAAAATATATTACAAATTTTCTGCCCTTTCTTTACCTTGTATAATGATTATTTTTGTTGTACCTTTTAGTGGTGGCAATGATTCCCCTTGCCCATTACATATTCTGATGTATTTATAAAAAGTTCCTCCCAACTATCTATAATAATATAAAGAAGATTTTTAAGCAATTTCTTTTTCGCAATTCTTTATTTTGTTCTGATCCTATGCAATTTCCCAACTTTCTTTTTTTAAGTCTTCTGATTTTGTGATTATAATATAGAGGGTCAGCATTTGGCTTCAATTGCTTAACCAAAATGTACACTTACCCAACAGGAATCAACAGAAAATTTTATCCAATTAAGTCATTAAAAATAAATTTTCTAATTTAGATGAAAAATTGATCTATATATTGTATATATGACTTTGGTTTCTTCTTAAAATTTTGAAATGTTGACTTATTGAAGACTTTAATGATGGTGTGTTCACCCAGGTGTAGTTGTTAAAAGTCTTCAAGAAATCAAATAGATGGTAATGTCAAGTCAACACACTGTTTAAGAAACTGGCACTGTAACCAGATGAAGTGTGTGCTTAGAGTTCCTGCCATGTCTAGCACAGAGCAGTCTCTGAGGGCATACACAAGTGCCATGGTGCCACAGCATGGTCCCACCTCAGGCTCTATCCTCATACATATTGAAAATGAATTATGGCATATACTGAAATCTCCTTCAATCGCTAATTTAAATAATTGTGGAGCACCAAGTAATTTTCTTTTAGTTTAGTACCTGATTAAATCTTGAGTAAATTAAGGAACTACAATAAATCAATCTCTCCATAGTTACACTATTCAAATATTAACAGAATAATTTTATAACTAAAGATAAAAATACAAATATTTTAAATATTCACATTCAACATAAGGACTACACTAACTTTTTTAAAGGCAGCTGAAGTCTGTCTTCTTGAGCATCCAAGCGCAGTTTCTTGGCTCGTTTCATAAGAGTATCCTTTGTGCATGGAAGAAACGAGGCTAAGTGGCAGTAGACAAGATGGCGAGTATTGCGAGCCAACTGTTGACACTTCATATCCAAACTACACAAATCAATTACAATTTATTATAATAAAATACTAACACATTTCTACTTCAAGTCAACAATTATTCTATTGTTAAATTCACTTGGCACAAAAAATATGCTCAACCTGCTTCTGTTTGTAGGTCAAACTTCGCAATAACCGTTGTTGAATATATATGGCATTTGGGTATGAGGATGGCAATGATTGTCCATGTGGGTGTAGAAACTTATCTTAACTTCTTCTGTAAGAATGTTCATATCCAAAACCCACCAAACCCACCACAGTTAATCATACACAGTAACGATAAATCCATGAATATCCTCCAGATTCAATTCTAATGGCAACACTGACTCACCCAAGTTTGAATATATCTTGGTTTCACAGCTATGTGATGTATTGATATTATACAATGAAGTTTTAGAGCACCAGGAGTTGGTTGAGCATACTTGACGTTTCTCAAGAAATTTAGAAGGATTCTCATACTTCTTATATTTAAGATGGCAAGAAAGAATATTTCTGGTACCAGCCTAATATTAAGCAAACATTTATTTTTAGATAAATGTATTGATCTTTTCAAGTGAAAGGTTACAGTTAATTAACTTGAAACTATAACATACACTGTAAGGTGGTTGGGTAGGGCAATATTCACCAACTCCAGGACCTACTTTCACGTTTAGAACGTTCTTGGGAAGCTACTTCCCCACCACAACCTTTCTCAAAATTTAAGTTGAAGATTTTTTTTAATTTACAAATTTTTATTTCATATTACAAATGGACTACAGTTAATTTTTTTATTTTATTAACTTTCGACTCTTGTTAGAATAAGCAGACTTGTACAGATAGGTTGAGCTGAATGACTCACTCCTTCACCCACATTGCCACACAGCAACGCTGGATTTTTTCTTTAAGTAAGAGTGGCTGGATTTGGTACAAAACGATAAAAAATTAATAAATATCTTAACTGAACAGAATGGAGTTTCCTAATTCTCTCTTTTACTACAAACTTGCAAGGCACTATTTGGCAACCTCTGGTGTAGGATATTATTGGGAAGTTTATTCATTATCCTTTGGTGTTGTTTGAATTTTTGCTGTATTCTTATTAGAGAAAAGGTTATGGCCATTCATAGTACTGACTGATTGTTACTTTTACTAAATTTTGATTGTCTGCAAGTTTTCCAAATTAAACTCTGAAATTTGGCAGAAATATCTTGTGATGTGTCCCTCATACCCAATTTCATGAAATTCTGAACTGGGGAGGTCAAAAATAATTTTTTCTTATGGACACAGAATGTCTCATTTGTTATTTATAATCTGCTACAAGCGAACTGCTCTGTTTGATATGAAAACATATAATGGATAAGAGCATATAAACTAATTTGTAAATTATACCAGAATTTTGCAATAACAAAGGTATAAATTTTGTTTGAACCAAAGACCAAATATATCACTCATTTACTGTACCAAAATTAATTTGTATCCCAGCTTACATACCAAAGTACTGAAAACTTGTCTTTATGTAAAAACACCGAATAGTTGCCGTAATGTTATTACAATATTTGAATATCTGTGTTTGTTGCTAATAAAAAAAATTAAAATCACATAAAGAAAAGAACTGAAACACTCATAAATTGACACATGTACACAAATGAAACCCAATCTCATTTCAGAAATTTTAATTTCAAAATAAGACAGTTGTAAAAGGATTAAAATTTATTGGGAAACTTCTTCTACCATGATAAATTTAAAAAATTTAATTATGCCTCACAGCTCTTTCACCATTGCCGACACAATCATATGGGCGAGTCACTGGAATGTTTTGGTTCTCATTTTCATAGAATTACCTAACGTTAGTGTATCCTTAGACTTCCTACTTCAACTTCTATATTATTTATGTATTTGTTTTGTTATTTCAGTACAAATATATTCTTTCTTTGTATTTTGAGTTGTGTGCAGTTATATTTCATATCTGTTGTAAATGGGAAAGTGCAAATTTCGTAACAATTGCTTACATACCAAATTAATCTCTATACCTCGAACAATGCATAGATATTCACAGCTCAACGAAAAATTGGAGTCACCCACACAAGTGTGTGGGTCACACATTTACTAGTACAAATTGTAAATTTTGCAAGACATGAGTTGAGGATGCAATTATTACACTTGCCTTTACAGGTTCCATGTAATTTTATTTTTGATTAAAATATTTTAGCATGTACTTTTAACATAAATAGGATTTAATTATTTGATTTTTTACATCTCCAATGAGAAACCGGTGTGTACTGAGCAATAGTGAAAATGAAAACAATTAATCAAAGACCTAAAATCTACAATTCACCTACAAAATTGCATTTCACTGAAAAACGATTCGACAGATATGAATATTTTCCACAATTTGATAATATAGAATTCCCATGAAAGTGTCGAAGCAAAAACTGCAAGGGCCAAACAAAAATGTGATGTGAAAAATGTAATCTTTTTCAAATTTACAAAAAAAGATCAGTAATTTGTTGTAAAATAATAAAATTATTAAATCTTATAATTGTTATGTTTTGTCTCACTTAATGCCTGAACCACACAATTGTGTGGGTACAACCCTACAAAAACCCTGCCATTAGAATTATTTTCTTCCCCCCCCACACACTACAAAAATTTCTGGTACTGAAAATGCCCTTTAAAAGTTTTCTTATAAACACACCTTCTGACCTTAAAGGGACAAGAATAAAATGTGTAATTTACATACATTAATACAATATATATAACAATCAATATTACATCAATTATATTTAAATAGTAATGTCAGATGGCTTTACCTCAACAGCATTTGATTAACTTCTCTAGTAAAAAACTTGCATTTTCCCGCAGAATTCTTTGCAGTCACTTTTAGTGAAACTACTAATTCTTTTACATCTTCTGGTAGGCCGTCTGGTAAAGGTTCTACAGGTTTTTCTTTTAAATCATCTTTCAGTTCTTCCTTTCTTTCTTCTTTTCGTTCTTCCTTTCTTTCTTCTTTTCGTTCTTCCTTTTTATCTTCTTTTTGTTCTTCCTTTCTTTCTTCCTTTCTTTCTTCTTTTCGTTCATCTTTTTGTTCAGTTCTAATTTCTTCCCTTCCAGAGCTTTTCAACTCTTCTTTGGTATCATCTTTTTCAGGCTGCACTTCTGGATTTGCATCTCTGCTTCCCTCTGTTTCACTTGTGCCAACTGATCCTGACACTACAGAGCTGTTACTTCCTTCATCTCCAACTCTAGCAGCATTTACTACCGATTCTATTACATCTGTTATTGTATTGGAAGGAATTACTGCAACTTTTTGTTGATCAGTCACTAAGACAAAGAAATTGGCACCAATATTAATTTGAATTGAAATAAAAGGTAAAATAAACTATTATCATGAATATAAAAACAATTACTATTTGCATAAAGTTTTTAAGTTTATTGTAAACTTTTGAAAGTTAATTTAAAGGTCAATAATAACTACTAAAATGCACAATATACAATTATATAAATCAAAATTCTCATCCATGCAGAACTCCTGGTTGTTTCTCAAACATAATAGTGAACCCATGTAACCCCTCATTACACAACCTACAGTCAAATATATGGAGCTGTCCTGAATCAAAAGATGTATGTTTTCCATAGAAAAGTTGTCACACAGTCATGAAAAAAAGAACAAATATTTAGTCAAGCTACTAGTCTGTTATAACAATTGAAAGGAAAAATTATTTAGAAAGGTTCGACATTATTCATCAGACTTAAACTATCAGCAATCTACTCCAAAATAAGGATACAGATAGTGATTAATAAAAGTACATTCAGACATCATGAACTTGTCCCTGTTACATCACAAGCATGCCTTTTTTTGGTTACTAATCAATCCATATCTGAATTCTCCTACTACAAAAATTCAGTTTACTCAAAGTAATATTTTAACAATCTACTAATTTTATGCACACAAAATAACAATTACAGTAAAACTGCCATATATTTAATGCAAATTTTTTTCCACCGATTTTAAGGAACCCTGGAATAACAAATTTCTTGCTGATAAGGTATTTTTTTTCTATGAATTTCCCACTCATTAACCATTTTTTAAGGAATTACTGAACATTTGATTGCAACTTGACTTCTATTTTAAATTTTGTGTGGAAGGTTTTGCCGCCTCACATTACAAATTTGCAGTGAAAGTGTACAAGTTATTGGCGATGTCTATAGCTTTGGAAAGATGCTACACTGCCTCATATAATTAAGGCTTACAAGCCAAAAGACATGTATAATGTGTAAGAGAAGAGTTCTTTTAATCTTATTCAGTCAAACTTAATAGTTTTCGAGGTGAAAACTGTTGCACAGGAAAATGTCGCAAAGATAGACAAACAGTATAGTGTATGTAAAAGCAGTAAAAGTTACATCCTTTATTATTACAACACCCTGTTTTAAGGTTCCAGTTATTAAGGAATTACCACTTTTCCCGGAAAAATTGCTATACGTGTAATGTACTTCCTCCTATATTTAAGCCCTCGCAATCAACTGGTCAATCGCAATTGAATGTTTGAGCACCCCTGGTACTACAGCATATCCTCATTTTCTGCAAGAACATGAATAAGTATTCTTACTGTAAAAAATAATAACATAAAACCATTAAATTACAGTCTTCAGCTTTTAGCAGTTAGAGCTCACATCATAATGATCTTCCCATATAATTTTTTCAGTATTGTCTGTTAAAGGTTGTATTTTCCCTTATAAGTGTTCTTCTGGTTCACTTTATAAATAAGTTGGCATTAAAAGTAGATGAATACTAAAAATGAGGCTCAAGTAATCTTATGACTAATATATACATAACAATGTATATGGATATCACAAAATTTCATTTTAGTTTATTCAAAATTTATGCTTAACAGAAAGTGATGTAGTCAAGATCATTGTCATTGTTGAAACAACCAAAAATTCTGTGAAAGCTGGTAATGAATACCAGGAAATTATTAAACCTGTTGCTCACAGAAGTGTAAGATTTCAAAATAAAATTGAAATTATCTTTGCACCACCTTAAATATGTGAAACTTCTGATTCATTCTATTCAAATTTATCATTGCAGCAGTTCCAAAAAAAATGTTGGCAACATGAATTGTTCAATTATGAGAATAACTCCATTACAACCAAGAATGTCTGAGACTTCTGTTAACATTATAATCCAAACTTTTCCATCCATTATGAGCTCAGTATTTTGGATTAGTATTATTAAGACAATTATCAACCCACCTACCCAATGATAAAATTCAGTATCTTGAGATCATCAGAGATTGTTTTGCAAGATATATCACAAGGAGGTTGCAAAATTCAAATGAAATGATTTCATAAAAGCCAGAAAACACAAAAACTTCCCCTTTTTGTTTTTGTTATTTATTTCTCAACTATATCATTATCTCAATTTTTAATTACCGTATAATGTGCAATACATTCATTTTTATGGATTTCTATAAAGTTAGCTTACCAACCAAAGTTCTGACATGAGAAAAAAAAATTACTTTCAATTAAGGGGGAAGGTGAACAACCAAAATGAATTAACTATATATTTAATAGTTTCCTCTCACCTTGAGCAGGTTCTATTGCTAGAGATTCTCTTTTCTCTCTAAGCAACTCCTTCACTGTAGCAGATTTTTTCTTAACAAGGTCATCTATAGCTCTCTTCTTTTTCTTTTTAAGTATTTCCCTATCATGTGAAATAAATTTTTGTTTTTTTACCAAATCAGATTTTCCATCTACAAGTTTGGATTTCTGAAAGTATGAAAAAATAATGTTGTTAATTACACACACTGTACAGTACTTACAAAGTAAAACCAATTTTACCTTAAAATTCAGCCCTTCAACAGATAACTGTCAGAATAACAAACTTTAAATTCTTCATAAACCTAACTTAACAATTCTTTTCAAAGAATGTCATAACCTTACCACAACTGTTTGTGCTGGGCATTGTACATTTTATAATATAGTACACAATAAGCAATCTTTGTATTGTGTATTTGTTCAACGTCATGCCATTGTCACCATTTAGAAGTTAAATGTTCGCCTTAAAAATTGTTTACATTGCTGTACTGTATTACATTTCCAAAAGGATTAGCAAGACAGGGGTTGTGAGAAGCATTATAAGACAATTGGAAGTAAATATGAAAAAGTACTTAGTTTGACAAAGGTTTTGCTGAAATTAAACTCTATAAAAGATATGGGTGTGATCTTAAATAGTGAAAAATGTAAAAGAAATGAAAATTAACTTAGTGGAACAAAAATAATTAAAATTTTATAATAAAAGCAAACAATAAAAGTAGGTTGCAAAAAAAAACAGTGTAAAATTAGATTATGATGAATTTGTAGAGCAACAATTATATGCACGAATAAAACATATTGCAAACTTAACTTTATAATTTACAATCATTCCCATCTTACATCATTTGCTCTGATACCCTTGCCTTGATAAATAATTTAAGCTCTGGGGGTTACATTTCACAGTTCCAAGTTAACTTCAAAACAAATTTCTACTACTTGAAGACTAAATTATAGTACTGCTGCTCATTACAGAACTATTGAGATTTTACCAAATTATATAGATGCAAGCTGTTGGAGTGTGTTAAATAATACAAGTTAGGCAAAGAAGTAGCCGTATTACATACAAAATTAATTAAGTAAACCCCACATAATGTTTCAGCAATCTTCGTTGCTTTAATCAGGTTATTCACAAACCTAAGAGAGAAGAATACACCACACAAACAAGACCATCACTTGTATGTTGCTCCTGAGGCTCTTGTCTCCTTGAATCACCAACCTAAAGCAACAATAATTGCAAAAACTTTATATGGTGTTTGTTTAATCACAAATTTTTCTGTACTTTAGCTACTTCTTTGTCTAATTAGTATATCTTTCTTAACACAGAAAAAATTATATATATATATATATATATATAATACAGAACTCATTTACAACAATAAAAAAGTTCAGATAAAGAGATTTGATTTCTGTGAATCCTTTATACAATCTGAGCAAATGATAGCAGTATTTCCATATTTCAGGTATTAAAACCTTAAAATTCAGAATTTATCAGAAAGGTAATTCTATGATTCATCTTTTACAGACTCACAACAGCATTAGTCATCTACAATTAACTCAATTGTGGCAGTTCCATCCAAGTAACATGCAATATCAAACTACTTTTTAATATTACAGTTGCAATCGTGCAGTTGGTTGACACTACCAAAAAACTACACAAAGTATTTATTTCAAATTTCTCACTTTCAGAAGTATTAATACTGGGCCAAGAACAGCATGTAAACTAAATATGGCAAGGAGTATATAAGTTTAAATACAAATAAAACAAAAATTCAGAAGTATTTTTTGTGCTAATAAAATAAATTTGAATAACCTCTATATAGTAGATTAACTTTTACGCTCCTTGGATGAAGTGTTTCACTGTATTTAGTAAATGTAGCAAATCTAATACTTGGCTCATATAAGAAATGTCTGATTAAATTTGCATATTTAACTGCAAAGTTTATGTACAGGCTTTGCATATGATATCAACAAAAATTACCTGAAAGCTCTAAATTTAGCAGCATTCATCTTGTTAAATAAAATTAATACATATGAACATTAATATCTACCCTTAAAATTGTGTCGATTTAATTTGTTTGGAAGCCTTAATTCTTTTAAATAATAAACAATACATATTTCTTCATCTGCAGAAAAAATGTGGATCGCAAGATAAAATGTCTAGTTGAAATGAATAGATCAAAGACAGACGTAACAGCTCGCTGTTTAAAAGAAATAAATTCATAAACTAACTTGAGATGTTCACTGAAAAGCACAATCATATTAAAATGAATTATAACTTGTATTTAAAACCACAATTCACTGGTGTACAACTACAAAAGAATATTTTCTTTTATTTAAACATATAGTTTCATTCACTAGGCTTTATAAAATAAGAAACATTACTGAAAAACACCATTTCCTCCCAAACTACTAAATGATAATGCATGCTCGTGCAGCTTTTAGTGCTCACCTTCCTGCTGGCTCCTGTCATTGCTGCGTCAAAATATCAATCAGTGGGTTGCTAAAGGATTCTGGAGGAAACACACAAGTAGTTAACCCCCATAACTGAAAGTTCACCCTACACATGCTTTGTGATTTATAAGCCATAAAGTCAAATAAAATTGTTTCTATTTAAGTGGCTAAAAAGTGTAATTTATTAAAGTGAATTAATTAAAACAATTTCTACTTAAAATTGTAAAGAAAATGAAACCCAAATTGTACATTGGGTTGGACATCTCATACAGGAATGTCACAATAGCATGAGAAAGAGTTTGCCCGAGTACTTCGAACATAATTCAGTTCCAACTTTTTAAGTAGCACTAAAGAACATTCTTAGCAAATGTATCAAGCATAATATAAACAAAACATTTTCATTTGAAAAAACTACTGGAAGGGAAAGAAAGGGTGAACAGTACTTTAATTCTTATTTTTCACTAATATTTCCAAACTAATGAGTATTCAGAATGGTAACATTCCAAACAAAATTAATTAACCAATACAATATTGAAAATTGGGGCAGTTTCATTACTACCTAGCCTGGAAATTATCACTACCAATGTTGAAAATTAGCAATACTATTCAGATCAGAAGGAATTTTCAGATGTGTTAGGCCTAGCAGGGTCAAATGTTTAACAGAAAAAACTAGCCACGCAGCAATTTTGACAGCTCAGTCAATGGTTGATCATCACTTGGAATACTTTTCCTTATCTTCCAATAAAGGGGGTTGCCCCCGAAATTAAAAAAAAACACACTAAAGATGGTGATTGCCAACTGTACACTGCAGGTAAGCCACCAATTTTTTCTTTCTCTTTCCTGTTATATAATTAATAGGGAAAGGACAGAGAAATAGAAAGAAGGTGACTTACAACTTTCTGATGAAGGGGGGTGGTGCCTCCGAAAATTCAAGTACTCTAAACCTCACAAGGTGTCTACCATCTATGAACCTCAGGTAAGTCACCTTCTTTCTTTCTCTCTGTCCTTTCCCTATTAATTGTTTTAATTAGCATGACAATGTCATTTCCTGACTCATATTTGTATATGTATACACACAATTAATAAGGAAAGGAAAGAGATGGAAAGTAGGTGACTTACTTGAGGTTCATAGATGGTAAACACCTTGTGAGTTTTGGAGTTAATTAAATTTTCGGAGGCACCGCACCCTTCATCAGAAAATTATGGACCGTAAAAAAGTCTATGGTTGGCCATCACTTGGAATGCTCTTCCTTATCTTCTGATGAAGGGGGCAGTGTTGCTGTTTGCCAGCTTTACACCAAATTTCTACTTCTCTTTGCATCCCACCTAACAAGACTGACAATATTTGGTACATATGTTCTGATTGGTTAAAGTACTTCAAACCTAAGGCAAAAGTTCTGTGTTTATATAAGGGGTACCCATAAGTAATAAATTATTTCAGATGCGACAATAAGAATGAGTTTATTTACATTTCATTTTATTGTGAATGAATTACATAATCCTCATTGTTATCTAAGACCTTTTGCCACTTGCTGGTAGTTTCAATCCTCTGTTCGTATTTTTTTTCCTTTGAAGAAAAATAAGATTCCAGGTAAGTTTGCACATCATCTATACTTTTGAAATTTTTATTCTTAAAGGAGAGTTTGATAGATCTGAATAAATGAAAATTGGATGGTGCTGTGTCTTCAGTAACTGTCTTATTTTTTTCTTGGGTTAATCTTGCTGCATGTGGCCTGGCAGTACAGTGTTGCCAAGTTATCCCTTTTCTATTGACCAATAATTGGTTGTGCAACCTATCTAATTGTTGACAATAGAATTCAGCCGTAATTGTTTCTCCCAATCTCAATAGTTCAAAATGGATTAAGCCACCACAGTCCCACCAATCGCACAATAACACCTCCTTTAAACTGAGTGATGGTTTAGGACTGGGTACAGCTAGCTGATATGGAGAAAGTTATTGCCTGGTGTGCTTGTTGCAAATTGTATATCATTAATCTTATTCATCTCTGACAATGGATGTGGAACCCATATACCCTGCCTGTAAACCTTCCCTGTTTCTTTAGACTGTTGACCAAGACGCCTGAAGAGTGTTTGCAATTTCCTGGAAACTTAGCTTGGGATCAGTTTCCACCAGTGGTTTTAAAGTCATTATCAAACTCTACAGGGCATCCACTCAGATCAGCATCAGACAAGTCGAAATCACAGTTTGAAAATTTTCTGAACCAGTGTTGACACTAATTGACCTTCAATACGTCTCCATACACATCACAAATTTTCTTTGTTGAAACTGTTGCACTGACAACTGAACGAAAATGAAACAGCGTGCAATGACCTAAAAGTTCTTCCAGTTGGTTGACAGTCTGCCATTTTACACTGGTGCAATAAAAACGAATTTAGAAGCCACATATGCCAAGAAAATGTGTTGTAATATTGCACAATAACTCATGTCTTTATATACTCACGCTCTGAACTAACTGGAAACAAACTAAAAATGATTACTTAAGAGTACCCTCTTTAAATGAATAGTGCAGTTATAAAATTTTGTAATAGACATATTTATAAATTTTTTTGGGGAACCTTACAGCATAAGCAGCTTCACATGTCTCAAGTTTTTATACATTAAACACAGTCCTTCAATATGTGCATTATTTTCACAAGAATGTACAAGCATCTTAATCAGGTCCTTCACCAACGATGGATTGGATGTGCTGCTACTGCAGACAACAGCCTGCTCCCCTGGTCACCCCATTCATAAGATTTAACCCACAAGATTTCTTTCTGTCGGTTTATGTGCCACTATTGGAAGTCTACCTTGAAATGTTTGAACAGATAAAGCATGCACTGCAGGCCATCATAGAAGATGTTCTACACAATGTATGAGAAGAATTTGGTTAGCATGCAAGTGTCATCTGACAAAGGGTGCAAATATTTAAGAATGGTGATTAATGTATCAAAAACTTGGACACTTGCAAGTGCACCTGTGTGCATGTGACGATTGTCGACATCTAACTACTAGCAAGGCATAATTTTGAATCATCTCTGAGGCTGACCATCTCGCAGGTGATGCTCTTACCCAAGATATTTTTAAATTCTGCGAATCTGTCCAGTGGAAGTTTCATTTAATTAAGAATTTCCCTAAAAACTATGAACCTCTAAACAGAATTTCTCAGTTCTTGTCTAATTTTGAAGTACTGTCTAAATTAGCTCTTAAAGCTCCCACCTAACCACCAGTTTCAAACTTTCCCCAGCATTCTTATACCCCATTTAACTTCACCATCCTTTCTCAACTCCCTCTCACACATCCTAATATAACGCCTAGGCCCCCCCATCAAAAAAATTTAAAAAATAAAAAAAGGAGGTATGGTAATATATAAAAAGGACAGTTAAAGGTGAAGGTAAAACAAAATTATAATCAATTGCCCACTTCAGTAGTTATTTATTATAATGAGTCAATATGTTTCAGATATTCATTCTCCTGGCTAATATGGACTTCACAACAGTAGTCACAGACTGTGATAAACACACAAATAAGATGCTACACCTGCTGGAAAATGACAAAATTTATAAGAAAGTCCCTACTGATCCCTCACTTCTGAAATTGGTAAGTTTATTCAAACTGCAGGTCCTCTTTAAAATTTAAAACCAAATTATATCGAGCTCCTCTCCCCTAAAAACTCCAAAACATCAATTTATAACCTACTCCCAAAAATCCACAAACCTGGGGTCTCATGTCACCCAAATAATGTTGGCTACAACTCCCCCACTGAAAGTATTTCTGACTTAGTGGATGGGTCTCTCCAATTAATAGTGGAAAATCTTCCTTCCTTCATTAATTCGTAACAACCATTTCCTCCATGAACTTCCAAAATCACCACCACCTGGCACATTACTTATTGCCATAGATGTAGCTTGTCTTTACAATAAGATCCCCCATGCCAAAAACAATATGTTCTTTGATCTTGATATACATCTCAGCTCTGACTGAATCGCCATTTATGTTAGGCCAAGGAACATTCTCAAGTGCCTTACTTTAATAGATGCCATCCTGAACATACAAACACTCCAATACAACCTAGCCCTTACAAGAGATTATAATTGCCACTAAAAAATACCCCAGACCTCCTCAAGAAAATAATAAAAAAACAACCTTGAGAAAATTACAAAACCTGTAACCACAACCATCTTGGCTGGACTACAAAAATTCAACTCCATTCTCTACATTGGACTGCAAACCAGCAACAATATTAAAAACACCATTCCACAAATTATGCCCCAGCTGCCCAAGAGTCATCTTCAGGTACAATCCTAACCTCTGCAACATTTTTACTACACCACTAGGCCCTAACCTCACATCCCGCGGGATTGAGGGGTGGAGAAGGGTAGAGTGGAGAGTGAGGGGGAGAAGATATTGCACAAGATCTCCAGAAATCAGGGTAAAACACAATTTAGAAGACCAAGAAGCATTTGTAGAACAGCAGGGTAGGCGGCGGATGTTGGTGAATAAGGGCAATATCACCTGAAACTGAGAGCCAACCAGCGCACGACAAGCATACCACATGCGATACACTCTAGACAGCCAGACAGAAACTATATAAGCGACACAGACACTATAATGGCATTCACTTGATAAATATAACAGTGAACACTATAAAAATGTCATGGCCTATGCTCATAATGACCTGGATGGAAGCCCAAGAGTTACTTATACAACATATTCACCGGGAAAACCTTAGGCCATTATTAAATATATTGCAATAAGATTGCATTATTCATTTTATTACAAACAAGAAAAAAGTGAGTTAAATAACTGCAATGAAGGTAGAGCTTGGATACAACCTCCACTTAAGCAAGAAGTTCCAAATCTACCATATCAGTTCCAGAAGATCGACTAACATGATTATCCAGTCTCCATAATACCCAGGCTACTTAAAAAGCAAAGACATTCTCCATAATAAATAAGGAATACTGTAATTTACTTTGTTAAAGCTCCTGCTATAACTTCCTAAATGCTGTGTGCATAACTCAAACAGAAAAAGGCTAAGCATAAATTCCCGTCCTGTATATGGTCTTCATTTTTTCAGCCAATCAGTTTTTTTAAATATCCAAAAACTAAGCATTGGTCTTTGATGAACTTTCTTTTCTTGTTATTATTAAATATGAGTGATCAATGGAACAAGTTACTTATTATAAATTAACCATAAAACAGGTTCCATTAGACTGTCTTACTAATTCTTGTTTATGAAATAGATAATTAAAATGGAAGGTAAAGAAGAAAATAAAATTCTGGCCTGTAGAGAGCCTTCAGAGAATATAAATAAAATGTATCAAATATATATTTTATAAAATGTATTATATATATTATGAAATGAGTGTTTAACTGTACAGGTGTGGCAGATGGCAAGTAATAATACAGACAGCTTATCTGGCAAATGTGTTAACCAGCCTTTCTTTCAGCCACATTAAGCCAGATAGTGTCTAATGCATTTTTATGAGAGAGATGTTAGACCTATTACTGATTCACATGGTGAAATGAGTGTCACAAAAATGCTGTTCAAAAAAAAAAAGGAACACTGGTGCAGGAAATATCAGGATTCAAGCCAAATGAGTGCATAAGGTTTTATTACACATACAAATTCCAATGAGCTCGTGCTGTTATAGGTGTTGTTGGGGGGGGCGGGGGGCAAGGTGAAGGTAAAGAGCTATAGGATATCGAGTCCAAGGCTTTGTGTGGACTGTAGGGCATGCTGAAATGAAAGTTCCCATAGATGGAGTTCAGCTTCTGAAGAATCTGGAGGAAGGCCTTTGAGGGAGTCAGTGTGAACCACTGACTGAAGTTGTTGGTGTTGTGGCTATGGGAAATTGTGTTTTGAGGAGTTTTATTGTACTGCAGTGGTTGGCAATCCTTTCAGGGAGGGGTCTCTTTGTCTGGCCAATGTAAAAAGCTGGGCAGAGTATGCAGTTTATTTTGTAGTTGCTGTGAGAGGACAGACAGGTTATGTTTTCCCTAATTTTGTATTTAGTGCTGTTGGTGGGGTTCTGGAAGGTCATGGTGGGTGGGAGTATTGGGCAGACATGGCATCTGTTTCTACCGCATGGTCTGCAGCTAATCGTGGGTGGGGGATTGGGGGTGTGGGGTTTGTAGGGGCTGACCAGAATATTGCGGAGGTTAGGTGGGTGCCTAAAGGCATCTTTTGGACAGGTGGGTAGTATAGTCAGAAGGGTGTTTTTCATATCAGGGTTGGATTGTAGTCCAGTGTAGGCATGCGGAGGAAAGAGTTGAGTTTATGTAGTCCAGGGAAGTAGGTAGTGGTTATAGGAAGACTACATTCTGTGTGTTGGTGGAAAGGGCACGGGCTATTTGCTTCTGGAGGCCGTCTATCTGTTGCGGAAAGCATTGAATATGCAGTCTGTATAAGGTGCAGTCTGTACAGGATGTTGGGCTGTCCCCAGTAGAACATATGCGAGCTCTGAGAATTTATATTAAGGCAAGAATGCATCATATCACATATTAAATAACATGTTCTGAAGCAATGATGCAGTTAATAGAAAAACTAAAGATATTTTAAGGAGAACAAACTCCCATGTTATATGACTCCATTGGTATAAGGAGCATTTTAGAAGTGTTACAAAGAATGCAAGGAGAATTTCAGATTAAAAATAAATATGCTGAAAAGTATAGTAATGATTAATAAAAACTAGAAAACTTATACACTTTTTCACTCAAGTTGAAATCATAAGTGTGTGTTAATCTTACTTAGGATTATAGAAGTATTGAGTTTTATTATTTCAATCATAATTGACTTCATTATTAAGGACAAGTTTATGACAGGGGAAAAAGGTTTCTTATACTTCCTTCATCTATCCCCCTTCCACAGCAACAATTGTACAATAATAAGGAAACTTTTACCAAGGAGATCCTGCACTTGTACACCACAAAAGTAGTGTCTAGAGTACAAAATGATTTTTTCAGTAATAAAAAGAGTGTTACATAAGAATGTGACCCATATCGCAAAGAATGAGAGATTTAAAATGTATCATAAATGGAAGAAACTCATAGGACACCTTCAGTTAATTGAGAAATGGAAGCAGAAATAGAAAGGAAAAATAGATATCACCAAATAATTAGTAATGTATGTAGGAAAAACTCTTCTGAAAAGACACGCCCAGAACAAGCAAAACTAACATATGCGTAATACCCATTATTGTTGCAACAAAAAAAGCTTAGTAATTAAACAATGTTCTATGATGATAATGCCACTGTTGGAAGGTTCAAGTTAGTTTCAAGGTAGGAGTCTAACCAGTTTTTGCAACATTCTTGATTGAACTATCTGTAGCACTTACAAGAAAGTAACAACGTGGCATAGGACCAATAAATCACCAAAAAAGAAGATAAAAGTGTTGAATTGAGGAATTAGGTAAATATTTATATAACCTACCTGATCAAAAATCTAGATAAATTTTTAAAAAAACAATTCCATAAAGTGGAAGTCTTAACACATCTTCCACAAGTGAATGATGATGTGGCCTTCTGTTGACTGATCACATTGTAATAAACATGCAAAGCATACTACTATCAAAAAAATATTTAAAAAAAATATGGAAGAAAATACTATGTAAGAACTGATATGATTATGCTACTTGATGTAAACAATAGTAAGGTAGAATACTCAGATCCTACTTAATCACTTAGTTACCCTAAATACTGTAGAAACCATCCATTCATAATTTTGGAATACTTAAGATTTAGAAAAAAACTAGCAAAACTCTCAAATACATGGCTCATTTCATGACTATTCTTAAACCTTCTTGAACGGTAACAATATTTCAGGAGCAATAATAACTAGAGCCAAGATTTAGAAGCAAAATGAAAGCCTTTGGTCATTTAAATTAAGCATGATTACTACATTTCTTACCAGTCACATTAACAGGTAAATTAAATTTTTTATAGTGCTTGTATTGCTTTGAAAGTTAATATACAAAGGTAAATGTGATTAGTGCTGAGGATAGCTCATAAATACACTAATTACATAGATATTAATATTATTTTGGAAATCACTAACAATATCAGCAAAGTGATATATTTTGTTTTCTAGGTGAAGTGTGTCCAAATAAATAAAATTGGCATAGTTTTTGATGCAACATATTACATATCAAGAATAAATTGAGTTAAATCAGTCATGATTGATTAGTTCAAGTGATCTTATTTAACCTTAAGGTGGTCAGACATTCTTTAAAAGAAATTTAATTCCCTGTGTTTATTTGCAACATTGTTTTATTGAATTATTTTCTTTTCTATCTAATATTTGTATTCAATGGTTAAAATTTATTACTTCATTTATTTCAGGCAAATATTTACTAAACACTCTCTCAAACATTTTCAGACATTCTACTAAATGGGTTTAGACAATTTTTATCAGTATCATTAAAATGATATAAATCAATACAATCCACACTAAAAATTAAGTTTATCCCTTGAAAAACAAGCATGGAAGTTTTTAAGGTAACAAAACAATGTTCTCTTGGTTTGTCATGTCATTTTCATAAGAATAAGTGAAAAAGCCTATTTCTTTTAAAATTTATGCCCAATGGTGAACTTGAAAAGGGAAGTGCTGATTATGAGACTTTGAAGAAAAGTGGATGATACAGCTTGAAAGTTATTCAAATATTTCTTGTCTAGCACAGAAGAAGCCTCCCCAATTTGATTAGTATTTTAGGACTCAATATTCAGAAAATTGAACAAGAATATTCAGATACAGACTGAGCAGATGCAGAATTTCCAGGATTAGATGAACCTTTTATAGTCGCAAAAATTCATGCCTGCAAGAAAAGTCTAGGGATTAAGGATGGTCGCCCAGCAGGGGACAATGGCCTATGAAATTTCCCCAGTCACTTTCTCCAAAATTGTGGATCCCACAATTGTTGAAAATTAAATACCATTGGTGGAAAACATGCCATGTGGGGTGGTGTTTTATCATGTAGAAGGTGTGCATTTGGAGTTGGAAGGAAGAGAAAGTTTGGAGAGGAAGAAGTTGGCTCTTGTTGGAAGATGGAAAAGAAGGAAATCAGGGGAAGAGGAAGAGAAGAAGCATGAATACTTATGTTGAGTTCAAATCTGAAGCTGGAAGAAAAATTTAAGAAGAGAACATTAGACACATGGATATGAATATTTATTCTGTAAAACATGAATTGGAAGAAAAATAGACACTTTCACTGTTACTGAAAGCAAACACCAACTCACACAAGAAATAGATCTCAGAAAAAATCATCTGCCAAGATCTAAAAACAACACTGAGACAGTACACTAATTGGAGTGAAAAACCAATGAATTCCTGGAGGATTACACCCATTTGTGAGAAAGAAGCAGATCAACCAGGTTCATTACGGCGGTATATAAAAAGAGATCAGTGTTACCCACCCCACTAATTATCAGAAAATGCATATTTCGAACTGAAATTTTGCATATGTTCATGAAAGACTTCAGAGTATAAACTGTCTAAATTTTATAAAAATCAAAAATGGTCGCATGGGAATCGTTCCTCATATCAGGACACTTCACATGGAATGACCCATTTCCAAGTTTAGCATTTATTTGGGTAAACACAAAAGGCTGCAAGAATAATATATTGTGATTTTTAGCCATGCCATAGGAGAAATCAATAAGTAAATTAAAAGTCAAACAATCTTCAGAATTAATATTATAAGCAGAAAGTAATTCAAAAGAAAATACAGATAAAACTTGGTAAATATTAAACTACATAAAAGGAATTTTATCAAGCTGACCCAGTATTTTCAAGAAAGTATAAAGTGGTATAAAAATATCAATCTTTCTAGCCAAATGTGCTTTATTCAATGCATTCAAATTTTATAACAACTATACTAAAAAATAAATAAATTTGCTAGGAGTAGCTTGATTAGTAATATGTTAAGTCTTCTTTAACAGCTCCAAGCATTGGTTAATATTTGTGGACTTCAAGGCAACTAAAAGGCCACATTTTGGAAGAACAAACACTAGAATTCTACTATAACATGTACACAGTGTTATTAAATTAAACACTATGAATCAAATATAATTACAAAACATATATACTATTGCAAATAGCCGATTGTTGTAAAGAACTCCACATCAAAAATAAATACTAATTGTATAAAGTATAATAAACAGAAGATACAACAAAATATTGAAATTCATAATATACAAGTATACTGAAATTTATTTCAATTGCTCCACTTACAAAATAATAGACTGCGACATGAAATGGACAATAAACCATTATGTTAGCAAAGGAAGAAATAAAAAATTAAACCAGGAGTCCAGCGAGGATTGAGTGTCTTATATCAAGAGGGCATCTTAAGTAACAAAAACAGTATGACAAATTATGAGAACACACAAGATGAAACTCTCAAACCTATTCGATTATAAATAATTTATGTAGCATCCATATTAATTGGGGCAACTGGAGAGGGAAAAAAAACTTACCTTTAATATTATGTCAAAAACTAACAACTTCTGAGACTATCAAAGAAAGATCCCTGCCTGAATGGGTATGGACTCTACCTTTAGTAATTCATTAAAATTGATGGTCTCAAAAATATATAGCATTCCTAAAATTAATTTGAAGAAACTTTAGAATAAAAGTAGTCGCCACACCAAAATGTGCAATATGAAACATTCACTTTTCTTTTAATATTTCTAAGATAAATTGGCCAAAAAGGGCCACTCACATACACACTGAACAAGGTAACCTAGCTTCCTGTGTATACAATCTAGCCAAAGACCACATAAGATAATATATTTTACTAAAATTTTCTGTATCACTCTGGTCATTAACAGAATTGTTCTTAGAAATAACAGAGTGCTTGTCAATAAGTAATTTGTAATATGTTCCTTCATTATAATCTTTAAAGATTTGGTTTGACTAATATGCACAGCATTTCAAACCTTTCATTCAATTTTGTAAACAAGTATCCTCAGGAATCAAGGGGTACTTACCATTTTTAAAGCAATCAAATCAATCATGAGGTATTGAAGACTTTCACACAAATTTTAAGCCAATTAGAAGAGAAGTCAAAATCAAATGATTGATTATTCCTTACAAAGGGATTAATAAGTGGAAATTCATTAAAAAATATTCCTTAAAGGCAAGATTTGTTATTCCAGGGTTCCTTAAGAACGGAAAAAAACTTCATTAAATACATGGTAGTTTTATAGGGACTTTAGAAAACTTTAGTTACAAATTGGAATTCCTTGAAAGAGGGTACCTTAAAACTGGGTTTGTATGTATTTTCTTATTACAATGGTCTATATTATGTCATAACAAAATTACTTCACCATTATTTACAAAACTCAAAGTTTTTTTAAGGAGCCTTTGATTCCTTAGGATACTTATTGCATCTACAAAAATTAATGCAAAGATTGCAATGCTGTGCATATTGGTCAAACCAAAAGAGCCTAAAAGACAAAATATAGAAACATTTAGTGAATTACAAATTACCCATCCACCAAATCTCATTTCCTTACACATTTATACAAATAATCAGAACTTTAACTAGACAGGCATCAGAATCCTCGACATTGAAAATAACCATTTCTCCAGGCTTACTGAAACGATGAATATTAGAATTAATAAGAACAATTATAATAATGGCCAGAGTGATACTGAAAATTGTAGTAAAATGTACTAGCTTTTGCTCAATTAACTATATCTTTATGTGGTCTTTGGTTAGATTGTATGCACGGGGAACTAAGTTATCTTATTCAGTATATCTGAACTAATACACTTGAAAAGGTGCACAAATTGTTTTTTGGTAATTATAAGGCCAGTCTGTTAAATTGGCTATATTAAAATTGTATTGAATGATAAAAATCAGTCACTCTCTATTACTTTAACTTTTGAAGACGCCTAAATAAAGAGATTTGCAGTCTTACTCAATATTTTTAAAAAATTCATTTTATGTTCATCAAAGACCAAAAAACTTTTATTACTCCACAAGGAAGGAAATGAAAATTAATTTTTGCCAGTTGAGGTAGAAAATGAATTTTGATCAATTAAACTGTGGTGTTAGCACCACAATATAATGTAACAAGCTGATAAGTATCATCTAACAACAATCAAAATTATTAATGTAAACAATAAGCATGCAAGTAGGTATTGGTAAACTACTCACTTTTAAAGGAGGTGCAATGTTGGCAACCTTCAGATCACCTTCCTCCTCATCTGGAATTGTTGGTATTTTCTGAAAATTATGTTTATTGGATTAGTTAACATGAAAATGAACTTTCAAACTAAAACAAATCCAATTCAAAAGCCAAATTTTCTACAGTCACATTAAAAAAATATATGTACTATATAAAATTATGCTAAAAACAATTAATATAGTTATCATAAGCAAAACATATGTATCAGAAGAATTTTTAATAACATCAAAAACATTGTACAAAAGATTTTATAAACAACTATTAGTTATTTAAATAGATAAAATATGGTGTAAAATGATAGTGAACGAGTATTACTTTTAGGAAAGATGAAATAATAAGGTTGTCATTAAATATTGTTTTTAATTTAGCCTACAATAGTTTTCTTTCTCAACTGCTCTCTTTGTTTGTAGACTCAAATACATTAATTCATTAAAATGATTCAAGAAAGATAACTAGGGATGGTAGAAGTATAGTAGACAGAGTGTGGGATAGCACAGGCAAGGAAGGCATTCACGAAAAAGAGGAATTTACATAAGGGTAATATAAGTGTGAATATTAGGAAATCGTTGCTTAAAATGTTCGTTTGGAACGTGGCATTATATGGGTGCAAAACATCAACAATAGGAACTCCAGAAAGGAAAAGAATTGAAATATGGTGCTATAGGAGAATGCTGAAAATCAGATAGAATCACTAGCAAGGAAGTTCTCAACAGAATAGGGGAAAAGTGAACAATATAGAGGATATTAACCAAGAGAAGGGACAGATTAATAGGTCATGTTTTAAGGCACGTGGGTGTTGTAAAATTAGCATTAGAGGGAAATGTGTGTGGGGTAAGAACAGAAGAGAGAGGCCAAGGATGGAATGTGCTAAGCAACTTACAATATACAATATAAGTCAACTGACTTATTTACTAATTTTGACATTGGTGTTGTTTTTAAATCTATAAAAATAAATTTTCTTAAAAATACTAAAGGCAATTTTTTTTAAAAAAGAAAACAATGTGATTTAAAAAATTAATTGGGCAAACAAAGAGAGCAAGGGAAATGAGAATAAAAGAACACAAAAACAATATCAAACATGATATTCTCAAGTACATAGTTTTGTTCAAACACATCTACCTTCAAATCATAATCTCAATTGACAAAATGTGTAAGTTTTGGTTGAGGAAATTACTTATTTCTGAAGACTGATGAGCAAAACCCTAAGGTGAAGAGTGACACAAGTAATTTACACAAAATAGATTACACTCTTGCTACAATAATTTAATTTTTTGTATTGTTTTAGTACAGCTGTAACAGTCACAGGATGCAGTCCACAATTATCCACTCCTAGATACGTGAAATTCATTTAAAATGTAATATAAATCTATACTTTTTATATTTTAACAAAATATTCTGACTCAAAATTATAATTGCTTTTGTAAATTTTTGTTTAGTTAACAGATAATGTTCACAAATATGGACGCAATGTCTTACATATATTAAAGAAAAGTAACAGTTTGCTGTAAAATTGGCTGTATTGTTTATTTAATACAGTTTTCATTCATCCAATGTTTCGTGACCTATTTTTGGAATTTCAGGTCAACAACAAAAGTTACCACACATATTGTCAAAAATTTAAAAACTATACTGTTAATGTTACATTACAATTTCAATTCTTAATTACATTAGGAAAAATAAATAATTAAGAAAATTACTTTTATGGTAATTTATTATTTCATTAGTTTTGTGAACAAAAGGGCAACTGATTTATGATTCCAATACAGCTATTCTGTTAACCCACTTCTTGAAAACACTATTTGCATAATTCAAATAAGTGCAAAGGAAATTGGAATAATCCCAAAGTTTGCCATTAGAATAACTTTACACTTGTCAGCAACACTTAAAATCAGACTGCTAATATGAGAACTAATACAGCCATATTCAATAAAAATATACAGTAATTATGTAATTATTTCAAATGAAATACAATAATATAAAGTTTAAAAACGTCTGTATAAATACAGGAAAAATTTTTCAAACAAATGGAAATGATTATTCATTAGAGCTGAATAATCCTTACCAAACAACACAAAAATACTGAAACTTGTGAACAATTGGGTTGATGGTGAAATGGAATAAAACAAGTTGTGTGTCAGGTAATAACAAAATTCTTTTATTTGAAAGGGCCATGTATGCATTTTCAAATAGAAAAAGAATTTTGTTCCTACCTTACACACGGCTTGTTTTATTCAATTTCAACATTGACCAGCCCTTACTGAAAAACCCTATATAAGACAACAATAAATCAACAACTGCATAATCTTAGATTCCAAACCATGCATTAAATAGTTACAAACTTTGATTCGTTTTCTTGGTTTTGTCTCTTCAATATCAGACTGATCAGACACCTCCTTAAACTCTAAAGGTCCACTGTTGATGTAGAACCCTCCATGTGCAGTTGTCATCTCCTCGGGAACAATTTCATCATACTGGAACAAGAAGAACAAATACTATTGCATGCAGACACACTCGAATTGCAGAACCATCATATTATAAACTTTATGGTCAAAATAGTTTCCTCAATATTTGACAAATTTTCATTAATTGATCAATGGATAGAAACTAAACCACATGGACACAAATAAATTAGGAGGAAAGGAAGATTGTAGCCTACAACAAGTTACCTATTAGAAGATGTTCAAGGTTGGAAATTACATTGAAATTTTCCAGACAGTTTTTATCTTATTCATGCAAAACAACTTTTCCAATTCATTTGACTGCAAATGGTGTCCTAATAATACCATGTTTAACAAAGGGGGTTGAGAATACTTACAAGATCATGAAGTTAGAACTACCAGCAAATTGAAAGAACTTTTATTGTAGTGATTCTCTGGTGATTTAGTTCAAAACAAGAGGAAAAGAAAGCAATACAATCAAATAACAGTAAAATGAAATTTAAATTGACCTACACATATTTTTCTTAACACTTACAGCATCTGTGTTGTCGATGAAAGGATCTGTTTCATCATATCCCGCACCAAGGTCCACATAGTCATCATAACGCCCATGCTTTTTACGACTTCCACCCTGCATAGAAATGGAAATGTGGTAGCATTTAACTTGCCTATCAAGCACGAACTTTATGTAAAATACTGAACAATTATAAAAATTTAAAATGTCCAAAGTAATTCACAAGTATTAACTTCTTTTGGAGTTTATATGTTAACCACTTTGATTGACAATTTCACAACTAACTATTTGCATGTAGAAACCTTTCTCGGGTTTCCAACCGGAAGATTCCAGCCTGGAAGATGACGGAGTTGCTATCTGTCGAAACGTCGCTGTTTACTGAGACTACCCGGTTGGAAACCTGAGAAACGTTTCTACATATTCTTCACCGGAAAAGCCTTCATTCTTTAACTATTTGCATTATTACAAGTATAATGACTTTTAAAGAATAATACAAGAATAGAAGTTGTTTGTTTCTTGAGAAACTACTGTACACAAATTTCATTATCATGTTAAGGGGACAGGCTGGGCAAAATTTGTCAAAAGATAACTAGAGGCAAATTATTTAATCATCATTGTTGACTTTAATTATACTTCTTGAATTTGACTGTGACCCCAGAAATATTAAATAGGAAAAACAAAAGCCCACTCAAAACTTTTGAGTAAGTATTTTTTAAACAGTTTTTTCAAATATCTTCTATACATTTATACAGTCACAATTTAAAATGCAAACTGTAGACATGAAATTCAAATTTTATAAACACAGAATATTGGTGATATTTAATTTTTCATACAATACTATCACCAAATTTAAAAGTGGCATAATATGATGGTCCACAGCATTTAAAAATGTTTACTGTCCAGCAAACAATTTTTTTAAATAAAATAACATTGTACCAAAGACATTAAATATTAAATGAAATAAATGTTAAAACATTTATTTTGACAAAATATGAAGAAAAAAACTGAAATAAATTGAAAATTTATAATTATAGAAAAAATTAACACACATTGAAATCTTACATATTTTTCTTCAAATTGTCTTGCAATCTGCTTCAGCTTCTCATCTTCATCATCAAAAGAATTCACACCATTCACCTGACCATCTAGCTTTACTTTATTTTTGCGTTTTCTCTGTAAAAAAGAAAAGGTACAGCAATTCTTCTCAAGGACAAAATAGAAATTTTTTGCATGAATAAATTTAGCACTACCAATCTTAAATTATTAGAAACATTTTGACACCTCAGAGTAAGTAATATACTCATCCTATAGAAGCAAGTCTATCCCCTTCATGTGACAGACTAGACAAATAAAAGCAAAAAAGGCAACAATTAAATTGTCATAGCTATATAAATAATGTAACAAAGAAAACGGTTATTTAGAAATACAAAACTCGCTGATACATTCTAAACAGAATACTCATAATAAAAGCCCTAATAGAATTGCAAAGAAGATCTTAATACTCTGAAAGCCAACAGTAACTTGCAATTTTGCTATCAGTTCAACAAATTTACTTAAAGTAAACTATTGTAAATGTTCAATGACATCTACAATTTTCCTGGTAACCCACATCAGCACAGCCACGAGTTTAATGTGTATACATATAGAATCAGACGAATAACCAGAACAATCTCATAAAATGTCTTTATTGTATTTAAAACGTTTAAAGTACCTTTTGATCTTTTGTCATATTAATCTTAGCTGAAAGCTACTTTAAATGTTGTAAATACAATAAAGACATTTTATAAGACTGTTCTGGTTATTTGTCTGATTCTACTTCATCATACAGTCTATTTGATCAACAAGTATATACATATGTGTAAATACCAAAGCAAGTAAGGATGCAACTGTAAAAATAATTAATTGGGCGACAGTCAACGGCTGGCCTTCACTAGAATGGAATTGTTTTCCTAACCTTTTGATAAAGGGAGCGGTGCCTCCAAAAATTCAAGGATTTCAAACCCTACATGGTGCCTACCATTTGTGAACTCCAAGTAAGTCACTAACTTTCTTTCTCTTTCCTGTCTTCCTTAATTATATATATATATATATATATATATATATATATATATATATATATACCTGAGGTTCATAGATGGTAGACACCTTGTGAGGTCGTCGGCTAGCCGATCACTGGAAATGTCTTCCTAACTTTCTGATGAAGGGGGCGGTGCCTCCAAAAATTCAAGTTCTCTAAACCTCACAAGGTGTTTACCATCTATGAACCTCAGGTAAGTCATCTTCTTTCTATCTCTCTGTCCTTTCCCCATTAATTGTTTTAATAAACATGACTGTCATTTCCTATCTCATATTTATATATATATATATATATATATATATATATATATATATATATAAATTGGACAGGAAAGAGAAAACAAACAGTCATTGACTGAAATGATAATAGGTGTTGACTCGCAGGGAATGATGAAAATGTGAATTTTTTAAAGTATTGACTGAATGGCATATAAATGTGAGTGTAGGTGGGAAAGATTTATTTAAGTTTAATTTCAAATAACTAAGAACCATTGAAATAATTATATAAGACCAAATTTAACGTAGCAAGTCTTATAAAGTACTTTGAAATATCTGACCAATTTGGGGCTCAAAGACACTAGAAATGGTAAAAATGTCAGGAAGACATCAAAGAATTTGTTTCAAAATTAAAAGACTACAGTGCTCATAGACAGTTGGAATTCAAATTACCATGGATAAAATCTCAATGCACATATTGAAAATACAAATCCTGACCCATTACACTCAGAAAATTCATTAATTAACTGATCACAGACCTGTAACAATTGAACATCACTTAATCTCTGACATCAGTTGCAGCAGCAGTTACTGCTTGTACTTCTTCCTCAAGTGGTTAAAAAGACCATCCACGACATAAAAATCCAGTAGAGTGATACTGAGTGATCTTGCTGGCCTATGAAAAGGCTTACATTTTAGTACACAGGTCACCTCTCAAAATCAAGCATATAAATGGGAATTGTAAAGAAGTACAGAAATGGATTACAATATGTTATTATGTTGGCTATATTCCAACATTATGACATGTGAAAAATATAATTGGGTTTTGGATTCTCTTCTATCTTTAAGAGAAACTACAGACCATTTGATTGATATATTAATATTGGAAAATAGGCTATTCAGAAACTAGTGAGATATAAACAGAAATTAAGTCTGTAAAATGTGTTTAAGAAGAGTATCCCTGTTTCGTGTCAAAAAGCAATATCTTCACAAATATATTCTCAATCTCATTATAACTAAGACCATATTCAAAATAACAATTCCATTAGTCACAAGGAATTAATTAAAGTATTAGATCAACTGAAAATACAAAATGAAATCCGAAGCATATGACTTAACATGGCAAATATTGATAAAAATTAAATACTGCAAGTTAAGTACAATTACAATTACTTAAACGGCCTCTGGTGTCAACAGAATCAATGTGATGGATTGCAAGGAGGTATCAGCAACAAAGCAAGAAAGTTATTTAGCAGAATAATTTAAAAATAGAATCCACTCACAACAACACTATAATAGTTAACAAAAGTAGAGAGCCAGAAGCTGGCCACTTTACTAAGAAACATTAATAAAATAAGGGAAAATTTGTACACAAGATTGCCAGATATTTATTGACGGAGTGCAATCATGACCGAATAGCTAGCAGTAATACTTTCCTAAGTCATGCTGGATATGCAATCGAAAGAAATAACATGGTTACAATAATAAGTGGGAAAACAAGACACTGAAAAACAAAATGGACTCTTGAGCCACGAAGTACTACATTCTTTCTGTAAATAGCCTATTTGAGGCAAAATTGGGTTACGTTAAAACTGTGTTCAAATTTCGGCAGAGATGGACGTTGCTGTAAAGATATAAAATGATACAGCACATAATTTTTTGAGGATGTAGAAAGTAGTTATGTGACAGACCAAAAATATGAAATCATCAAAATGGTAGCAATTTAAAATGAATCATAAGAATGTTCAGCAATCCGATATAATTTTTCATAATAAAATGTATTCAGTTTACTCCTATTTTCCTTAATAATTCCTTTAAATTCACACTCCGACAATTGATTTAAATTGTTCAACAACAGTTTCTTCTCATTAAACCATATATACAGAAGTATATTTTGGACATTCTAAATAGAATTGGCCATTATAAATAAAGTAATTAAATTAATCTAACTTATTATTATAAATAAAATAAGTAATGGCCAAAAGCCTGAAATGGAACCATTTTTAATTTGAAGATGTTTTGTCCCCAAATTTCAGGACTTAAGGAGTTTGAGGCCGAAAAAATTTCAAATAAAATTATTCCATTTTTGACTTTTCTTTTTCTATTTTGAATTAGCCATCTTTAAAAAAAATATTGTCTATTGATAAGTACTTGTAGTTGCCAAACGCACCCTAAATATCTTCAACTGAGAACAAGTATTGTCTTTAACATAAAATTATATTAAAATATGTCTAAAGTTATTGTTAAAATGCCTTTCATTTTAATTAACAGATGAATTTTCAATTTTTTCTATTAGTTCAATTGACTTTAGTTGAATTCAGCTAAATATTTTCATGAACAATATCACTTTTGGTATGATTTAAAAGCCCATTTAATAGAAACATTAAAGAATGGACTTAATATTACAGCTAATTAGAAATTTAATTATCTAAACTCAACAGTTCCTTGTACCTGATGATCCATCCCACTCAGTCTTTACAACAGTTAACATTAATAAATCTAAAAAATTTAAAAACAATTACACTTAAAACAATGCTTCATTAACACATTTTTCCACATCTAATAAATTAAATGGTTGGTACATGATGATTAATATAATAATGCATTGCATTAATATAATAAGGACCCATCCTGGAGGATAAATTTAATACTTGTCTGTTATTTCAATAAATATTACTTGTACCTAGTTCTTGCATAATTTGCATACTCTTAAATCCATGGTCAACTGTCAAAACTTTCACATTTGCTTTTTTTTTTTAAAAAAAAGGGGGGGGATTACATTGTTTAGATTTAGTTTGATTTTATTTGTGCAATGTGTTTCTGATAACGTTTGAATTAGATATAAACAACAAGGAATGCTTCATCAAACAAAATTATGTTCAATTTCATTTTTGATAAAGAAAAAGGAGAGCTTCTAGGAAGAAACTGTAAATTTAATAAATATTTTGGATGTTCTGATATACATTTTTATTTTTATTAATTTACATACAATGCCATTTATAACAAATACAAAATACTTTGATTACATATTTTAAAGAAAACATTTGAAGTCCTCAGTATATGTAACATTTTCCAATTATTGCAGTTGATGGTTTGTTAAAAACCTTTCTTTATAGTCTCTGTGGCATGATGCCATATCAACCCATGTAAAATTATCTATATAGCCTTTTTCAAATGGGAGCCAATTTGACCTTGAAGATGTTCCTTATGCTAACCATTTAAATTCTTGAAATATTGTCACATATTATTGTCTACAGAGCTAAAGTAAGGGCTTTTTTAGGTGAAGTGAGTTCATATGGCAATGTTGGTCTACTACTATGTCCTCATTCACTGAACACCAGTTGAAAAAGGCTAGAATCATGTGTATGTATGTGTATATATATACACTGATGCTACAGAAATTTATGAATCATAAAGTGTAAATGTTTCAGTTAAATTTAAATCAAATGTATGGAGCAATACCAATTCCTTTATGGAAATTGAATAAACTACAAAATTGAAGTTACTGGAAGACTAAAAAGCCAAAGTGAATAAATTATTAGTCTAATTGTTTCAGCATCAACACACCAAATTAATTTTCAATCAATGCATTCACTAAACACAAAATGTGGATTACAATTATCATAATGAATTTAAGAAGTACTGAATTAAAACATTTATTTTTTCACACTAAGAACAACGGACAACCACACATAAGTAACTTTTCCCAACATGCCCCATTCCATTAATTTCAGTTATTGCCATTATTCATGTCAATAAATTACCTTTCAAACAAATAATAGTACTTATTTGTCAAGGGAAAGAAAATTCACAACCCGAGCAACGATAATGGACTTTCCTTCTGTTTTTCCACTCTCCAATATGTAAATATAGAAGAAAAATTAAGTCGACTGGCGACATAGTTTATAAATAGTGTCAAAAGACAAATTTCAATTAAAAAATAACTATTTTCCCATCCAAATACTAATTTATAATTAATCACAACAAAATATTAAAAGTAGAATCCATTCAGTCATCCAGAAATAACAAATATAATAAACGAAATTTCAAGTAAATCATAATCATAAATTTTATTGCAATATTGCGTCTAAGTCGATTCATTGTGTAAAATATTTATATGGGAAGCCGCTGTTTGTCTATTTGTGACAAACTCGTATACGTATACATACATACATATATACATATATATGTGTGTGTGTGTGTGACGTCTATAATAAATATTTGTGGTATAAATAATTAAAAACAAATTTACGGCACATCACGTTATTCTTCAAATTGGATAATTAATACGATCAAAGTATATGTAGTTTCTTCAGCTGAAGTGATACGATGTAATTACGGCACATATCGTCAAATATTCCATATGTAATCACAATTGTCAACTACACACTACTATCTCCCAATATGTCCGCACGTAGTCTCCCTCGACCACCTTCCAACGGAGAAACAATATGTCCAACCCCTCCACCCACATTACAGAATCTCTCAAACATGTCTGTCTGCCTGCCTATGGTGCAGCGCTTCACCGCAGCTCCCATGCATCGGCTACAGTTCCCGACAAATTTCGCTCCCCTTTAGGCACGCCCTCTGCGTATACTCTACCTGAAAATAGGGGCGGTCCAATCGGTTTTGAAATACATACGTGATTAATCTACACAAACCATACGCCAAAAATTTGAGAGCGGCAAGCATCGAATACGGACCGCAAACCCAAAAATGTTTGCTTATTAGTACTCTGCAATAGAAGCTAATGAAGTTAGCTCAGTCGAAGATTACAGCAATCAACGTCAAAACGTTTTAATAATAAACTCATTTAGAGATTAAAGGAGACCAAACAAAACTCATTAACCTGCAGTTTGCTCCTGAACGCTCACGGTAAAAAATATCAGAAAAGTTTAAGATTAAATCAAGACATTCCCAAAACATCAATATTAATTTCCGAATTAACAATTAACTCCACAAACTCGTGCAGCATAAAAAAATCACATGATGTGCTACAAGACAAAATAATATATTCAATGCTTCGGTGGCAAGTATGCAACTTTTGAAACATAGGAACGCCGATAGCTCTACTTTAATATTATAATTACAGGTTTAATTAAGAAACTTTTGCTCACAAGTCTGATAATCATGTTTCCTACACGGCAGAGAAATTTTCAACCGTAACGACCGACGCAAGTAATAGTTCAGTAACGGATCGATTAGTATTATAAAAATTCGAAATAGTAATTAAGCGGATAATGAATGCTGCTATAACAATAATTTCTCGATTGAGCAAAAATTAACTGCATTCTATGAAATAAAAATCGTGACAAGCAACTCAAAATGATCTACCGTAATAGTAAAGCTGCCTATTACAGTCGAACATGGCGACTTGTTCCCTGGACCCTTACAGTACGTAATTATACTCGACATAGGGCACAACTAACTGACACTAGAAAAGTTAGACAAACCTTAGCCACACTTTGTCACCTCTAAAAATTTCCGAATTACGTTAAAAGATCGTTCCACAACGCTCACTTTTCGTCAATTTGACTTTCCTGCATCTGTTAGATATTTCAGCCTCTCACGGGAGAACCATTTTCATTGATAACTCACCTCTGCAGAAAGCAGCAGATCCTTGTAGTTGAACTCAGGACATGCCTCTTCGTTCGATTCAGACAAAATAAGGTTAAAGCGTATAGTTTTAGACACTTCCTTCGTTTTCTTTTCCCTTTTATTTGTACCAATAGGAGTCAGATTGTTCTGTTTTTGATCTGACATTATACATCAACTAAATACACATTGCTTGCGGAAATATTTCCCGGCTAACGTCAACATGTTTGAACCAAATGCTAGCAGAACGCCATCTTATACTCAACTGTTTAAATGTGCGCAATGGGCTAGCGCGCAATAAACATTACGGTGTATTATGGGTAAGCTTGCGCAGACCCGCTTTCTTACAGCTGATATTCAACAGCACTATCTTTTTGAAGTTGTGCGTAGCTAATACAAGGGATGGCGATTGAATAATTAAAAAAAGTTGATTCTAATGCAGATATTTGGATAGCTAAATATGCTCGCCAATAAAGTTTGTATAAAATTCGATATTTGGGGTGGTTTTACTAGTCTGCGCAAGGCATGTTAGATATTGGATTTTTTGATAATAAGAGGGTAATAATAGCCGTTTTTCCCCATTCAGTGAGACAAAATAGATTCGTAATTATTCTAAAATTATCTGTGAATATTGAATTACAAGTAAAGTATTAAGTGAATCAGGCGTATACAATTTTATATCAATATTTCACTTGAGCCGAACTAATCGTAAATTTTCATAACGATAAGTTTCTCGCCAGTTTCTTTTACTATAATTATGGGCAGTGTTTATAACGCCTTATCAATTCAATATCAAAGTAGTTTCTTAAATATGTTGCTGCTGGTGCGCATACATAAAATATGTGGGATAGGTTGTTCTATAGCCGAAATCTTGCAAAAATCATCTTGGAAACAAATACTACATGCTTGTAAATGTAAGCTACTGTTCCTGTATTTGTATTTTCAGCCTAAAACTGTTTTATTGGAATTATTATTGTGTTCTGCCTAATCCCGGTTCATTGAAATGGTCTATTACCTTCCTTCTCTACCTTCCCTTGTTCATCTTACTTCATCAACAACTATTTTCTTGATTCTTCCTACAAATTTTCTATCTGAATTATTCTTTGACCTAAAACTTCAACCATGTGTGTCCTTGAAAGATGATGTATGGTAAACTGTTTACCATCACTTAGTGTTCAATCCAGTATGTCTTTCTATTAAGTGTAATCATGATGGATCTCTTCTTATAACCTCTTTATTTTTATCATATCTGTCCAATTTTTTAATTATTCTCTAATATCACATTTCAAAACTTTTTAGGAAGTATTTCTTCTTCTTTCTTAGTTCCAAGGAATCACTTGACCAGTTTCATCAGCATTGCTATAATTAATTTTGATATAGAACTATTTCTCAAATGTGTTAGAAATGATTCTTTTTACACAAATCTGTACAATATACATTTCTATCTATGTTCTCCTCCAACAAATACTAAGTCATCTATATATTTTACTAAGCTAATTGATTTTTTGAAATGAACTCCACCTGTAGCTCCTTTGGTTAACCATTCATCATAGAGGTGGAACAGTATGAGTTATCACACACCTCTTCCTACCTCCATGCTGTTAATCCTCTGAATAAGTTTTGTGTGTCCACACCTTTCCAATTTCTAGTAACTTTTATCTAAAAGCTTTTTACTCGTCAATAAAGTAAGTAGATAGATTACCTGCTAACACTATCTCTGTACTCATATTTAGTAATCCTTTTAATTTTCTAAAACAAAAATGATTGAAAATTACTTCTGTTTCAGTCTTCTGTTGAGTAAATGTGCACAAATTATTCAGAAAGTACTTTTCATTATGAACAAAATCTTTTGCCACTTTCCAGTTTTTAAATTCAGTTTATCAGCTGGTTCAGCCTCTAATTATTGTGCACATAGTTCTTTCAAGTCTAAATGTATTTCATTATATACTTTACATCTGTCTATTTCATTCTTTTCAAACTTGCAGAAATTATTAAAACAGGCACATATACTTTTTAGTTAAGGTGAATGTCCAATATAAAGTGTTGAATGAAAGGGTGGTCCATTACATATCCATTTTTAACTAATCAAGTTATAAACAAATCTGAGCCAAAAAAAATAATTTTGATTTACGTTTTTTTAGGTCCAATACCAACATTTTTAATTTTTAAATTACCCATTTAAATGAAATGAGCTTCGAGTAAAAAGTTGTTGCATTTGCAAAACAATCCAACATGGTTTAGAAACACTGTAAATTCATATAATTCCATTAAATTAATTGATTAGGTGAATAAGCTACAATTTAATGTTTTAAAAAGTACAATGGAAAGATGATGTGTCTTGGCACATCATATGAGTTGATCCACCATCCTAACACAAAGAACTGCAACTTTATTAACTGCTTTTTTTAACCATCCCCATAGGCCTATGATTGAGAAAGAACCCGGGACTTCAAAAAAAATTGACGCTAAGAAATATGTGTCATGTTATCTAAATGCTGCAAGACATAAATGTCTATCAAAGGCAAAAGTCTTAGAAAGAAGGACCAATTAATATGCTTTTAATTTATTACTTCACATCAGTTGGGCCAAATATAAGTGTTGCTTTATGAATTTTGATAAAGCTGCAAATAACTGTTGCTACCTGCAACACAGCCTTTCCTAATTATAAATAACTGATTATTTAAAAACCTTATATACTCAAAATCTTCTGGGTTAGTCATGCTAGTCAACAAACCTGAATTGACCAGTAAATTAGATGTGAATAGAATTATTCACAGTTTTGCTTCAAAAGAGATTTTTTTTAAATTTTTGAATTAACCAGTTTTCTTTCTTGTTTTAAATATATATTTAAATTATCTCTGAAAATAGTTGGTACTAGTGTCAGTTTGTATTGTTGCTAGCTCGTTAGGTAAGTAGAATTTTTATAACACGATTTTCAGGAAATTTGTTTCTGTTAGCATTATTGTCTTAATTCAAGAGAAGGGATAGATTAATAGGCCCCGTTTTGAAAATGTAAAATTAGCTTTAGAGGGAAGTGTGTGGAGTAAGAACAGAAAAGGGAGGACAAGGATGGAACATGCTAAGCATATTAGGGAGGTTGTAGAAGTGAAAACCCACATGGAGGGTTGCATCAGACCAGTCTAAGGAATGGTTACTACAACAACAATTCAGTTCAGTCACTTTTGTAATACTTTTTATTAAAAATTTTAAGGCTTCTTGGTTATATGAATGAGTACATTTTTTTTAGAATAATTCTACTACCTACAATTATTCTAAAAACAGGGATTTTTCAATTTATGTACGTTTTCAGAGACTGTTAAGGATAAGACACTACAACCACACAAATGGTCAATTCCCATTCAGCATGTAAATATCTTTTTTAAAAGTTATTTATGTCAAAAATTAAATATTGTGGTGTATAAACATAAGTTTATCTGCGGATGCAGGGGTTGGGGAGTGTGGTCTTAGCGAGACAGACGCGGATTTAATTAAACAATTACATTTGAAAACGAACTTTACCGATGAACGACGTGTACTATGCTTAAAAATAAAATCTCTTCAGGATTAAAAATTTGGCGACAAAATTTTAATAGACTTACTTTTTTTTATTTTGCGTGGGATTGTAAAATCTTCAGAAATACGCCGAGAAGCCCGTACTTCACGTTGTGCGGGGTTTTTACCCACTAAAAACCACCTCCGTAACTAAAACTGGTCTGTAGAGACCAACCATTATTTTTACTTTGTTAATTCTTATATCTAGTTACTTATTGGCTAAATTAGTCTAATGACATCCTTTAGTTTTCATTATTGTCCTACGACTGTATTTCACGCTCACGCAGCGTGCTTTATTTTGTAATTTTTCACTCATACTAATTGAAATGGTTTCCTTCGCTTGAGTCTTCTGAACAGGTATTTATTGTCCGAGAGCTGAAGAACTGCTGTGTTTTCATGCCGGCGAAGCCTTTCTTCGTGCTTACCCGCAAATCTTTTAATTTCTTCTTTGACAGTTGGAATGCCAAGGTCTTTATGGATATCAGCATTCACCCTGTCACTATTTTGGAATGTCTGTATTTGGTTGATAATTATTTTCTTTTGCACATCCCCATAGTTGTATACCAAACGACCAGTTTGGTTTAATAATTCGGTTATACACCAAAGTTTTGTTACATAAAGACAGGTTGGAATATCTTCCAAGAGTCATCTATACTGTCGATATTTGGCTTTATTTTCGTATGGTACTGTGGTTCCGTTTATGTGCAGAGATGGAGGGTCAATCATTCTTTTATTCGTAAAGTTAACATGAATTTAATTTTCCATTGTCTGGTCCATTCATATATAGCATTAGTAGCGACTTGTAGTACTTCTGTAGATGTTGTTGGATTGTGCCCCGTTGCTAATATCGCTGTATCGTCAACGAATGTGGCGAGTTTCACGTCATCCAATTTTGGGATGTCACTTGTAAAAAGCAGATACAGGACTGATCCAAGAACACTTCCTTGTGGTACTCCAGCTTGAATTTCTTTTAAGTCAGAGTATTCATCTTCTTCTATTGTATCAGTAATCCTGTGAACTTGTTCAATTTTTGAATACTTGGACTATCCCTATAATTCACAGATGGGGCTACACGTTTTCAAATTTCTCAAAATAACTTCCGGCTCATAGGCTGGATTCTTCCCAACAAACACAAGGTACGTGGACCATTTCTCTACCTTCCAGCGGCAGCGATGGTTCCCAAATGCGTTTTAGCGTATTGGGAATCTTGGAAAAAATCCCGACACTTCAGTGTTCATAAGTTCAAATATATTTGAGATGATGATATTGTATTGAGAATGCAAAGTGTTATAGCACGTTGGTTACATTTGTATAATTTTTCTAATGGATGTTATTCAGTAACATTTTGTTACATTTGTAATTTATCCAACTATATTACAGCGTAACATTACAGGAGTTTTAAGTGGACTTCTTTTAAATAAAAGATTTTGTTTGGGATGGTGTCATCAGATACTGGGATAAACTTAAATGACATCTCAGAAAGATGCTCTTACAATGCCGTGCCAAGGTCAAATTTCCGAAGTAGTTACTGGGAAAATGACAACAGAATGAGGAAGTAACGTAATGTAGGCCCCAGGGAATGCTTAGCACACCTTCATCAGCATTTTACAATATGAATTATAATGCATATATAACTTGAATAGTTCTCAAGATACATTCGGGTTTAATAGTCTACTTTCATAATAATGTTGTGCCCCCTAATGGGAACCAATTTTGAAAACTGGCCGAAATATAACCTCTGATAATTGATATAGTACCCTGAACGTTTTTATGATTAATAAAGAAAAATATATATGAGAGAAATTGACGGCAACTACTTTTGTTTTCGTAACACAAAACAAGGAACTTTGTGACATGTTCCAAAAAAAAGTTTAAAACTGTGGTGCTGTTGACCACTTGTCACACATCACGTTCCTCTGTTTCAGTAGTAACCAGAAAGAAGCCCAAATTAACGATACATTATTTATAATCGTGCTATCCGCAAAAAAGTGGCCAATTGTAACTTTTTATCATTTGTTGAACGTGGCTGGAATTATTTGAAGAATAATTTATTTTGAAAATTGTGGAGAATAGTCTAACAGATTTAACTCCCAAAACACGACGAAGATTTTTACGCACAGTATTTTCAAATAACTTCCTAAATTCTCTTGGAAAAAATATAGACTAGTGGACTACAAAGATGCAACAGGAAGTGAATTAACAAGAAGTAAACAATATAAAACTCTATTACTGTGAAACGTGTACTAAGTTCGTTTCTTTTTCGTCTATATACAAAAATAATCTTTCTAAAATTCTTAAAAAAGTTGATAGACACAATAATTTACGTATTTCATTGAAATAATAATTATTTACTTGTAATATGATTACGCGTTACGATATGAGGTGCGGCCCTTTTCTCCCCTGCAATGATTAATTTTTCGGCGCCGAAGAACCTCATTCTGCAATGATTATTGAATACTTTGACTACCGTCTGAACGGAATTGTGAGGCCCCATGCAGGTGCATCTGCTGACTCAGTTTTCAGATAGTCAGGTAGTGAAGACTACGTCCCATTCTGCCTCTGTCTTTCCTCGTCTAAACTCCTACCATAGTCACAATTCAGTTAGCAGGTACCTGCTCTCCCCAGCTGACTTCGATAGTCTGCAACATCACGCCTTCTCCCTCCATTTAGATAGATAGATTTATTACGTTACAATGGGCTGAGTCCCGTGGCAACATACATTTAATATTCCAATAAAGGAATATAAGTTAAAGAAATAAAAAATAAAATTATACTAATATAATCATTAATTCAATATACAAATACTTAAACACTAATTCGAAGCCTGAATAAATTAAGTTAAACCATTTCCCTAATTCTATCCCTAAATAATTTTACACTTTTCGGAAAATTCGCTAGTAGACTTGCAGGCAAATCATTCCAGTCTTTTACGGTCCTATTTACGAAGGAGTATTTACTCACGTCCGTTCGTTGTTTTCTCTGATTAATTTTAAATGGATGATCATTTCTCGCTACATATGTTGGTAAATGAATACGAGTTTCGGTTCGTCTGTATGCGCTTTGTACAGTGCACAAAGCCTGGCCCAATTTCTCCTCCAGATTGCCCGTGCCTCTAGAAATATTTTATTTTCCTGCCCTGTTTTGAACCCTGTCCAACGCGTGTATCTGATCGGTTCTGTAGGGATCCCAACACACCGCCCCATACTCAAGGATAGGCCGAATCTAAGACCTATAAGCGATTTCTTTGGTCTTTCGGGCACTTTTCCGCAGTATTCTATTGACAAAATGAAGCGCCCTCCACCCTTTCCCAGTTACTGAATTTATGTGTTCTCCCCAATTTAAGTCTTTGCTCAAAGTTAGGCCCAGATATTTGCAAGTGTCCACTTGTAATATATTTTCATCCCCTAATTTATATTCAACTTGAAAAACGTTTCTAATTTTTGTAAATACAATCGATTTACTTTTTGCCGCGTTTACTTTCATCCCATTTTCGTCCGACCAACGATGAATTCTGTTTAGATCAGATTGAAGAATATTTGCATCTTGGACGTTTCCAATTTTTCTGTAAATGATACAGTCATCGGCAAATAATCTTATCTGAGACTCAATACCTATCGCCAAATCATTTATAAATGCTAAAAACATTAGTGGGCCGATTACGCTTCCCTGGAGCACCCCTGACGTGACTTCAACAGGCGCAGATATTTCTCCATTTATCCGAACACTGAGCTTTCTGTTACCCAGAAACTCGCGAATCCAGTTTAAAACTCGTTTCTCAATGCCCGATTTTTCCAATTTCAATAAAAGAATATGATGCTGTAAATGAATTGGGGGGAATATTAATTAATGAAATTAATATTTGGGTTTAAATATATACATTTATTAATTGTAAACACAATAATTTTAATATGGGTCATGCGTGTATATTATTATGTACAAAAATAATTAATTAAATGGGATTGTATTAAAGATCTCAGGGTACTAATGGTTTGGGTGACCACGTGTAGCAGATTTTTTTGTTCGTTGACGAACCTGAGATGTTAAGACCCTTCTTCACTGCTTCCTGGACTGATCAAAGCATGGTCCACCTCTCCGCTGCCACCTCACAAATCTGCTCTCGCCGTAACTTCTCTGCTGCCAATCTCCTCTCTCCACCTCCTTGTATCACCAGAAATCTGTCCACCACTCTCCTTCAATATCCTCTCGCCATCACCGTGTATCACGCTTAACTCAAAAGTTACTTAATTCACAATTTGCTCTGCTCATAACACAGGGATGCACACCCTCCTTACTCGTCCAACCCGCTCTCTAAAAACACATCTTCACTCAACCATGTCCTTCGCCGCTCTCTAAGTACAACCTTCACGGGAGCTCATCCGCTCCGTGTCCATCCTATCGCCCGTCTCCCTCAACCGTCCAACCCGCTCTCCCAGTACATAATATCCTAAGAACTGTCATTGTTTTTCAAAATTTCGGTATAAATTATTGTAACATGAAATTACTCCTCTGTTGTCGGCTTCTTCTAAGACTTGCCGACAGGAAGGTATTGCTGATGGCGTGCCACAAGCGTCGATAATTTCCTTGTAAATCGTTTCAGCCACACACACACGTAACTGATCGATTTGAATAACGCCGCAGAATTCTTTTTTTTAGATTCCGAGCCGCCAAGATGGCGCGTGGATAAACCACATCTTCCTGGCCAGCGACTTTCTCAGGCCGAACTATTTATTTAAATTTCCGTAAATAATGAAAAAAATTGGGCGCGGGTTCTACTGTGCTACAATGCGGTATAAGGTCAAAAGCATTCCTCCACCTTTTCTATTATTCTACCTTCCATCACGTTCATTTTACATAACATCTGCTGCAACAAAGACATTATTTGCGAATTATCGCATCCTCCTCCCGTTCGACTTCTCTCTACATTGTTTGAATTTAACATTTCGGATTCATTGCTGACTGCCATTTTGTTCTACCGGACCGAATAAGCACATGCCAATCGACTTATTTAGCGAATACAGAAAATACTTTGGAAGGAAAATATTTCAATACAATTCCTACGCAGTTATTATTACACCTATACATACAATACATAAAACTACTGTCTCACAGAAAAGTAACAGATTATTTAATAACTAAAATTCCCTCGCGGAATCAGAGCAGTTTAGTAGAAATTATTAATAAAATCGGTCAAAACGTTGAGCGCCTTTAATGTTTGCATTATATGTTGGTTCCATTGAATTATTATCATAAAATGAAATTTGATTTTATTAATTTAATTAAAATTGAGGAACATTATAAAAAACTATTTAGCTCAGTTTCTGAGGACCTCTACAATCACGGGATTTATGGGTCAAGTATCTGCTCTACCCCGTGTAGAAAATCGGGTCTATTCTCGGTGGTTCCGATACAAAACCAGCTAGGAATTCTTCTTTTATGTGATGCCAGATAATTTTACCAAAAGCAAACCGCAAAAAAAATGTAATTCAAACAATACAATCCATTTATTCGAGTAATGAGAATATAATAATTCCACAGGGCGTTGTCATTAACACAATAAACTTTCTTACACGTCTCGTCGTAGAATTAATTAGAATCAAATCAAACACCAATTCATGTTGGCGTCTCAGCGCTTAGCTGCTTTCTGGGAAGATTTGACTACTTGTTACGTTATCCCCGCCCCCAATTAAATAAAAAGTCGTGCTGCAATTTTGTGTAACATTATATACACACAATATCTAATTTCCTATGTGCCACACCCGTAGGAAAATTAAATTAATTTTCGCTTCCCCTAAATCTAATCACAATTAATTAACCAATTTACTTTCACACCGCACACAATCCAAACATTTTCAAAATCAATTCGCGAAAAATTAACACCCATTAAAAACACAACATTTAAAACCCAATTCAACGTATTTATAAATAAACGTAAACCAATAATCAATACATAAACACATTTCTTAACTGTAATTACAACTATTTCTTGAACAAAGAACCGAAATAAAATATTTTGTTGTAACATTACTATGGCAGGAATACCATTTTTTGCTTTTTCCTCCCGGTTTCCATGTGAATCCTGAGTTTCTAAATTTATCTAACAAATGCTATTGGTAACGAAATACAATTTCACAGTCCTAAATCCATATCTGAAAATTACAAACAAACTTTTCACAAGTTTTCTTGTGTAAACGAGCATTGTGGGGTTAAAAAAGTTAATTACATCAATAGATCAGAAGGTGGAAATTTTAAAACGTTTTAAGATGACCAACATTTGAGTATAATAAATTATTTTGGGGATCATTGATATTATTTATGACGATGTTTATGTATAATTAAAACGTAAACTTCTCAGGTGGAAAAGCAATTACTCGAAAATACGATTGATACCTTAATCTTGGTTAAGTTATAGTTTATTTCTTAGGGGTGAAAGAGATTATTACAATTGGAGCAATTTAAATCAAACTTTATAAACATGTTACTAATAATACAAATAAAAAACCCCTTGCACTCCTAGTGCTGCGAGTTTGGTATATCTGTCTCTACTTTAGGGTACTGTGATTATGTTTCCCTCTCTTCAACTACTGGCATTTATTTTCAATTCTTTAAGATACGTGTCATATTTAACATTTCTTATAAATGCTTTTTAACACAACTATTATATAACATTCTACCATCGCATGTCACAGTTCCGTCTCCAACACCTCACAACAAACCCTAATGATCCAAAATGAAAACACCGATCGTCCCGACAGAACAAGTCCCCTTTCCGCGTTAACTTCACTACAATTTGTTTATCGCTTACGGCCTGACAAAATTAGTCTGTTACTATTCGGTCACTCCATCTTAAGTGGCCTTATAATTGTAGAGTTCCAGAACAGAATATTCTTGCTTGGTCCATCAACAAAGTCTATGGACCAACAGTATATTTACCACATTGTGTGACTTCAGACATTAACAACATATTCGACGTGATGAAACAGTAAATTGTGATTTTTCGGAATATGTTTCTATACGGTTTATGAACCATAAAGACACCAACTACCAGCTTGGGATCCTTGGCCAAAAAGCTCAATTATAATAATTTTTTATAAAATATACATTTATATAAAATTATCAGGCTTGGAAACGTGCAGGCATAGAAATCCACCAGTGGCTGGTGTTGCCTCACTTGCGGCCTTGGGGTTGACAATCTCTGATAGGTAGGAGCAAAGCCACCATGGATCCAAGCTAGGAGGTATGTTCAAAAAGTATTGCGAATTTTGTGTTTTTTCAGAAAGTATTTATTTTTTCATCAATATCTATTTTGTCACCTCAAAAGTAATCCCCTCGCATATAATACATTTATGCCAACGTTTCTTCCAATCCTCGAAGCACTTGGAAAAATCATTTGTTGTAATCCTGTTCAGCTCCTCCTTTATTGCAGTCTTATCGCCTCAACCGTATCGTAGCGTCGTCCTTTCATGGGCCTCTTCAGTTTGGGGAACAGGAAAAAGTCACAGGGGGCCAAGTCTGGGGAATAAGGTGGCTGCCGAATCACTAGAGTGTTGTTTTTGGTTAACAATTCACGCACAAGCAACGGTTTGTGGGCAGGAGCGTTATGATGGTGCAGTAGCCAATTTTTGTTCTTCCATAAATGCGGGCGTTTCTGGCGGATTGTTTCGCGAAAATTGCGCATAACTTGCAGGTAATATTATTTGTTGACAGTAAGACCCTGTGGCAACAATTCGTGTTGCACCAAACCCCTGTAATCGAAAAAAACTGTGAGCAAAACCTTCACATTCAACCGAACTTGGCGCGTTTTTTTGCAGCAGTTTCCATTGCGATGATTGAGCTTTGGTTTCCACGTCATAACCATAAATGATTCGTCCCCAGTTATGATCCTCTGAAGCGGACCGAGTCTAACAGCTCCTTAGCAATTTTAACGCGACGCTGTTTTTGGTCGAAATTAAGCAATTTTAGCACAAATTTCGCGGCGACGCGTCTCATGCCCAAATCATTGGTCAAAATCGAATGGCAACAGCCAATCGATATGTTTAGGTCTTCAGAATCTTCTCTAACGGTGATTCGACGATTGACCAATACCATTTTCTTCACTTCCATCAATTTTTTCCTGTGTTGTTGACGTGCTCGGGCGTCCGGCACGCTCTTCATCATTCACATCATCTCGGCCCTCTAAGAACATTTTGTACCACTGATAAACGTTGCTTTGGTTCAGGGTAGCTTCACCATACGTCACAGTCAACATTCGGAATGCGTCCGCGCACTTAATTTTGTTTTTCACGCAAAATTTGATACAGATTCTTTGTTCCATTTTGTGGAACAGGCAAAAATCGAAGACAATCCAAAACACGTAGTAGACAAGACGCCGTCCGAAGTAAAGTTTTAGAGCTTGGGTTACATTATACTTATAAGTTTATTTTTGCCGTCAGCGATTGGAGTACTGCGAACACATTTGTTTATATGTCAGTGATGACTTTATTTTGATGCCTTGCCGTGTTTAAGTTCTTCGAAAAACTTTCTAAAATAGTGTCCGAAGTTCTTATAATAGACGACTCGATCTAGACCCAAAGATGGCGGCTCCATAAGAAGCGTTGTTTCGCGACCTATATGTTGTAATCGGCTCAGCTCAATTTATCTAGAACACTTCCGGTTTCGGAGTTCTTACAAAAACAATATTTTTACATAATCCATTGTCATTAAATATCACTTGACAATTCGTGAATGATTAAACGCTGGCGTAAACACGCAAAATAAACTTTGACTTATCAGTAGCGTCTTTCACACTTTCAATTTAAGTATTTTCTGAAGTCAAATATAGTTTCGTTAGGGTAAAGACTTAATTCTGCGCGTTAAGAATCTCGTTTTGCACAAATTGATTACACAGTATGTTGGGATTGTTGTAATGAAAATAATAATAATAAAGGTACGACTATGCGTCCAAGACGCCGATCTTGATGAAAACCAGTTGGTCAGCGGTGGAAGAAGACGACGCTCATAGGCAATGGAATACTCGGCGTTGAAATCCACCCACGATGTACGACACGATTCCCTCAGAAGATTCGCCGGCCAGGTCAGAACCATGGTATGGCTCTGTAGAAGCCCCTGTCGTATCAAGTATAAGCCAAAAGTCGTCGGTCCCCACTTCACGGAATGAATGCACACCACAATATTGGCTATGGGTCGTTTCGGAGTACTATGCCGATGTACGAACGTAATCTCACCGACAACTACTACGGTTGCGTGAAAGAATGTCTAAAATCACTTATATAATTTCAATGTCGGATTTCGCTGTAACTTTTCAGGTTATCGCTCGTTTTGAAATTTTTAAGGTCCAACTTGTGGTAAGATTTCAATCCGGAGTGCAAATAAAATATAAGTCCATTCACATCCAGAAGCAGAAACGAAGTCCACGAACTTTGCTTGTGTAATGAGCTCTCCAAGTGTGTCAAGGGAAGGGCTGAATGTTGTCAAACATACAACAGTGCTGCGATCTATACTGGTGTAAGGAAAATACTTATTTTGAAAAGTATAAAACGTGTATGGAAAATTGTAGATAGCTGTAGTCTGTAAAAGTGATGTCTGAAATAATTTACGTTTTTAAATTGTTATTTATATTAAAATTTAGACTATAAATTCCGAACTTTTAGACCTGGCATCACTCTTGACAACACCTGTGGGGGCTTGATATCAGGCAACAATAGTGTCTGATATACAGGTTCGCAACTTGCTCGTCTGATTGTTCCGACAATGGATAAGGTAAAAAATCTGACTACAAAGTATGCGGTGGGTTTAGAAACTGAGAGATTTCAAACCAAAACTTGATACGTGACCTAAATTTAGGTTTAAACCAAATTTGAAGATTATGTTTTATTCGATAGCTGTATAATTTAACTTCGACGCAGGTAAATTAATTAATTTACGCCGGCGACAATTTACAAAACTGAAGAATGTACTCCATGCACGAGTAAGTGATAGCTTCATTATGTTCTTTTGTTGAAAATAACTCTGGACTACAGTTGTTGGCACTGAGAACGAGTTCAACTTGGAATTGTCGGTTCTCTCCAGAAGAAATGTTATTTAATTCTTCTATTTCTGACTTTTAGTCATTCATTGTATTTATTTATAATATCTGTATAATTTTACATTGCTTTCTAACAATGTAAAGGGATCTCTCGTCCGAAATACAAACAGGCTCAATGATGCAATCCGCTTCTTTTAATCGTCCGAAGCATGGTGCATGCGCCATGATTTGGCCACCACTGGATTAGAGTAACTGCAGTGATAATTGAGTGCCGATCAAATCTTCAAGTAGATATGTATATCACGTAACTTAGAATTTATATTTGGGAAGAACTTTTACAAATTGTAATTTTCCCAATTGTAGGACAAAGATCATTTAAAGATAAAAAGATCGTTACATTAGGATGGAGCTCATTTAACATCAAACGTTTATCAGGGCAACTTTGCAGTGTGAAAGCTATTCTGAAAAGAAGGAAACAAAGCAATCAGTTCAGGATATGCTGACCGTCAAAACATCAGCCGTAACCGTTAAGTACAGTGTGTGCTAAAGGACTTTAACGCTGTCTATTTATGCCTTTACTACTTTTTCATGAAATATATTAACTATAATTCACATTTCCCCTTAGAGGTTCCGAATAAAGGAACAGTACGCCATTCTTCTGTCAGTAATTCTCCCGTCATTCGGAAGGGCGTGAGAATAGTACCCAATGCCCGACCTACCTGATGCAGGTTTTCTAGGGTTTTCCCTGCATCTCTTTAGGTGAAACACCGGGTAGGATCCTTAAACCATAGCCCGGGGGCCCTAGTTAACCTTTAGCTACCTTGCTCTACCTTCCGCATCACCCCTTTTTCAATTCCCTTCCTATGCTATTAAAGGGGAGTTGCCTGTTTCAGGATCACCCTCATGTAGCCTGTTACCCAAAAAAAAAATCCGCATTCCTCCGTTTCAATTGCCTTCCTATACTATTAAAGGGGGGTTACCTGCTCAGGATCACCCTCATGTAGCCTGTTAACACAAAAAAAATGATCCCATTGGATCAGTCAGCCAACTGCCTTTTAAAACTGGTGGAGACACGGAGAAAACTCGTCTCCCGTCATTAGAAAGGGCGTGAGATCAGTACCTTATATTCCGGCCTACCTTATGTAGGTTTTCTAGGGTTTTCCCTGCATCTCTTTAGGTGAAACACCTAGTAGGATCCTTAAACTAGTCAACTTTTAGTTACCTTCCACATCCCTTCGTATGCTATGAAAGGGGAGTTGCCTATTTCAGGATCACCTTCATGTAGCCTGTTACCCAAAATCAAAAATCATGCTATATGTTGGAATAATGAAGTGTTTTTAAAGGGAGCCACCTCTCGCTGGTATTTCTACACAGAGGGAATATGGGAATTATCTTTGGAGATACCTCAGTCTCTCTGTTTTTAAAGTTAAACCTTTCGGGCATACGGTAAGAGTTGTCCGCTGCTTTCATTGGATCAGTGGGCTAGCTGCCTCCTAAAACTGGTGGAGAAGGAAAATGCTGCGACCACACAGCAAACACCTATCCCTTCTTTTTTAATTTTTACCTGGTCTAGCATATATTAATTATGTTCCAAGAACTTTATACTCTTCGTGTACAATTTACTTTATATAGCGGTTTTCAAAACGCGCGAGTTGAAGGTAGAAGAAGTGCCTGTGGAAGAATTCTCTCGCAGACGCTTCGCCCCAGAGTGACTGCGGGAATGCCTCGTACACTAGTTTTTTTCAAAGTTCACACATGCCGAGACACCTTCCCCTATTTTGGAAGGTATATGTATTGTGGTCAAAGACCTCGGGCATAAGGAAAGAGTTGTCCACTGATCCCCATTGGATCAGTCGGCCAACTGCCTCCTAAAATTGGTGGAGACACGGAGATGGGAATGCTGCGCGTGTGGTTTTTCCTGTGGACGCACTACGGTTGACACCCCTTACCAAGTCCCTTACCCCCTAAACCGTGCTCTTTGCGGACACACTATCGTAAGTTTTAATAATTAAAATCATAATAATGTAAATATTGTCAAAATAAACTGTCCTGTTTAACAGAAAGCAAATGTACACTGTATAACATTTCATAAATTTTAACTCTTTTTCCAACAAAATATCAAAAAAAAAATTGATTATTTCTAATCCAAAACTAGAAGTCGATGAAATATTGGAAACTGAACCTTTCTTCTTAACTATTAATCGTGATGAAAATGATTTGCTAGAAAGAAGAAAATAAAATGCCTGACAATATTCAATACTACATAAAAGCGGAATGAATTGCAAAAGAAAACAATTGAATTTGTAAAACAATAAAAAAAATTTTGTTAGGTCACAACTTTTGTTAGCTAACTCAGTGAAGAAATAATAGATGTACATCAGTAAAAAGTGTTTGGAATATATGATCTTCGAAATAAGCAATTAGGAACCCAACTTTATTTAACATATCAAGTCGTTATAGTATTGTCACAGTAATAAGAGTCAAATTACTTAAACTATTATATTTTTTATTCTAGTAGGATTAAAAGGATTTGTACAACTACAAACATTAAAAAATTATCAAGAATTCTAAAATATTGAAAAAAAGGAAACCAACATTTAGGTAAAAATGTAGGTAATGTGTAACATTAATACATTCTTGGTCAAAAATTTAACTATCAATTATAAAAAAGAGATATCAGATTATTGATTTATTGAATACAACATATCATTAATAATTTAAAGAACATTTTAAAAAGGCTTAAAATAAATTATAAGAAAACTTTTAAAAGTTCCATTATTTGAAAATGTTTTTAATAAAACATAGTAGTATTTATATACTGATATCTCATAAAGATAATTTAGATCATAGTTGGGATAATAAATGACTTAAAATCCGAAAATTTTAATGTTTTTCACCGTGTTTCTTCACGCTGGAAAATCATTTTTCATAACTTTCTAAAACACATCAAACTCTCACTTTCTAACATTTTTGTAGTGTCATTTATGGAGGAGATTAAGACTATCGAAAAAAACACTTAAAGTATATAAGAGGTGTGGACGTAATTTTAAAGCCCAAGGAAAAAAGAAAATGCAAATAGTAAACTGTCTTAGAATGACAATAGTGAGGATAAAATAAATAAATAGTAATGATAAGATTAATGTTAAATGGGAGTGCTATATATGAAATTCAATACTTATTTAGTAGAGTCAGTACACGTTATATGTATCCGTAAGACAAAATAAGAGATAAAATTATTTATTTATAAAATATAATAGTAATTATAAATTCATATTAGTTTCTGAACTGTTATACATTGTTCATTCACTTAATATTAATACGAAGTCAGTTTCTTTTCCCAATATTAACAGTCTTATAATTCAGGATATATGATTCTCTGATTTTAAAAATTAATCTCCAACTTTTTTGTTCAGATAGCTTATTTTAAAAATTTCATTAACTTCAACGTTACTTAGTGAAATCTATAATAATTTTATTTCTCATGTGACTAAATTAATAGATTAGTCTTTATATGCCTGTTGAAGGTCTGGGTCGGAACCGATATTTGTTGTAATTTAATTAAAGTTTACTTAAATGCTTGTATCTTTTTTGGCAGTCCAATTTTGGCATTTTTTTAACTATTTGGCCGTTTAGGTTAGTTAGCAATGGATTTTCCTTCATTTGAGCCTACATTTACAACTTCAACAGAAGAAGATCACTTGCGTCGTCACGGGGGCTGTTTACGAAGTTCCAACAACCTGATCCATGAGGGGGAATGGGGAAGAGTCCGAATTTGTCCGCTGGAAGCACGACACCATGCTGCGACCCCACAGCAAATTCGTCTTGTCATTCGGAAGGGCGTGATAATAGTACCCAATGCCCGACCTACGGTGCAGGTTTCCTAGGGGTTTCCATGCATCTCTTTAGATGAAACACCGGGTAGGATCCTTAAACTATAACCCGGGGGCCCTAGTCAACTCTTGTCTACCTTGCTCTACCTTCCACATCCCCCTTTTCAATTCCCTTCCTATGCTATTTAGGATCACCCTCGTGTAGCCTGTTAACCTCCCCCCCCCCCAAAAAAAAGCGCGAGTCGATTTTGAAATGCTGAAGGAATAAAACAAACAGTGTGAGGTATTAACGAAATTCTTTTTTTATTTGAAGATGTATACATGGACCTTTTAAATAAAAAAACTATCGTTAATGCCTCACGCACAGCTTGTTTTATTCAAATTCAACATCGACCCGCCCTTATTGAAAAGCTATATAGATTACTCCGATATTTTACAGTACACATGAGACTCGCATAGGTAATAAATTGAAGTGCGACAGACTAATTGACCGTTTTTGCAATTACATCTAATTATAAGAAAAATATCTTCGAATTTCATGGACGACATGCTACTTAAATTTCAAATATCACCTCAGTCTTCCAATTTTCTTAGGCCGCTCAAAATTAATTGTCATGATTGAAAACTTCCAATAATGCTACCCTATTCATTACGTTCCTTTCTTCGTTTCTTTGACCAAGAAGTAAAATGCAACCGTGTTATTTAACGCAATTACTACTTCAGAAACACTGTTTGGGATATTAAACCGAAAATTTTCTTTTAACTTTATTTAGGTGGTTCAGCAATTAAGATACAGTACACGCTTTGATACAATAAAACACTGATGGTTGAGAGAACATCAATTTTGATAGAGTATTAAGTCATTATATTCACATCTCTGGCTCATTACAGGTAGGCTATCCTATTATGTGGTTAAAGTATTATTTTAGTAAGTCTTGTGGTAACGTACGTTTAGGGCTTTTATGGCCAAGGTACAGCTTTGATGCACTTGTACACTTCACTATACTTTTAAATAAACTACTGGTTAGATTGTGATTATGATCTGAGATTAGTGGAACCTTTAACTCTTGATGTATTTGACTGTTTCGTATGATCCACGGGTAGTTAATAAGAGATATGTATCACTTTATCCCTCATGGCTTGAAGTTTCTTCAGCGATGTTTTAGGGTTGCTCCAGACTGGGCAAGCGTATGTAATAATGCGTGGTAGAATGGATTTATACATTAGGAGCGAGTATTCAACTCTAAGGTGAGATTTTCGGTGGAACAGGGGTTACAGCAGAGAGTCTTGCGTAACATTTATTCAGTTTTTTTATGAAGGTGGTATCCCCAGTTGAAGTTTGAGTCTAAGTTGACTCCTACATACTTTGTCGCAATGATTTCAATGTTGTGTAAACGAAGTATTGGTAGATGAGTGTAGCACTTGAGTGTAAACATCCTTACTTGGGATTTAGTAATCTTGATTTTTATTTACCACTTCTTGTACCAGTCACACGTTCATTTTGAAGATGTTCAACTATTCTTTCAATCGTGGCGCTCTGTGGTAAGATTGCGGTATCATCTGCAAACATAGTTAGCGTTGAGCCATTCAGTGTGGACGCCTGCTTTTGTTGTTTTGAGGATGGATAGTGATGCATAGATCCTTATCCGAACGTTCTGTCGAACAAGAAGGATTCTATGATTTTTAATATATATTCCGGAATAATTACATATAGATATCGTTTTATACATAGGCGTTCCTGCCAAACCTTATCGAAGGTTCTTTCCAGATCCAAGAAGACTGATACAGTATATTTAAATTTTCCAATTTGTACAGCAATAATGGCCGAAAAACGAGACACATCTCAATTTAAGCAAAATAAGTCTGGATAATTATTTAGTCAAAAACTTCCCAAGAATGACTTTGAATATTTGCTTCTGAAAATTAGGCCCTTCGTGGAGAAAAAGGATACCGTGACGAGGAAAGCAATACCGATTACAACAAGATTGACAAACACATTTTGAGTCTTGGCGGCAGGATATTCTTATAATCTTTGATGTATTTATTTAGAGTCTCCGACAGTTCTATTTCGCAAATCGTTCAATTGGTAGCGTCACGTTCTTACGAAGAGCACGAGGAACACCTTCGGCTAGTTTTTCAATGGTCCGACTGTCAAAACTTAAAAGTGTGTTTTAGGTGTTGGAAGATGGAATGGTTGTGAAGGAAGCATTTATTGAAGCGGGTGAGACTTTATTTGGAGATTTTAAAAATATGTCTGCTATTAGAGAACTTCAGTTATCTCGTCAGACTGTCACGAGTCGTGTTGAAGTCATGAGCCAGGACATGGCAGATAAACTAAAACATGATATCATGGAATGTACATACTTTTCTTCACAGTTCGACGAATCCACTGACATGACAGACACTGCTCAGCTAAGGAAGGGTTTTTGAGAATGATTCTTCTGAAAGGAAAGACCCGTAGAGAAGTTATGTTTACTTCAATTTTGTAACAAACTACAAGCCACCAATATATAAACTAGTGTGCAATACAACCAATGGAGTACCAGCAATGACTGAAAACAAAAATGGTTTTGTGACATTATGTCGAGCTAATGACAATTTCCCTTCGTTTTTCTCATTCCATTGTATTAACCATCAACAGGGTTGTTTTTTTTTCTAAAGTTCTGAACATGGAGGAGTTTATGGGCATTGCAGTCAAAGTTGTGAATTCCATCCGTGCCCCGTAGCTTTCAATGAAGGCTCTTCAAATTGCAGATGGAAGACAGAGAATCTGCTGATCACACCGATTTAGTTATTCACGCGACAAATTCCTAGAAACGTTTCAAGAATTATTGCCGAAATAATAGCTTTTCTGGATGAAAGAGGTGATGACACTCAGCTGCTGAAATACGTTAAATGGTTGACTGATTTAGCATTTTTGACAGACATCACAATGCATTTAAACACCATTAACTTGGAGCTTCAAGGTAAAGGAAAATCCATAATTGAGATGATTAGCGAAATAAACTCATTCAAAAGTAAAATGAAAAGGATCTGAAACATTTTACATCTTTGAAAGCAAGGATTCCTCTGTTGAATTTTGATATTTATGAGGGAGAAACATGAAATATTTCGAGCGAATTCGAAAGATTTTTTTATGATTTGAGTAAATTGGCAAATATCGCATATTTTATGAGTCATCCTTTTTCGTGTAAAAACATTGAGGAATGTGCTACTGAAATAGCAAGTCAGTTTAACATGGGCTCATCTTATGTTGAAAATGAGGTAGTGCAGATTATATCAGATATACATCTCAAAGCCACAGCATCTGATACAAAATAATGATCTTTTATATCAGAAGATAAATATCCGAATCTACGGCAAATCGCCCTTCAGTTGACATAAATGTTTGGGTCAACTTACTTGTGCGAGTCTGCATTTTCTGAAATGAAGATAATTAAGTCGAAATATCGCAATCGACTAACTGACGAACATATGTCATCATGCTTGCGATTTGCACTCAGTAATTACGTACCATATTATGAAAAGTATGCTGAAGATATGCAGTGCCACGCTTCAACATCCAAAGTCAGTCTTTAGTTAAGTTTAGAAACTAGAACTCGTTTGTTTTGTAAGAACTAATAAACTCACAATTTTGAATAGGTACGAGTTTTTTCATTGACTTTTTAGTTAAGGCCTACCTTGATTAAAAAACGCATATTGTGGAAAACTAATTTATGTTGTTCCTACTAATTCTACGTGGATTCATGGCCATGAAATTCTGAAACGTCCCTATATATCATATACTTATTTGACAGAAATCACGATACACCCGTCCTATCTAGACGGCAATCCTGCATCACATATACTTGCAGCCTCTCTGAGTCGATCGATTTAGCAGAGGGAAAGGGCGCTGCGGGAGTTTTCTCGCAGGCGCTTCAGCCCAGAGTGACTGCGGGCTCACCTGATCATGTCCGGAATGCTTCGCACTCTCTCTGGGTACTTTTTATCAAAGTTCTCATATTCCGAGACACCTTCACCTATTTTAGGAGGTATATGTACCGGGGTCAAAGACCTTGGGCATATGGCAAGAGCTGTCCGCTGATCCCATTGGATCAGTCGGCCAACTGCCTCCTGAAACTGGTGGAGACACGGAGAAGGGAATGCTGCGTCCCCACAGCAGACTCGTCTCCCGTCATTCGGAAGAGCGTGAGAATAGTACCCAATGCCCGACCTACCTGATGCAGGTTTTCTAGGGTTTTCCCTGCATCTCTTTAGGTGAAACACCGGGTAGGATCCTTAAACCATAGCCCGGGGGCTCTAGTTAACCCTTGGCTACCTTGCTCTACCTTCCGCATCCCCCCTTTTCAATTCCCTTCCTATGCTATTAAAGGGGAGTTGCCTGTTTCAGGATCACCCTCATGTAGCCTGTTAACCAAAAAAAAAAAAATGTGCCGCGTGGCAGATAGCTGCGATGCGGAATAACAAGATTTTAAAATTACATATGAATGAGTAGTTGTATTCGCTGTGTGAAGTAATTAAGTATTTCAACAGAGTATTTAGCGTTTCTCGAATTGTGTGTCGCAATCATGACGTCACGCAAGCTGCTTGCAGTAACATAATATTTGCTACTACATTCAGATGCAATGATGATCTTGTTGAGTCATTATCAACTTCATTTGTGAGAAACATTTTTCACATCCACTTGTCAAAATTGATGTGCTGCTCACAGTATTAATAAAGGACAGGAGAGAGATTGGTAAATTTATGTTCAGCATGATATTTACGGAAACCTCTTAAGATTTGTCTTTCATAGAGCGTAAAACGATTACATAAGTCTCTCATTTCTAATTCTAATCATGGAAACACGCCACAATTCAATGAAAACAACATACTCTAAAAAAACTGAAAGCCACCGTTATCGCATGAGAGAAAAGCAAGTACATACATTAATTGCACAGCCAACATAAGACACTAAAATACATATTTTTATCTAAACGAGTAAAATTTCTTCCAGTAAAGCAACGATTACAAACCTTTAGTCCAGAAGACAATAATATGGGCTAATATTTTGATTCTGCTGCTTAGAAACTGATTCGATAGGTCGATTCACATCGGTGATTCCTCAAAACCTTCTGCAGTTATTATGAACAGAAACCTTGACGCTGTGTTTTAATGTGTTAATAGAAAATTGGTACCCGGTAGATTTGTTAAAGGAATATTGAGATATATGTAGTGCTGAAAGGAAGAAAGGTGTGAATAATGAAAATAACATTTAGGCAGTAACCTTCGCGGGACCTAATTCCTCTCATGTAAATAATTCAATACATTTAACAATCTTTTTGGGCGAGGGAGTCAAGGAGTGAAGGACATGAATTACGAAACTTTATGCCTGATGAAGTCTCAAAAGGGAGACGAAACACCATATTTATGTTAAAAAAAATAAACTTATATGTTGACTTATTGGCCATCTTTTTATTGACTGAAAATTATATTAATACTATACAAAATGGAAGTAATATACATATTAATAAAATCTTACAGAAATGTGAAGTAAACTGAAGGTTTACTTAGATATTTTAGTTTAACTAAGAATGTAGATATCTATAGATATGGAGACAAAATAATTGTGATATTGTAGTCATAGTAGAGAAAGAATCTAGTATAAAAATAATGTTACTGTGAAATAATATGGACTAACGTTCATTAAGAAATAATCTGAGAAATTTTGTAAATTAATAAAAAATAATTAATTCATAGAGCTATCAATTGTTTAATTAAGATATAAATAGTTTTACGGGTTTGGTCCTCATAATTAATTATTCTTAAAATATTTTATTTCGTTGTCTATCCTCCACGCATTGACATTTACATGTGCGCACTCGCTGGCTTCTTAATTGGAACTCTATGTCAACATTCTCATGTTGCCTTATTAGAAACTTAATATAAAAGCCATATCAGCGGTGTCAACTTAATTAAATTTACATATTCCTTAATTTTACTTAAGTATTCACATTCATGCATTGTTACACACACATAGAATATCATTAAAACCTGTAAATAATTTTTTTAAACTTATATTCAATATAAAAGATAAGTATAATTTATATTATGTTAAGATTGTGTGTATATGTTAAGATGCAGTGATTGTAACGTTAGTTATGTTTGAATTACAGGGATGAAGACGAAAAGTAGGATTTACTATCACATAAGTAATTTGGAAGTACAAGTAAAAACAAATACGGCATTATCTATACATTAGGAAGAGTTAAGACATAAATGTGGAAAAGTATAGAATCTTACATATAGAAAGATTAAAGTTCAAATGAGGTCCTCTTGAAGGGATTTAAATGCACGAGAATATTAATTATGCATTAAACCAAAGGAGTGAAATTGGAAATATAGGGGTACATTATGGAAATGCTTAAAATTAATAAATAGTTTTAAAATAGAATAAGTGAATATGATCAAAATTAAAAAATATAAAATAACGATTGTCGTAATATGAATATATTTATAATGTGACATTAGATAAAAAATAACAAACTATGTTGTGTTTGTATTTATGAATTCAAATATAGAATAATAGAATATATTATAAATGTCAATTTTTTGTTAATAAACGAAATAAGAAATGTATAAATTAAACAAGTGACTTATTTTAGAAATGTTTATTTTAGTGCGTTTAAATAATAAATTAATAAGAGAAAAAATGGTTTTTAAAAATAAGTTCTTTGTTTTACTATACGTATCAGGAAATTACGTTTTATGAACGTGGTTGAACACCGCAGTAGACACATGGTCCTGAGAAGTGTTGCAGTCCATTAGCCCTTACGTGTGTTGACATATAATTGGGAAGAATGTATAAAACTATATATGAAAGCTGTTTTTAGCCGATGTTATGAATTTAGAACATTTTTCTGCTAAAACTTTCTTGGTCTATAATAGAAAATTAAACATAATAAATTTATGTTCCTTTAATACTGTATGGTGTTTCAGATGGATATGGCAGTGAATGCAGAAAGCTTTATATTATTTGACGAATTCAATAAAGAATTGAGACTAACGTTGTTGACATAGTAATTTCTAGGCAACATTTTTGTGCTCATTTGGAGTATAATTCTTAACTAAATTGCAATAAAGTAATATTTAATTATACGGATGGTAAATGATTAAGAATATGAAACCACCATAACATTATACGCCTCTGCACCTTGTCCGCTTTAGTGTTTATCTTCCCTGACTCCCCGCTTAGTAACACTTCTTTTGACATCTTGTGGACCTTTCACAAGTTCAGTAGCAATTTATTCTAGTACACTATTCTTTTTATGGACATTTCTGTACTTGTCATGTCTATGCCATGCCCCATAAAATTGGGTTCTCTTCAAACAAAGCGGTACCTTTGTTTCATCTTTATTAATCGAACCGAAGTTCCTCCCGGCATTCCTTATTTATGATTTCCTTATTTTTAGAGTATTTCTTCTTTGTAGAAAGTTTCCGTAATATCAAATAACATCTATACAATCTACATACTCAGCTGATAGAAGAAAACTTTGACAGAGCCTGCGATATGGAAACAGAGAAGTGACAGTGAAATATTTAACAATGATAGGCGTTTTAGATGGCATTTATGCACTGTATCAAATGCTCTGTTGCTAGAACATAGTGGAGCAATATCCCTCTTTCTGATAGCAACTCTATCCCATGTTTACGCGAATCAGCTCTGAAATACCTATCTAGTCAAAGTCATACAATTCGATGAAAATCAATTAAACACAGACAAATAAGAATTATTAATAACCTTTATTGAAAAACAATTTACGCAACAATATTACAGAAAGAGGCTAAAAACTGAAGCAGAATAGAATTACAATTAAATACAGCCAACTGTATTGAATACTAATATATTTGGACAGTACTATAAAACAACATTCAACGACCCAAAACGCTTAAACACCGCCAGAAATTAATTATATTTGCCCAATTAATTATTATAGCTGTTCGAATCTATTTAAAATAAAATCGACTCCACAATAATCGCATATAATTTGCAAATTATTAAACAGAGGGCAATTATCTTCAATTATTCTCTTTGATTTAACCGTCAAATTTAAAGAGACTAGTGTCTGCTCGGATGTTTTGAAACTAGCATCGAACTATATTTTAACCAGCTGGACTTTTCCGAGCTCAGTAAATTGGAGTTTTGTAACGACCGAAGTAATATTATCAAAAAATAATTTTATTTTTGGTCATACATGCATTACTATCGTATGCTAATCCTTAACATATGATTCAGAATTAAATTTGGTACGAACTACAGGCGTTCTATTTAAAAACCGTTCAATTTTCAAGGAAATCGATTTATTTTATGCATACAGTTATATTTTTAAGAGTATTTAAAAATGTTATTTAATATGTGGGTCATAGTTGGCAGACGGATTTCAATAATTGATAAACGTAAAGTCTTCGTTTTTAAGCTAGCAGACAATAAACACATACTTTTGTCTGTTTATTGTCTACTTCATTATGCATTTGTTACTACAATTATTTCAGTTTGTCGGCGTTTATATTTATACGTTTATTAGTTCCGTATTCCAGGAGGAATCAACGTTCCATATCCATGTTTTTATGTACTTTAGTGGTTTATTTAATCTCGATAAATAATACTTATTTTCGTGATCTTTTGTATTATAGCTAATTCTTGTTTAATATTTGGAATTGTGTTACTTTATATAATTTTATTTGTCTCTTTTTTCCAGGACCAACATGGACTTTGATTCATCATTCTTGACGTTTAGCCCTAAGCCTAAGAATAAATCATTTGGTTATAAAAGTAAGTTTTAGTGATAAACATGTCTTCAATGTTGGGTTTTAATTAATTCTCCCATGTAAATTTTTAATCAAATAATGTTATACTTTTAATAGTCTTCATTTTCTGCAATCAAAAAATTCTATTGTAAGATTTAAGGTAAGAACAGAACTATATTTATGGGTTGCATGGATATTCTATTATAGAACAATAACCAAGACAAGAAATGAATGAAGATTAACAAGAAAAAATTGTAGATAATAGAGAGAAAATTGACAAAAAAGGCATTTCCAATATAATTATACATACTATCAACAAATTTCAAAACATAAGTGCTATAACTACAGCTGTGAAAATTTATTTGAATTTTTAAATTAATATTTTCCTTTAATCATGTACATATAAATATTCAAAAAACAAAATTTGTGTTAATATTCTATATATATTTTTCAGAAGTCACAAAGATGTCTCTGAAACATCAAGAACATTTGTCACCACACAGGACTAACATTCTTCAAGATAGTGCTAATAGTTTACAACATGACAATTATGAACATAAATATAGAATAAAAACATCATTGAATATTGATAAAGATAATCACAAAGAAAATGATTCCTCCTCAAGAAATACTTCAAAACTTATAAAAAGTAAAATTGATAAGGAAAATTATGAAATGAAAAATAAAAGTAAAATGTTGAACACCGTTCATCTTAAAAAATCTCTGGCAACTAATACAGACATCCTTGAAACACCTTTAAAAACTAGTGAAATATTTAATGAGAATCTTATCAATGACGGATTTTCCAATAGTAAAATTCATAAAACTATTTCATACTGTGATTCTTCACCCAACTCAAATAACAGCTCCCATTCAGACATCATAGCAGATAGTTCATCAAACTCATCCCCCACAGTACTTGAAAATAACATCAGTTCACCTCCAGGCATTATCTATGTATCAGATAGTTCACCAAGTCCAACTCCCAAACCCCGTGTGAATAAAACTATAATTATTGAAAGTGATAGTGAATGTGAACAAGCAGAGTCTATCGCTCTGAATAAAAATTTTGGTGACAGTAATAAGCATTCTCAAAGAAACAAAATTGAAAAGAAAGTTGCAAGTCCTCATTGTAATACTACACCTGAGTTTAATATTTCCCAAACAGAAGACATTCTTAATAAGTTGTATGGGAATGATTGGGATAAAGAAAGAGTATTACCAATGTCCACACCACGATTGAACTACAAAGCTGTACATTCTGATAGGTAAGTGTTTTTTGTTCATGATTTTCTTGTGGTACTTATTTAATTATTCTCTGTCCCAAAGACTAGCCATACCTGGCATAAAAATGTCTTTTTTGTTCCTCAGATTCCTTTGCCACCCAACTTCTTTCTTTCTTCAAGTCTTCTCGCAAGTTTTCCTCTTCTATGACCAGAATCTGCATCCACATATTCTTTTCTCCTTATGATGTGTCTGATCCTGTTTGTCTTTCACTTAAAAACTGTAGTCAAAATAGTTTTTTTTATTTACTCTCTTTAGAACATCTTCATTGTTTCCATATCTGTCCACTTTATGTTTTCAATTCTCCTTGAATACTATATTTGAACTTTTCAGGCATTTCTTCTTCCTCTTTCTTATAATATCATATTCCTTACATCCTGTAGTGAAGCTTTGTTTCAAGGATGTGGAATGAGTCAGGGTGTACATTTAATCTATAAATACTATGTGTTAACTATTAACAATTAATTGATTATGACATGTTTTTCTATAATACAAACTTATTAATAGTTCATGCTTGCTATTTACTGTCATTTAATAATAATATAATATTATGCAACAACATATGAAGAGGATTCCAATTAATAGTTAATGATGACTATCTACATTATAATTTAATTGAACATCTCGGATTTGTTTATAAATTTTTTCCTGAATAGGAGGAGTGGCTAAGGAGAAATGAAGATAACTCAGCTTTAAACTGAGTTTGGTTATTGAACAACTATTTAATTATTTGTGGCAGTGTTGTACATTTTTTCTATTGAAGCTATGAACATCATAACTATTGTAGTCAAAAATAGCTATAATGAATAAATGTATTGACAGAACAGTGAAAATAGCCAATATTTTAATGAGAGTTCTACCCGATGTTCACGATGTGACCTGACATATTGCTCCGACAATATGTTTTTGAGCAATTAGTTCCCCAAAATATAATCCCGTATGACAAAATAGAATTAAAATTTGCCAAATAAACTAGTTTTCTTGTTTTTAAATAACTGAAGGTGGGCATAGTTCTTAACAGCATATGTGGCTAAACTGATTTAAGTAATTGATTAATCTGTTCAGTCCAATTTCATTTATTATTTATTAGGAGACCTAGGAATTTAATAGATGAAATTTCATTTACATTATTGCCAATGTCTTCAGTTAGATTGCCAAGTTGTGATGAAATTACATGTTAGTTGTTAATTCATTCACAGTAAGCCATGTTAACAGGTTACTTAAATTATAGTTACTTACAACTTCTAATCCATCTTTGTTACTTTTTACTAATATCTTAGCATCATCTGAAAAAAATGTAGCTTTTTAAGACAAATCTACAGTTTTTAGAAGATTCTATATATATATAATATGAGTCAGGAAATGACATTGTCATGTTTATTAAAACAATTAATGGGGAAAGGACAGAGAGATAGAAAGAAGATGACTTACCTGAGGTTCATAGATGGTAGACACCTTGTGAGGTTTAGAGAACTTGAATTTTCGGAGGCACCGCCCCCTTCATCAGAAAGTTAGGAAGACATTTCCAGTGATCGGCTAGCCGACGACTGAGCAGCCAAAATTTGCTGCTCTGCTAACTTAGGCCGTAAACAATTGACCCCACCAGGTCACCAACTTTCTCTCTCAATAAGGGTCTGGGAAGAGGCAAGGACTTGATGGGAGTTGGGGAGATGCATACTAACACCCCCATCTTGAGACACATTCATTCAAACATCCACCCTTAGAGGTGTCAATATTTAAATATTGATACACACTCTCATACATACATACATACATACATACAACCACCATTCAAACAAAAGGCAAGGTATACACACACAGAAGGATTTATTGTATGTACACTTCCAATGGACTCGTGCTTTGGGGGGGGGGGGGGAAGGTTGGAGATAAAGTTATAGGATGTTGAGTCCAGGGCTTTGTCTTGACTGTAGGACATGCTGGAATGAAAGTTCCCACAGATGGAGTTCAGCTTCTGATGAGTCGGGAGGTAGGGCTTTGAGGGGGGTCAGTGTGAAGGACTGGTTGAAGTTGTTGGTGTTGTGGCTATGGGCATGGGCGGCTATGGGGAATTGGGTTTTGAGGAGTTTTACTGTGCTGCGGTGGTTGGCAATCCGTTCGGGGAGGGGTCTCTTTGTCTGACCGATGTAAAATGCTGGGCAGAGTGTGCAGTTTATTTTGTAGATAGTGTAGGAGGACAGATAGGTTATGTTTTCCCTAATTTTGTAGGTAGTGCTGTTGGTGGGGCTCTGGAAGGTCGTGGTAGGTGGGAGTATTGGGCATCTGTTTCTGCCACACGGTCTGCAACCAATTGTGGGTTGGGGGTGTGGGGTTGCAGAAACAGTTTCATAGTGGTTGAAGAATGAGATAGATATGAAATGCAAATCAGCCAAAGAGAAATGCAAAGCAGTTGAAGATTTCATGGTGAAAGGGAAAATAGGTGCAGCTTATAGGAAAATCAAAGAAACATTCGGCAAGAAGAAAAATATTAGCAAGAACATCAGGAGAGTGGATGGGAAGCCAATTCTGGATAAAGAAGAAAAAGCAGAAAGAGGGGAGGAATATCTAGAAGAGCTGTATCACTGTTAAAATCTAGATCAGTGAGTAATAGATGATGGAGAGTTGGGGGATAAAATTTGACAGGGGGTTGACAGACCTGAGCAACTGTAAAGCGTCATGAATTGATAACATTCCAGTAGAGCTGATAAGATCTTCGGGCGAAGGAGCAATATCATGGCTATTCAGGATAGTTTGCGAAATCTATGAAACAGGAACAATCCCAGAAGATTTTAGTAAAAACATAATTTACCCATACCGAAGAAAACTGGGGCTGATGGATGCGACAGCACAGGACAATTAGTTTAGTACCCCATGTATGCAAAATAGTGTATAGAAGAATGTAACTTCAAATAATGCGAGTTAGGATACAATCAATATCTACAGTTTCTTTATAGTCTTTTTCAACTTCTGTTTCGGATATGATTGGCTTACCTGTATTATTAGCTTTACTTCTGCTATATTTATGATAGACTGCACATTTATGATTAAATTGGGACTAGTTATATTTACAAAATTATTATAATTTATTTTTTCATCTTTGCCAACAATACCAAGCTGTGCACATTTTATAGTGATCTTTCTCTATTCACATATTATAAAGACTTTAAATATATATTTTTATCTTAACATTTCACTTTTTGTAATGCTGTAATAACAGAATAGTAATATTCTGTAGATCCTTCAATGAAGCAATTCTTCGAGGATAAGGAACAAGTCAACTAGTTTTACATAGGCTCGTGACATTATTAATAGGATAATCTTATGTCTAGTGGTATATGTTGACTATTTATATTTTTGTTACTGTAGTGCTATCAAAAATTACGTAGTTATAAAAATTCCTTTACAGAATTGTGGGAGTGGCTAAATTAGCTCATTTCATTTTAAATTTCTTAGGTTCATTTCAGAGCTATTTTATGTGGGGGAAGCTTGTTGAACAGTGTTGTTTCCTTATAGTGTACAGATTTCTGTGTTATTGATAGTCTCTTACATTTTATATGAAGGTTGTTTTTATGTCTGGTGTTAATTCTGTGCATATTGGAATTAGTAGTGTATAAATTTTATTCTTAATCATAAAGAGCATAATGAGAGAATGAGTATTAACAAAACTTTCCCTTTGTGTAGCTTTAGAAGAAAAGATTATCATAATCAGTCAAGCAGTAGTGATGACAACTTCGAGGAATGTAAGCAAATATACTAATTTTATTATTTAATGTCACTAATTACCTGCTAAAAGAAAAATTTTAGTCCTCTAAATACTGAATGTGTTTGGTTATGCTTATAAACTAAACACAATAATTTATCTTATGTTAACTCTATAGTTCAAATTACATTTTTCTCAGTTCTAAATATAGAGATATGTTTGTCAAATATCTTTTATAAAGCTAATACTTTTGTAAATCATAAAACTATACAACTCATCAACTGGAGTAATGTATCAGATTCTGTAAATAAAAAAATGTGCAATGGAAGAATATTTCTCTATTATGTTCATTAAACATTCCATAAATATCTTTATTGCGAGTAGTAGACATTGCACATTGAAGAGACTCAATCCTTTAAAATTCTATGCAAGAAATTATTTAATTATTGCATGGGTCAATATTTGAAATAATCAATTTGAATAAACACATATTTTAAGTTAGACTTTTTATGTTGAAAATTACAGAAAAATACTAATGTGCATAGCAAGGAACTTTAGAAGTTTATTATCCATTACATTCAAAATATTCAATCTCAGAATCTGTCCTATTATTTGTTTGTACTGAGCCAGATACTTTACGCCTGCAGCCGTTTTTCAATATGATTTGTTCTCCCTTAATTCAGTATATTTCTTTTAATGTTTGAAACATTGGTTTTATTTTAGCTATATTTCTTCTTTGCAATTAATTTTCTATTTTACTTCCCTGTCAGTATCATAATTTTTTAAATAGTTTTACCTATGACTTTGTTCTGCTTTTATAACTACAGCAAAGCACAATCCTTATGTATTTAATAATCATTTTCGGTTTTCAGTTATTAGGAAGCGAAAAGAACTTTCTGAGTCTGTTAGAAAAAAAGTTTCAACTCCATTGAATACTGATGAAAAATTCTTAACTGATGATAGTGTGGAAGACAGTATTGTATTTTACCACTCAGTCTTACAGAAGTTGGAAAAGAAGAGAAATGACTTTCTTCTCAGGTATTATAAACTGCTTTTTTTAAATACTTTTAATTGCAGATTATCTACAGGTCAAGAAATCTATAATAATGAATAGAGCTGAAGACTTCAGCCCAGAAAAAAACTTCAATGCAGTAGTAAAAAGTCTGCTTACAACAGCCACCTAGCTAGAAATCGAAAAATCTTCACCAGAAAAGCCTTTATTCTTTAAGAATGATATAGTTCTAAAGACTTAAAAGTTATAATTAAAATACTTTTTAATTTTTAACATGGTATCAGACAAATGTGAAGTATTTTGTTTTATATCTTTTGTTTGATTTATGCTTCGAAAAATATAGATGTGACGTTATTTCATACTTTCTTCAGAGTTCACTTATATTCTCTGTCTATGTTTTCTCTGTTTCATTTAATTCACTTTTATTAAAATAGTTTATAATCAAATGCTTTTGCATTAATGTAGCTTTTGTCATTAAATCAGTTTTACCTCATAATAATATTGTTTTAGTGTTCTTCCGAAGAAGTTGTCGTTCTCAGATGAAGAATCAGATTTTTCAGCCAGCTCTTCTGATGTATCAGGCAAGTTCTTCTAATCTATTCATCAGTAGAACATACATATAATTGTTTTTAACCTCTCATAAGTAGTGCAAATTACATATTGATCTTAATCTCAGTTGTAGAAGACTATGATAATGTAGCTGTGAAATTTGGCAATTGGGATATACAGATTGTGGCAATGTCTTTTTTTTTTAAATTTTATGTTTATAGTTGCACCAATTGCAATTGTGCACAATAAGGGAAACTTACATCCTTGTAAGGATCTCAATGTATTGTTTCTCAAACAACACAAACATCCAAGCCCATGCAAGGATTTGAACCTGGGACCTCTGTGGTGCAAGATAGTGACTGTACCAACTAGACCTAAGGTGGCCGGCAACATCTTTTTACCACACCCTATACTTACTAACTCTTGGCTTTTACAGGAAAGTTTCTTGATGTACAACATATTCTAAGCTGAAAACAATATATTTCCTAATGCCAATATGTTTTCAGAATTGCTTTTGTGCTACCAACAAATAACGTAAAAATTAATGCCTATGTTTGCCAACCTTAAAAACATCGAAATTCCAACCTATCTAAAATTATTTAATTTGTTCACTCTGTTTTTAAGGTTTGTCTTATTTAAATAAGGTCACATCTCTTGTTATCAATGTCTCAACAAAGACTCGAGATAAACAGCTGCTGACTACCCATTACATATCAGGGAAGTTGTTTATTGCTCATCGCTAAATCTTCCGAGTGATATTTGATTCAGAATTTTGTTGAGCAGACTGATACAAGACAAATTTTTAACACTGCTGTGACAAGTAACTTCACTTGCAATTAAAATTGAGGAGAAACCCATAGATTGTAATGATATCTTGAACTCTATATTTACTTTGGCAGTTCAGATGGCTTTAGTGTATTACATTGAAAAAAGTTTGTAAAGAACATTGCTTTAAACAGACAAAGCCCTTAAAATTAAACTGCAGAAAATATGAGTTCAGATATGTAATGTTTTGGGTAAACTATGTTTGACGGTATATATAAGCATAAGGGGGGAAAAGATGACAAAGACAAAATATTAATAAATTGGATAGGAAAGAGAGAGAAAATAGTCATAGGCTTGCCTTAAATCAATAGTAGGGGTCATCTGACAGAGAAGTATGAAAATGTAAACTTTCAAGAGTATAATCTCCTTTCTTTGGATTTTTTGTTGTTGTATTCTGTATTTAAGGCTGGTCTGATGAAACCCTCCATGCTAACCTATTTGTGCAAGCCTTTACATTTCTATATAACTAACACACTCTCCCTAATCTGCTTAGCAAGTTCCATCCTCAACCTCCCTCTTCTATTCTTACCCCACACATTTCCCTCTAATGCTAATTTTACAAGATCCTCATGTTCCATACATGGTCTGTTAATCTATCCCTTCTCTTGGTCAAAGTTCTCCATATTGTTCTCTCTTCTCATATCATGCTCTTAACTTCCTGGTTAGTTACTCTATCAGGTTTTTAGCATTATTCTATAGCACCACATTTCACACCCATATGTACATTTTTATGAATGAATTCATAGTATTCATACTTACATTAGCCATAAAAAATACCTCTTTTTAGATAAACCTTTCTTACCTGTACTATGCTACTCTTAATGCCTACTGTACTTTTACCCTCCCTATTTATTATGCTGCCCTAGTAGCCGAATTCCTTAACTTCCTTCAAAATCTCCCTTCCAAACCCTTTGTTATTCCACTATTTCCCATACTACACTCCATTACCTTGGTTGCCCTTTATTAATCCTCATGCTGTACACTTCCTCCAGGATCATATTCATACCATTTACTATAGTTTCCAAGTCTCCGCCTGACTCCTCTAATACCACAATATCATCTGCAGACCATATATTTATTTCTTGTCCTTACAGTTTGATTCCCTCTCCATATTCATTTTTAACTTTCTTCATTGCCTATTCTACATATAAGTTGGGCGATGGCAGACTGAATTCTTGCCTTACTCCTTTCTTGATTTTTGCTTTCTTTTCTTGTCTTTCAATTCTAATTACGAATGACCGCCATTTGTAGAGGCTATGGTTTTTCTTATCCTGTCTTCTAAAATTAGATGCAGAGTCAATATTGCTTCTTTCGTCTGTACATTATTCCGAAAACGAAACTCATCTTTTTCTAACTCGCATTCTATTTGACATTACTTCCTCCTATATACCATTTTAATTAATATTCTGCATGCATGAGATACTAAACTAATTGTCCTGTTATAGGTATAATTATGTTGTTCCTAAAATCTTCTGGCTTTCTCCCTGTTTCGTATATTTCACAAACTATTCTGAACAGACATGATATTGCTTCTTCACCTGATGATCATATCAACTCCACTGGAATGTTATCAATTCCTGGTGCTTTACCATTCCTCAGATCTGTCAGCTGCCTGTCTGAGAAAAAATTTTTTGTCCCTCCAACTTATATCATCCACCTTGTCTTCTATTACAGACTGATCCAGATTTCCACCGTGGTACAGCTTTTCGAGATATTAAATCCATTTTTTCGCATTTTCTTCTTTATCTAGAATTTGCTTCCAGTCTGCTCCCCTGATGTTCTTGCTAATATTTTTCCTCACACCAAATGTTTCTTTGATTTTTGTATTGTGAAAACACAAGAAATCTGGTTCTCGATCAAGGCTGTCTCGAGACTGCCACTTGTTGCATCCCTCCACAGTATTGTTGAGCCCCTCTACAGGGTTGCCAACCTCAAAGGCAGACAAGCAGTCACTCTTGTTACACCTTTATCCTTTTATTGAATAAGAGTACTGTATACATAAATTAAAGACAATTACTCTACAAAATAATTTGTTAAAAAAACATTTCTTTTTAACATCTAAAGTATTTACAAACCATCTTTCATCCACTCATTTTTTTCATAATATTTACATAAGTAAAAGGTATTTACATTGCAAGATAATTTGTCAAATAGACATGTCCATACTTTTAATATTTATACATAATCTTCATCCATGCTGGGGGTCTCCTCTCCCTAATATTCATATTGTCGTCTGGCAATACTTGCGCTAACCTGTCTTAGTTCGCAACAATATTATCATTGTTGTTTCCTTCCTGTTGGATATTTTGATTAATTACTTGTGGTACAGCAACGTCCTGTAGGCCTGGTACACATGACAAGCGACGTGAGCCATTGTTGACAGTCGGAACAAAGGCAGACTGCTGGATTTCCAGTATTAATAAGATTTCACTTTATTTCAAACATGGAACTATAAAGAAAATATTGTCTTTAGATTCTCTTTCGTCGTTAAAAACGACAGAAACAAACAGATATTTTAAGTGACAGGTTATCTCATTATATTTTAGCCCAAAATTGTTGTATTGAGACACGATTTTTTTAACTAGACTTTATTATTTGCATTTACAAATAATTGTTGCGTATAGATCTTTTGCTGCTGAGTAATTGGCCTCAAAATGAAGTCAAAATTTGCCGCGACAATTTTTGTTCTTCTTTGACTTGAATAGATATCAGAACGACCTGCTGAAGTACTATATTGATCATACCACTACATTCTGGGTTCGAAGTTGTATCGATAACCCAATTTACACACTTATCTGGCCGCTAAAACTGTTTTCACAAGGGATAAAGGTTGACGTTTTCAGCGGCGCGTACGAGTTATCGAGGTGACAGATCATTGAAGAGTATCTTCTGAACCAGTGTACAATGAGATTTAATATTTTGCACAGTTTCAGTTGGGGTCTGGGTTTACTTCCTTGCAAAACCTATGAGAGGGAGAGTCGAGTGCGAGCCATAAGTTGTTTTTGATCCAGTTTATTTCATCTAATTTCCGCATTTTCCTAATGGAATTCACTATTATTTCGTGCTGGAAGCTCAAGTACGGGAACAAAATAGAATTGTATAAATTGTAGTATTAGTGTGTTCATTTATCAATAAAAAAATTGACACTTTAAAACTAAAAATAAATAACTTACGTAGACTTCTTTTCGTTTGTGTAGATATTTTCTTAAAAATTTCGATCATTTATTCCCAGGAATAAATCTCTGTTCCTGTAGTCCACAATTTGCATGTTTAATATAACGGAACTCAGTATGAGTATGAATAGATCTTAATCCAGAGAATCGATTGATATCATCTGAGTAGAGATCGAAATGTCCGCTGTGTTCAAAGTTTAGAAATAATTGGGATTCTACAAATGTTAACTTATTTTTTGTTTTACAAAATATTCTGTCCACGATAAATATACAGCGGTAACAAATATAGACAGTGCTGCCAGGATTCCTTAAATTTTCCTAGTGGAATTCACATGTTACGACATTTATTAATCAGAAGAATTGATTTGTATATATTCAATTTTGTTTACAACATCAGTCACTATAATGTCTTGAAAATACCCTAAGAGGACCACCGATAGTGATAGAAAAATCGTATATTTAATTATACTTTATGTAATATACTTATTCATTTAATTACTTTTTAGAATCATTTTATTTTTAATTTTAAATATTATTTTATAAATTAAGTCATAGTAATATAGATATTATAAATGAAAAGTCCACTTGATAAGCTGGGCTGTTTGGTATTTCGTCGTTAAAGAAACCGAGAGCATTGTCACCTGAGGTAAAACTCGCGACACGTGTACAGCTCCTAAGAAACAATGTACTTGGAGTCTAGCGCTAGTGACAGCAGGAGGCATCCCCGCTACTGACAGGGTAGCGAGCGACTGGTTGCCGCGCCTCTTCCAGCACGTTAAAATGCAACACGAGATGACGGATTGGTTTCGGATTGCGATTTTGAAATGGTGCGTGTATAAGATGCCACCAATTCCTTCGAATAATTTTGTCTCCTTCTTTAACCAAAAATGAATTCGGTTGATCACCCAAGTTTTACTATTGCTCCGTACTTGCCCATATCTACAACCCACACTGTCGTTTATGGATAAATTTGGTAAGGTTCTAGCACGATATCTTTTCTGATAATTTTTTATTTGTTTATAGTTTATAAACTTCTCTTTCGCTTGGACTTCGTCGTTTTGAAAACCACAGCGGTTGCAGTGGTTTTCAATGTGAGCTTGATTCTTTCCTGTCGGAGTTTCAACGCGCTGTGGTGCTGCCCTCCGTTGCGCATAAATCTTGTTCACGGTGACAACTTCAAAGCCGTTACAACATTTCTGTTTGTGTAAACAACGGCTCAGCCTGCCGCGCCATCTCTACTGCTCTGACGAGCGTCAGGTCTCTGATCAATTGCAGCCTTTCAGAGAGTTTGGCGTCTTGAACCCCTTTCACGTACCCGTCTCTAATTAATTGCTCCTTCAGATTTCCATACTCGCAACGATCGGCCATTGTGTGTAAAAGGGTTATGAACTCGTCTACCGATTTTCCGGTTGCTTCCACCTTCCCTTTAAATTGAAATCTTTCAAATATAATATTTCTCTAAGGCAAGAAATAATCTTCGAAAGCTTGTATGTTGCCCCTTCGGCATTTGGCACGACTTGCTTTAATATTTCCTCAGACTTTTCGCCCGCAGAATAACAAATAATATCGATTTTTTCTTTATTTGATTTGTGTCAGGTTCGAGATGGAAATAAATCTTTCAAACCTTTTTGCCCACGTTGTCCATTCTTTTGGATTATTAAAATTGAATGGGCTTGGCGGTTTCACTGGTACTGCCGCCATATTGTTACTCTGTGCATTCATTTCACGTACAGTTCCAGAAAGTTTTTATTATTATTAAACTACTTGCTTGGCACGCTGGAACACTGGTTTATGACTTACTTGCCCTTTATATGAGCACTTGATTAGGGTTAAACACTTCTGACATCGTGAGACAGGGATTAAAGGAAAACACATCTGGTTACGATCAAGGCTGTCTCGAGACTGACGCTTGTTGCATCCACCATAGCATCCCTCGACAGTATTGCTGAGCCCCTCTACAGGGTTGCCTGACCTCAGAGGCAGACAAGCAGTCACTCTCGTTACAATTTTCCTAAAGTTGTCTATTTTCCCTTTCACTGTGATATATTCAACCACTTTACATTTCTTTTTGCTGCTTTGCACTTCATATCTATCTCTTTCTACAGGCGTCTGTTCTGCTATTTACCATTTTCATCTAACGTTTTTATATTGGCTACTTTCATGAATCGTTTTTATTATTTCTTGTGTTATCCATGCGTGGTCTGAGCTTTTCTTTCATTTTTTGTCGGCTGCTCTAGTTACTTCTTCCTTCAAGAGTGCCCTTTTCTCTTCTATATTGTTTCTTTCTCCTTTTTCTATTAATGTACTCTTGATATCTTCTTTAAAACTCTGAAGCCTTCCTGTTGTTTCAGCTTTTTTAATTCCTGTCTCTCTTTTTTCTTGAGTTTCTTCATTTTCATAATGAACAGATTATGGTCAGAGTTATTTCTGTCTCACGATTATGTAGTCCAATTGATACACGTCTTTTCCCCAGGCTTCTTCCACGATTAGTTTTCTTTCATGATTCTTGAACCAGGTATTTGTCACTACTAATTTGTGCTCCATGCAACTAGCTTGTTTATGATTCTTTTCACCAAGTCCATAGTCCCCAACTACATAACTTTCTCTTCCATTTATTATTACTGTGTTTCAATCACCCATTATCATCAAACTCTCCTTTCCTTAAACATTCATTATTTCTTCAATTTTTTGAATATCTTCTTCCTTGTGGGAATATAAACCTGTATTGTTGCCATTTGCTGTGGTTTTGTGTTAATCTTTACGGTAACTAACCTTTCACTATCTTGTTTATAATAACTTATTCTTTTTATTAATTACAAGACCTACCCATGCATTCCCTCTATTCGCTTGTGTGCTAATCACCCTATATTCATCTGACCAAAAATCTTTCTCTTCCTGCCATTTAACTTCATTAATTCCTACTATATCTAACTTCAGCCTTTGCATTTCCCTTTTTAAATTCTCTAATCTATCACCACAGTTCAAACGCTCCGATTCGTAGAACGCCACTTTTTGTTTTTTTGGTGACATCCTTCCGAGTAGTCCCCACCCGGAGATCCGAATGGGGACTATTTTACACCCGGAATATTTTACCAGAGAGACTTCCATCATATTGTTATGCATTTAGCATTCCATTTACGCGGAAATTAAAGACACGGCTGTAGTTTCCCCTTGGCTTCAGCCGTGCAACAGTAACACTTTTAGCTTTTCCAGCCATGTTTGTCCAACAATGAGCCATTTCTGGATCACTATCCTTGTGCCTCAACCCGGTAATAGTGAGTCCTGTTGCCCCTCGCGATGCTAGTTTTTGTTCGTCCCGAATAATCGATACCACCAACATCTGGGTAGCTGTCCCCACTTCGTATCCTGGGGAGACGTCCGATGGGTTATTCTTTCTATACACCCATCCAAGCATAAATAAAACTACATCTACTCATACACACATGCATATATTACTCTATATCTTATTACCATATAATTTCACCATGTTTTTCCTTATCGATGATTCCCTACACCGTCTTGACGTAAAAATTCACCCTTCTGTTTAAACATAATATTCATTACTGTTAATGACTTACGGCCTATCCAAATTTATTTTAGTATATTTAAAACCTCGATTTATATTAAGAAAAATTTATTACTTTAGTATAAGTCTCGAAATTTACTCTCATTACAATGTTACGCACAGAATTCCTTATAACTATTTATTAACAGTATAAAACAACTGTTAAATAATATTCTACCATCGTATGTCACAATACCGTCTGCAAAAACAGACAACAATCCAAAATTATGGCCTAACATCGGTTGTCCCGATGCAACAATTCCCGTTCCACGTTAACTTCACTACAATCGGCCAAAAAAAAATTATTAAAACCTCTGTTACTATTAATAAAATTATTCTTAAATCTCAAATTTTACTTAATATTTTTTTGAACACTCGAAGAAAATTGCTATTTAATACTTTACTAACGCATTACTGCTTCTAACATCTTATAAAGTTGCTCCTTTTCTAATAAAATTTACAAAAATCGAAAATGATTGTCTTGTACAGGTACCGTAACAATACTCCTTTCTGTGTTAACCGCACTATAAACTGTTTATTTATTACGGCCTATAAAAGTTTGAATTATTTTATTTAAAACCACAATTAAAAGATTCGAATTGATATTATACTTTGTTTCCAATTATTACTGTTCGTTGGCTAATATGAATACGCGTGTCTCGTAATAGAAAGGAATTAAAATTTTCTTAGTGATCCTTGCTAATTATGTTTGCTTATATGTACAATCAAAATGTAAACATATTTGCGCTATAAATACCTGTGGTTCCGAAGATCCCAGCATCGCTCCGTTCATTCGTCTGCATTGCGATATCACAAATTACATTTTATCAAAAATTGCACACACAAACGATACTTATCATTGCTCTCATCTGTTCTTATTTCCTACATTTAATTGCCTTTAAATAATGCAACCATTAAAACAGTCAAAATCCCTATCTACGGCACATCACACGCGAAAAAACGTTAAAATGCTGCTCTAACTTCTTGGTGGCTGCACGCGCCATAGTTACTATATTAACTGGAAACGCTCACATACTCAAGACAACAAGAAAATTACCCACATTTCTTTAGACAGTGTGTCAGAACAGCGTGACAGACACACTCAGTGACTAATTGAAATTATGGCAACAATCGACACCCAACAAAGCCCTCAACTAAATAAAATTACAACCAATTATGTCGGCAAAAATTCAATTACTATTTATTTAATATAATTACGTCATTTGCCCATCTTCGTGGACTTCGTCAGTTAAATTTTTTAATAGAAAAAACTATTACAGATGTGTCCTGGATTGTGTCCAATTTTGTTATGCCTTAACCGTTGTTGGACACAAAATTATCCCCATCTGTTACAGTTTAGACCATTTATAAATGTTCCTGATGAAGTCCACAACGGTGGACGAAGCATCATAATTATATTAAATAAAAGTTGATATAACTGGCGGCATTTTTATTTATTATTCTTAATGTCAGACAATTGATTTTTGAAAGCCAATAACTGTCTCAGGAATAGATTACAACAATAGAAAAGTAATTGAAAAAACAGTCAAACAAAATACAGAACACACACAAGTAAAAAGTCCATTACTTTCATTGTTAATGACAGCATTTTTGACTACTATAAAATTTATATTAAATAGTAAAACACAACTTTAAAGAAAATGGTATGATTATTGTTTGATAAGGAAGTTCATTTGATTTAATTTTGCACTATTATAAACTTTAATTTTTTTAATGTAACAACTATACTGTTTACATATTTTGTAAGTAAAGTAATAAATTAACTATAGTTATTAAAAAGCATTTAAACAATGGAAACAAATTTAGAAATACCACTAAGAACCATCTTCTTTGCAAGCAATACACTGCAAATGTAGAAATAACAAACTAGTGTATTTTAAGTGCCATAAACGTTTATATTGTCATATTAAGTTATAATTTATTATTAGCATAATTGAATTCTGTAGATAATTTATTACTAATATTCAAAGAGTGAGGCTTATGGTCGCATTGTGGAAATAAATGCCAGAGAATCCACATTGTAAGCTTAGAACCAAAACTCACAAGTCATGCACAGAGTGATTTCATTAAGAAGGTTCTTAAATAATTGAATACAGGCTATCTACTTGGAGAATATAACTTTTTGTTCTTCATCCGAGGATGAACAATATCATCCTTGCAGAAATGTGTGTGAGCTCAGGAAGTGTATATGTTATGGAACACCACCATCATGGTGGAAATGAAATATTACACTGGTTATTTTAAAGACATCAGGCATTGGTCACATACCTCTTGGTCCATTCACACTAACAAATAACAATAACAAATGTGAATTTCATAGTAAATAAGCATAATAATTTTATATATGCAAGAACAGTTTTCTTCAATTTCTTTCTGTGTTATGTTATAGAATGTTTGTTCCTATACTTCTTTTTCTATATACTCTATTCACGTTATTCAGTAAAACATTTGTTTGCAGATTCGTCAAATAGCCCACGTCGTGTATCGTCAAAGGGTTATTCCTTTCTCGAATCTTTATCATCAGACATTCCCATGGTACAAGCACATCCTAAGGCCCAACCATACAAAGCAAACTTCAAGAATACTAAGAAGGAGCTGGCCAAAGTCCTCTTTGAACTTTTTAACACTGAAGTGTTTGAAAATAAGGTAAATTTTTTGTGTCAAGCACCATTCTCTTATATCCATGTTATTTAAAAGATTGCCCAATTTGGAGACAATTTTTTTTGCAAATTTTAATTTTTTTGTTTATGTTTAATTTAACACTTAATATAACCTTTAGATGATTTTCTTATAAAATAAATTATATTTTAGCTTCCAGCCGACTTAAATATCATATGGAATACAAGGCTGCGGAAAACAGCAGGATTGTGCTACAACAGAGGTAGCCCTACTACAGGTAGAAGGCGTGTTTCCAGAATAGAACTTTCAGTCAAGGTGCACATCATATAATAGCCTTTCTATTGTTATTGTTGTGAAAGAAATTGATTGACTAGAATGAATTTATTTTTCATATTAATAGTTTTTATTTCACTGATAACAAAGGAGGATGTTTTCAATCTATCCCTTTATAAACATACAAAAATGATATGGAATAACAATTAAATGTCTTCTGCATTTCTGGGTGAAATTATTTGAACCGTAGCAAGAGAATAATATGTTATTAAGACCAATGTTTTCCTTAATTGTTTTTAAAAAGTGCAGTTTGAAAGCGGCAGCCTTGTTATGGGAAATCCATTGACCCTCACATTGCATATATTTTTTGGCCAAGTTTTTTGTGTGAATCATTAATGCCTTTCTATATTTTTCCAGAGTTCCATAAATGGTATATTCATAAAACTGTATTCATTTGGTAAATTGGAATGGATAATTTATACAAATACTTCACCATAAAATTAGAAAAATATGTACTTATCAACTTAATTGACATTTGACTACCATGCACAGAAAACTCTCCAATATTAGACGGTACTTGAATTGTCATTGTTTATCACCTTAGCTAAGGACTGCCAAAACATTATGTCTCAGTGCTGACAATTTATGCATCAATCCAGATCTGTACAAATAAGAATTGTGTCCAGCTTGAAGGTACCTTAAATAAGTAAATTAGCCACATCATAGCTCTCTGTGATGTAACATGTAGAGACATGTTCTATTTGTTTTAAATTTTCAGCAATGTTACAAAACAAATTCTAACAAGCCATCTAATAATGAAATTTCACAGTTTAGTTAACTTCCGCAGGTTTTCCCGGTGAACTAATTGTTGAAAGGATTCTTGGGTTTGCAGCCGGGTGGCATTGTAAATACACAATGTTTCGTCGGGGATAACAGGCTACATGAGGGTGATCCTGAAGCAGGCAACTTAATAGCATAGGAAGGGACTTCAAAAGGGGGGATTTGGAAGGTAGCCCAGGGTTGACTTGGGCCCCCAGGCTATAGTGTAAGGATCATACCTGGTGTTTCACCTAAAGTTGATGCAGGGAAAACCCCTAGAAAACCTGCATCAGGTAGGTCGGGCCAGTGGGTACTACTCCTGCGCCCTGCTGATGACGGGAGATTGGATTGCTGTGGGAACGCAACAGACAGGCCTCCGTGCCTTGATCAGTATTGAGAGGCAATTGGCCGACTGGTCCAATGGGATCATCGAACAACTCTTACCGTATGCCGAAGGTCTTTGACCCCCATACATACACCTCTCAAACTGCCCAAGGTTGTCTCAGCCTGCAGGAGCCTTAAATTAGCTACCTTGGTCATGGACCAAGGGGGGAGGGAAAGATGAAAACCAGGAAGGAGGAAGTCAACCTCCACCTGGCTCTCACTCATTTCCCAGCAGGATATCCTCCTGCTTCTATCAATCCCTATGACTAGTCCAGTCGATGTTCTGTCTCTTTATAGAGACTGGCTTGGTGTGAGCTCCCTAGCGTCGGCTATTGATTGGCCGCCCAGGACCGCCTGGGACACGAAACCGTCGCGGAGTAATCTGATTGGTGGAAGCACTGCCCCCCCCTCCATACGGCAACCAGTGGCCAATCAATAGCCGACACTAGGGACCTCACACCAAGCCAGTCTCTATAAAGAGGCAGAACATCGACCAGACTAGTCTGTTTCAGGAAAATTCACATCTATCAACGCAGAGTAGATTCCAACGAGGAAGGAACTCCATTCTGAAGCACAGGAGGTTAAACCTCCAGTTAGACGTCGCTGCTGCTGCTGCCGGACTAGTCATTCCACCTGGAAGATGTCGACGGTGATTGTCGACGAAACGTTGTGTATTTACAACACCACGGCTGCAAACCCAAGAATCCTTTCAACAATCACAGTTTAGTTTTAATATTTCCACATATAATTTTATTAAGCCTTCTGACAGGTCCAATAACTTTTTCTGAATATTTTTCAACCTTTTAATCCAATACATTGGGTCTTCCACAATTCTTCATATTTATTTGCTCTTCAATAATGTCATATATCAAGCAGATTATTCTAGATGTTTGTGATCCAGCTATCTTCTGTCTGACATACTGTTTTCAATGTGGACTACATCATTTACTATTCTTTGTTCCTCTTCATTTGTTACCCTACCTATTCTCTTTACTTTTTTCATACTTCTCCTGTATAATATTTCAATCTTTTCAGAGTATTTCCTTCTCTTTGTCAGAGTATCAATTTTTGTAATGTGTATATTCTATTAAGGCACTTGATCAAGTGTTTATGGAAACAAAGTTCAGGTTACTTGTGACCAATAATCTTATCTTTGCTCTAATTTGGTAATAATTCCCATACATTCAGTGATGTCACATACACTGTAATTTCAGAATATTTGAAGCTTGACATTCTATGTCCTATTAATATCTGCACCTTCATCAAGCTAGAGAACAATATTTAAAACTCAATTTTTTGCCTACATCATTACTCTGATGCAGAAAGCCAGTTCTCAAATGCAAGAGTTAGAGACTCATGACTAAACTCTGTACTTGATCTCCATACCAAGTGATTCCTATTTAAAATGTTGTTCTTCCTCTTTCTACTTAATCAGTTTCTCAAATTAAGAGTGGTAGAGATTATGAAGTGTGTGCAGAATGATAGAAATAATAGTTTTAGAGTATCATACGAATGTGCCATATTTTGATGGAGCTGTAGCTTATCATTCATGAAGCTCACATTGGTGATTGAATAAATTTACTCATTATTGCCAAATTGCATTGTTGTACCTACTCACCTATTGGCTTTAATTATTCCTCTACCAAAATGCTTCACCCAGTCTATCACCACATACTCTTGTATATGCTGCTCACCTTCAATACTAAAATTTAAATGAAAAAATTAGGTACTCATAACACATGACTTCGAAAACCATGCTTTTCCATGTATAAAGTGTTTGTTCCAATAATAGTCACAATAGCTTGCATTTTTTGTCACTATAGTGTGTGGGGTAAGAATAGAAGGGTGACCAATGCAAGAATATGTTTGGCAATCAGGGTGGATGTGGCCTGCAATAGTTGTGCAGTGTTAAAAAGATTAGCACATTGAGCTCTCCAGAGCTACATCAAACCAGTCTGTAGACTGGATACAACAACATATGGATTTAATCCCTGTCAGTCATAGTTTCTGTCTCATCTTTAGACCGTCATGAATATTTTAATTTCTGCTGTAAGTTCATTAGGAGCTGACATTAATGCTCAAAATCAATAATTCGGCAATTAGATTATTATTTCATATTACCTGCAATACTTTTGGTTTTTTTACTGTTTTGTACAGTATATTGGAAATGTGCCAATTCATTTTTGGATTTTTTTCCCATGTAATCAAGATGAGAAAATATGGGTATCTTACACAATGGCACAACTTATTCAAGATTATATGCTATATGTTGGCAAGTTATTAATTATTAACGCTCAAAATTTCATCACATTAAAATATATTTAATATTATTACAGCTTCTAAATTCAATTTAAAGCCTTTAAATTATAAAAAATAAATTACACATTTTCAAAATTTAATGTGTGCTAATTTTTTTATTTATATTCCTCGCTAATGAACTCTTGAATTTACTCTATTTCAGGTATGCAGCTCAGCAGATCGTTTAAGAGATACAATTATTCATGAAATGTGTCATGCTGCTGTATGGATTATAAACCATATAAGAGATGGTCATGGGCCATATTGGAGATACTGGTATTTATTTTTATCTATAAAATTGGTAGCAATTTTCTTAAATATAATAATATTTATACCCATCTTATCTAATTGACTAGTAGAAAATACATTTCTGGCTATAACCCTCCTCTTATTTCTCCGTACTTATCCTTCCTGCATCCTGCTCTCTTCCTTACCCTAATCAATTATTTATAATAAAGATAGCATAACATAGTCCAGTAATACTTAGAATAGGAAAAAAAATGGACCTAACAGATTTAACAGAATTGAGAATTCTGAGAAATTTTGTGGACATCACTCACTTTCAACACTTATTAAATTTTCTCTAATTAACTTAGTAGTCTGCAGTGAAATTAATCTGATATAAAAATACTTCGACAAAACAGAATACAGTAATTTTCCCCAAACTATCTCATTCTCTTTATCATATGGTATATTATATTTATGAATCTAATAAGCCACCCTTTCTATTTCATATTAATTTTATTACAATATTTTATCTGTGATATTCATTGAAAGTATTTGAAAATAAAAAAGTGGCTTACCTGATATGTAATATGTATTGAATAAGAAAAACTATTTGCATATGATTTAACATAAAAATTATCTTTTATTTAAATATAAAATATAAAACTTAATTGTGAGCATGAATCTCGAGTCTTATGGAAATATCAAATATTAGTGGGTATATTACTAAAAATAAATAAAATAGAAACCACCAGAGGCAAGAAACATGTAGGTTGGTTGGTACATCACCAAGGCATTGTCAATCTTCATCCTTTGCATCCTTGCAAGTCTGACAAGATAGTTTCCTTGTGATTACAATCTATTATCATAAGTCTTTGACAATTGTGGACTTCTCTAGCCTCGTCCAATGAGACAGTACTGAACTTTAATGTTTCCTTTCTGGCTGATAAGATGACTTATAATTCATCACTTAAATAACTAAAATGAAAATGATTCAGAATTGGCTGGCGAGTTATTTTAAATTTACCTGATGAAGTCCACAGATATGGACAAACTGTCATAGTTTTATGTTAAAATAGTCTAGAAATTTGTCTTGTAAAATATTATTTTCTCTAGGGCAATGAAAGCTGTAAAGCGTTTTCCTGAGCTCCCTAAAATTGAACGTTGTCATGATTATGAAATAGAATCTAAATTCACATATCAATGTGAAAACTGTGGCTACAGGTGAGTACATTTTTTTTCTGACATAATAGCAATTATCATATCATGTAAATTGTGGTTAACTTAACATTATCATAAAGGAAAAGGTTGAAAAAATATTTAAAATCTTTGCTCTAAAAGATTTTTACTACACTTAAATTTTGTAAATAGTTTTTACACATTTATTATACTAAATTTTAACTTGGGTGTGAATGAATTGTGAAGTTTACTCGTCAAACAAACTGCTCCTGTATTTTCATGAAAATATTTATAAAGTCGTGAGTAAATATAAAATTGATATTCATGTGGAGCAAATTATTCAGAGCAAGAATATAATTAATAATCAAATGTCCTAATACTGAAATAAGTCAAATTGAATAAGATTGCTCAAGAAAATGCTCCAACCTTTAACCTTTTTTAGCATATTGCCAATGTGAATAAAAAATATTTTGCTCAGCTGAAATCCTTGGCGTAGTTCATTAGGTCATTTGTACTTGTTTTTATATCTACAGACTATGTTGAAATGATTTTTCAATGTTGAGAGCCTTTATGACTAAAATACATAATAAATGGGAAATGTTCAGGGAACACAGAATGTTGTTTGATGAGTGTTCCTGTTGCCTGTCATGTATAATATATTTTGTTATATAGGCAATGCTTAGTTAGTCTAATGGGAAATTAAAATGTGATTGAACCTCTCTTTTGGATGAATATTAGTTCAGTATATCCAGCAACCAGTACAACACAGAGAATAGATTGGTGAAGTTATTGTAGAAAGCAGCTCTTGGAGTTTTCACCAAATAGCTCTTTGAATACATATCTTAATAACTGTTGAATCTGGAAAAAAATGGTGGAAATTCACAATGAGGTATACTTGAGGTTACCAAGATTGCAAATATATAACTAGGTTTTTGCAAAAATGAATACAATGGCTCAAAGGATAGGGAAGTTCACTTTTACATCAATAAATAGTTCTTCATATTCATTTATGCTATAAATATATTCTGTTTATTACATTTTGATAAATCAGATATAAAGATATTGAAGGTGCATTCAGATTCTTGTTCAATTAGTAGTTATATTTTAATTGCATGAGTAACAAAATCTGTTCTTTTACATTAATGAATATGTCATTCAGTTATGTGACACTCAATTTTTTATTAAAACATCCTTTTGACTCTGAAATTTAATATTAACAATGTAAAATATAATTTTCAGCATTGGCAGACAATCGAAGTCATTAAATTTAGCAACTAAACGGTGTGGATATTGTGTTGGAAAATTTATTTTGCTTGTAAATAAAAGAAAGAAAACTGCTAATGGACAGCTAGAGAAACAGTTAGTAACACCACGAACACCATCAGCATTTGCTTTATTTGTTAAAGAAAATTATAGTATTGTGAAACAATCAAATTCAAATTTTAAGCATGGAGAAGTGATGAAATTTCTTGGGCAAAAGTTTGCAGCCCTTAGAGTACCTGCAACAAACAAAACTTGACAATGAATACTTTGTTTTAAAAGTGTTCTTTTTCTTCTTCTTAACGTTTATTTATATTAATTGTATTGACTTGTTAATGTATCAAATTAATAAAGTTAATTTTTAAGTTTTTTAAGTACTTATTTTCTTTCAGTCCAAAAACATAAGTGACTCTGAATCAATAATTATTGTAAAGAAATTTATTGGATTTCTTGGGTTCATATATATTGTTTTATCTGTGACATTCATCTTTATCAAAAATGGGACATCTTCCTCGATGACTCTTTGCTGTGTTCAGTTTAAGTATGTTTTGATATGTGGCAATTCATGTGAATGTATATATATATATATATAATGTAATGTGGTAATGAAGGATGTAATTCCATTGTAACATATATTATTTAACACAAACACTAAACTCAGCTATACATGACTTTGATACCAGAAGTAAAAACAATTTACACAACGAAGGGAAGTCTCTAACCGTAAAACAAAACTGTACATTACAATGCTATTAGCATATTTAATAAACTTCCCACCTCCATTAAACAATTAAAAATAAATCCAAACAAGTTCAAATATGAACTAACTAACTTCTTACTAAGCCACTCCTTCTACTCTGTTGAAGAATTTATGTAGCTGATTGTATCATAGGGTAGATATTTATAATTATGAAAGAACATTAATAGAACCCAACTTTTTTAGTATAGGATGTAAAATTATTTATCAATTTTATATATAAGGTACAAATTGTATGTCTTCTGTATAGAACTTAAGAAAATCTGATTATAAGTAAAAAATTAATGAATAGTTACAGTATATTTTAATATTAATAAAGCAATCTATGTAAAATCTCTGACTCGTTCCACATCCTTGAAGCTTGTGCTTCTCTATAGGATTTGTGGAATATGATTATACTTATACAAACTGTTGCGTATATAGTCCTTTCGGATCCCTGGGTGAGTACGGATAGTATTGAGTAAACAGTATATACTTTAGATTAGCACTTTATTTAGCATAACATGACACGACTTGTATGGATGCACTCTGTATAACAACTGTTCGCACATTCGAATTGTCAACGGGTCCTCCCCACTCTCGCGTCAGCCGGTGGCGCTTTCTGGAGGCGCGCCACGAACGAAACATTCTAACGAACAAACACAACATTCCTCCCCCCTAAGTTTCGTAGTCCGATAAGTAGGGTGGAGGACGACGTTTCCTCGCAGGCAAGGACCTCGCCCTTGCTTGGGTCCCAGGAGTCGACGGACTTCGGATCGGCGTTCCTGACGAATCCTGGATTGAAGTTGCATCAGGTGGTTCATGGTTTCCTGCAGGTGGTTCCTCTGGATCAGCTGCGGCGGCCATGGTCCGAGTCGGATGAATCTCTGACTCGGGTTGAATCTCGGAGTCCTCTTCGGGTCTATCACTGTTGGTCGGATCTGTACCATTGATACGTCGACGGAGTTGATCGACGTGACGACGCCAGACATGTCCATCAAGGGGTCTGTCTGCACGCGGTAGGTTACTGGACCGGTTACCTCGACGACTGTTGCTGGAACCCACTTCGGATAGTTTCCAAAGCCCTTCGCGCAAACTTTGTCTAACGGCGCGAAGACTCGGAGTCGTGGATTGGCTCTGGCATCTGCTTGGAGTTGTTCTTGCTTTGACGACATTTCCGCTGAGAAATCGGGGTGCAGACGGTCTAAGCAGGTCTTGAGGCGACGTCCCATTAGAAGTTCGGCGGGGCACGTGCCTGTAGTGGCGCTTGGAGTAGAATACTGGGCTAGCAGGAATCTTGCGAGCCTCAGGTGCCACTTTCCAACAATGATTCGCTTCAGCGCATCCTTCGCAGTCTGAACCATTCGCTCGACTTGTCCGTTCGAAGACGCATGCTTGGGAGCGACGGCGATATTGTGAATACCATTATTACTGGCTAACTCCTGGAACTCGGCGCAGGTGAAGCCAGTTCCATTGTCGGACACGATGGTGTCAGGAATACCATGCGTAGCGAACAATGGTCGTAGTGCTTGAATTGTCGAAATAGCGTCTGTCGATTTTACTCGAATCACTTCCAACCATTTGGAATACGAATCGACGACTAGAAGAAATATGCAACCTTGATATGGGCCAGCGTGATCGATGTGAAGTCGAGACCACGGCTTCTTAGTACATTCCCATGGGAAAACAGGTGCTTTCGGTGGTGCATGATGAGTTAACTGGCACGTCTCACATTGGTTGACGACGTCCTCGATCTGCGCGTCGATGCTCGGCCACCAAACGTAGCTCCTGGCTAGTGCCTTAGTCTTGACGATGCCTTGATGAGAATCGTGCAACGTCTCAAGAATGTGCTGCCTTGCTTCGCTCGGAATAACGACGCGGCAACCCCACAGCAGGCATCCTCTATGAGCTGATAATTCATGTTGACGCCGGATGAATGGCGTGAATTCGTCGCTCAACTTTCCTGCAGGCCATCCCCTCCACACCCAGTTGAGGACACGCGACAGGAGCGGGTCCTTCGATGTCATTTTCGCAATCTCCGAAGCTGTAAGCGGCGGCTTGTCCAATGCCTCAAGCAAGAGGACCTCGCACGGCGGCGGAACTTCGAGTTCGTCGGTGGGTAGAGGTAATCGGCTCAATCCGTCAGCATGGCCAATGGTCTTCCCCGGCTTGTAGACCAGCTTGTAGTCATAAGCTCCCAGCAAAAGACTCCATCGCTGCATGCGTGGCGATAGCATGTCCGGAGTAGGCTTGTCTTTAGCCAACAAACCAAGAGCGGCTTGTGGTCCGTCCGGATCTCGAATATCTGACCATATAAGTAATCGTGGAATTTTTTAACGCCGCGTATAATCGCAAGTGCTTCCTTGTCGATTTGGGCGTAACGACGCTCGGTATCGTTCATCGTCGCTGAATGAAAAGCGACGGGTGCCTCCACTTCCGGTGCCAACTGGTGTCCCAACACAGTTCCGGTACCGTACTGTGAAGCATCACACGTCAATATGATGGGCTTCTTGGGGTCAAAGTGGACGAGAAGAGTGTCCGATGACAGCAGCTTCTTAACTCCTGTGAATGCGGTGTCATGAATTTGAGTCCACTTCCACGGCGCTCCTTTGTCCAGTAAGCGATGCAGTGGCTCCGCGATGTCGGCCTTGTTACGAAGGAAGACGTGGTAAAAATTCAGCAACCCCAGGAATGCTTGCAATTCCTCTTTGCATTTAGGTCTCGGCGCATTTTGGATAGCGTCGATCTTGTCTCTAGTAGAGACGTTCTTATCAACCAGATAACCCAGGAATGTAACGCTTGTAGTCCCGACGATGCATTTTTCTCGATTCGCTCGAATGCCAGAATCAGAAAATCGTAGAAGCACCTCGCGTAAGTTTCCTGCGAGTTCTTCCGGCGTAGCACCCTTGATTAGCACGTCATCAAAGTATGGAATGACTCCGGGAATCCCAGCCAGCAACGTTTCGATGAATCGTTGAAAGATGCCTGGTGCAGTGGAAACCCCGAATTGCAACCTCTTGCACTTGAATGCGCCTCGGTGAGTGACAATGGTCTGGGCCATTGCGGATGCATCATCGACGGTGAGTTGTAAATACGCTTGCGACAAGTCCAGTTTTGCGAAGTGACGACCTGCTGCGAGTTCGGCGAGGAGTCGGTTGACGGCAGGTACTGGATACGGATCTTGTCGAAGAGCCTTATTAATCGTGCATTTGTAATCTTCGCATAGACGAATAGTACCATCGGGTTTCAGAATAGGGACTACTGGAGTAGCCCATTCGGAGTCGGCGACTGCTTCAAGAACTCCTTGATCTATCAGTCGGTCGATTGCCACATCCACCTTCGGAGTAAGCGCGAAGGGCAATTTCCGAGCCTTGAGTCGGATAGGATTAACCATCGGATCCAATCGTAGCATTACCGGCGGTCCTTTGTATGCCCCCAGTTCCTCACTGAAAACGTCGGGAAACTCTGGCAACACTGCCTCTGGCGACGTCGAACTCACGCGTAGAATACCATCGAGTTTGATTCCCAGCGCAGTAAACCAACTCAATCCCAGAAGACTTCTCCTTTCCTTCTTCGAGATTAGTAGTGGCAACTTTCCATTGAATTTTCCGTAGCAGACTGGGACATCCAACATGCCTACAATCTCCACAGTTCGCTGGTTGTAGTCGCGAAGAATATACGGCGACTTCTTAAAACGAGGTAATTTATTACCGTAGATCCGACGACAAGTTTCCAGGTCTATGATTGAAACTTTCGCACCAGAATCCACGTCCATTTCTATTGATACTCCATTTACTCGCACGACGGTCTTGATTTTGTTCGCAGTGGACGATATTTCGCACGTCTGGATATGCTGGAGGTTGTATACACTCGTCTTGGAAGGCTTCTTATCCTTTGGAGTCGGCGGTGGGCGACGAGAAAAACTTCCACGGTCCCCTTGCGAGTTCTCCGCAGGCTTCGAACGACAAACACGCTCGATGTGTCCCTTTTTCTTGCAACGGCGACACTCAGCATCTCGAAATTTGCAATTATTACGAAGATGACTACCACCACAGCTGGCACAAGCTCCGATTGAATTCTGTCCACCTTGTGGCTTAGCGGAACACTTGTTCGACCGTTGGCGTCGGTTTTCGTATTTCGAAGGATCCGTGTTGACTAGATTTGCATTTATAGTACCAGCACCTCTGATTTCTTTCGTATGTCGGGTAGCAGCTTCGGCTGCTAAAGCTTTTTCCTGTGCGTGCGCGAAGGTTAAAGCAGATTCGGCGAGCAACCGGCGTTGTAGAGCTTCGTCTCGGATACCGCAGACAAGTCTATCTCGCAACGTCAGGTCTAGCGTAGCGCCAAAATTGCAATGTTCAGCTAAACGACGAAGTTCGGCGATATACGTATTAACAGTTTCATCCGCAAGTTGATTTCGACGGTGGAATTGGAACCGTTGAAATATTTCGGATGGTTGCGGCGCGAAATGTGCTTTAAGAAGAGCGGTTATTTCGTCATACGACTTCGTTGACGGCGACACAAGAGAACGAACAACGGCGTACGTCTTTGCCCCACAAACAGTTAAAAATACGGCTCTCTTCTTACCGACTTCCTCGATTCCATTCGCTTGCATATAAAACGCTAGTCGTTCAGCGTAAGCGTCCCACGACTGCGGTTGACTCACGTCGAATTCTTCAATCACGCCTAAGGTAGCCATTTTCTTGAATTAAAATGCCACTTATCTGAATTGTAGTGTGATTGATGACTTGAGTTACGAATTTCCACTTCAGAACTTATATTTTCGACGAACGGAATGTTCACTTTTTGAATGTTCAACTGCCACAGCAATGGCTGCCTAAGTTTCACTTTTGAACTTTGCTCACTTGCTGTTTCCGAGTTGTTTCTTCTCACCCAGGAATCCCATCCTCGTCGCCAGTTGTTGCGTATATAGTCCTTTCGGATCCCTGGGTGAGTACGGATAGTATTGAGTAAACAGTATATACTTTAGATTAGCACTTTATTTAGCATAACATGACACGACTTGTATGGATGCACTCTGTATAACGACTGTTCGTACATTCGAATTGTCAACGGGTCCTCCCCACTCTCGCGTCAGCCGGTGGCGCTTTCTGGAGGCGGCGCCACGAACGAAACGTTCTAACGAACAAACACAACACAAACAAATAGTTTAGTTTTAATCTAACATGGATTTAATTTTTTGCAAGAAAAGCCATTTTGGATGGTTGGTGTTAATGAGTACAGTAATTTGTTGCCAGGTATCTGGGTCTCCTTCTCCTAAGCTCTCCCCACTTTCCACAAAACTAGCTGATTAGAGACTGCTATGGCTGGAGTGACCTATAGTACATTACTGTTTGCATAAGGGAATTGCTTGTGATATGCTGTACAAGTGGAAAGTTTATGTTCAGAATGTAATCATAAAATTTTTAGGATAAGTGGTGATGTAATACCCTCGAATCAGATAAAAAATTGTTTCAAAGTCCTTTCGATAGCTCGGTGTTTTCTTAGTTTACTTTGTAATCATGTCAACATCCTCTGCAACCCCTAGCTTGTAGGTTGACATTAAATGCGCGATGTATTCTGTGCTCGGCCGAAGGTGAATAGTGCACATTTCAAAGACGTTTATCATTGGCTTTTACCTGGCATTAGGGCAAGATGATAAATTTGCAGGGGCTGGGGAACACAGTTGCCGGTTTGTTTACTCGATTGGAGGTGAATTTAGCTTTTTTATCGGAATAAGTCAACGACTTCCAAAGGCTCAGAACGTTAACACTGTTGAAATACGTCCTTGTCATAACACCACCCTTCCTAGTTTTAGGCTGATTCTGATTTTTCACCAATCCTGATCAATTTAGTCTTGCATCACAATGCCCCCGATTGTAATGGCGCAGAAAGTGCAATCTGGAATGTGATTTTGGCGGGACAGTCCCGATTTATGGAAAGGACGCGGGACAAGTTAGGGGAGAACATAAAGATATCCTCCAAAAATATAGGAATTTTCGGAAAACAACTTTTGGAGACGAAGAATATAAATTAGCATTAACAGAAGGACTTGTGCCTTTTCATTCTATTAATCATACTCATTCTTTCATATCTATGGACTGTACATCACAAGTTGTCAAAAAGTTGTTCAACAAAAAGATGTTCCTGTGCCATGGTCACGAACCACAAAATTGACCTACAGAATACGGAAATACTAGCTAAGGAAAAATCGTCCTGGACCCGGAAAGTCCGAGAAGGCATTGAAATATTTAAGTGCCCCAACAATTTCAATAAGGAAAACGGTTACCGACTAGCACGCAGCTGGCAAACATGCCTGAGGAAACAAACAGATTCCAGGAAGGTAACGAAAAACATTGAGTGAACTACACGTCCCAACGATATATAAGCCACACTGTGTGCACAGAACGATCTCCTAAGGCCGGAGCAATTCGGCTTTAGGAATCAACACTCCAGCTGCTGCGAGTAGTTGAACACGTCACAGAAGGGTACAACCTGGCAAGGTCTACGCTAGCCGTTTTCCTTGACGTCGAAAAGGCTTTCGACAAGATATGGCATAACGGTCTGATACGGCGGCTCAATGACTGTAGGTTTCCGCTGGGACTAATACGGCTGCTGCACTCATACCTCTCACGCAGGACATTCTTCGTTGATGTCAACACCTCCAAGTCCACTATAAGGGGAATACAAGCAGGAGTGCCTCAAGGAAGTATTATTGGGCCAGTCCTACACAACATTTACATTAACGATGTCCCCATAACACTAGAAACCCAAGTCGCCATATTCGCAGACGACACCGCCATCTTTGCTCAGTCGAGGCGACCATCGGCACTTAACAATAAATTACAACGCGCTCTCAGTACACTCGAACCATGCTTAACACGATGGCGAATTAAAGTTAACGTTGGTAAATGCGAGGCACTCCTACTAACACGTAGGGCACGACACGCACGCCTACACAAAGACTGTCGTCTACTCACACTCCACAATCGCCCGATTCATTTCCGAGACGCGGTTAAATACCTAGGAGTTTCACTGGATCCGGCCCTAACATGGAAACTCCACACCACGAACACCATCAGAAAAGCAAACATTACCCTATGCTTAACAGAACAAGCCCCATAAACACTTCCACTGCTCGCGCCCTATACTTAACACTCATACGGCCAATTCTGACGTATGCAGGACCAGTCTGGGGCTTTGCAGCCAAAACCCACCTCCGTAACCTCCAGTTTGTACAAAACAAGGTCCTTAAAATCATCGCCAAGGCACCTTGGAGGGCACGCACTAAAGACGTCCACCGGGAATTGAATATTCTGCCACTAATGGACGTTATCAGAGAACATGTACAGCAAGACACAATTCTCACACAACGCAATCATAAAGCGTCTGGGCAACTATGATCACACCCGCGACACCAGGAACAAACGCCCCAAACACCTCCTCGAACCCAACACCTAATGATTGTCTCTACGTAATTTACTGACCACGCTTGCCAACGGACATGCTCGGCGATCCGGACGTGACGGAGAAGAAGTGGATCGACGCGCATGACACCCAAGCCCAACTACTAACAATATCCTACCAAAAATCACCAAACGCATGTTGCTGTCGCACAAGAGCAGTATTCTAGCTTCTTGTGCCCTTCAACCCCTCTTACTATCGGCACTTTTTTCCCTCAGCCCTACGCTCTTCATTCTGTTTCTCTCACAATCTATCTCCGTGAACGACCGTATTAAAGGATATTATGCCCTCAGGTGCGGATCAAACACAAAATCTCGATCCTTGTGTTCCAGTTAGTGTACTAACAGCACTTGCATAGGGGGTGTAGAATATGGTAGAACCCCGATGCGGGCGGTGCGTGCTTTCAGGGGGCACCGCCCTTGGGCCTTTGACCCATTAAAAAAAACAGAACAACAGTCTTGGCCTAGCCTTGAAAATGCTCGGTGCCTCTGAGCGAAACGTCGGCAAGAACGCCAAACAACATCGTGGCCCAACAGCCCAAAAATCGCCATATAATCCTGATATTAATATGGCCACGACCACAATCAGTAGTTCCTGTGCTATACCAAAATCTGAGGCAATTGTGTTTAATATGATTTCCCTATATATAGTCTTCCAAGACGTTCTGTTTTGACCTCGACAATCCCACTTTGAAGGTATGTTTTATCATTTTGTACTGGTTATTTGATGAAAATTACCGAAAGGTTATTTGATGAAAATTGTCGAATATACACGTATTACAAATAGATAGCCCGGAAAAAAAACACGCGCGACACTGTCCGTTTTTAGTACTGAAAGTTGAGACTCGCAAACTATAGTATCGTCAGTTAGTTAAATATTGCGTATTGTAGATTGAAGTAGAGTTCTAATGATATCAATTTCTAGTAATGTAGCTTGGGTATGGTAAATAAGTGAATAATGATTACAAATTTCCAAATATTTTTCTTTACATTATATCACACTTTTATATTTAAAAATAATTACTAAATAATAATTAAGTATTTAAACAAAAATTGACAAGTAGGATTTACGGAACCTAAAATATACGCGAAGGGTTCCGTTAAAATGTCTGATGTTGGGAAATATTCCATTGCAGAAAAAATTTGGGAAACCCGGCAATGGAAGAAATGGAGTTCACGTTGTTATAGATTGCCCAATTGAGTATCAAAATTTATAAAGTAAAATATTTCGCAAAACATTCCTTGTTTGATAAAATATTTTTTATTCACGATATTCATGCTGTAATAATAAATATTTGCCCAATCATTACTTTTTTCAAAAAATTATTATAATATTTACAATATATTTCACTGTGTCCATTCCGAATGACCTACGTTAATAAGAAAGGCACTTTTTACGCAGAATTTAAATGCTATTTTATGATATAAAAAATGTTTTTTTGGGGCTACATGAGGGTGATCCTGAAACAGTCAATTCCCTTTTAATAGTATAGTAAGGGGATTGAAAAGGAGGGATGCAGAAGGTAGAGCAAGGTAGCCAAGGGTTTACTAGGGCCCCCGGGCTATGGTTTGAGGATCATACCTGGTGTTCCACCTAAAGAGATGCAAGGAAACCCCTATAAAACCTGCATCAGGCAGGTCAAGCATTGGGGACTATCTCACGCCCTTCCAAATGACGGAAGACGAGTTTGCTGTGGGGTCGCAGCATTCCCTTCTCCATGTCTCCACAAGTTTAAGGAGGCAGTTGGCCGACTGATCCAATGGGATCAGCGGACAATTCTTGCCATATGCCCAAGGTCTTCGATCCTAGTAGATATACCTCCTAAAATAGGTGAAGGTGTCTCGGACGTGAGAACTTTGTCAAAAAAACCAGAGAGACTCTCACAGGCACTTCTCAAGGTCACAAAACGCCTGAAAGACGGAATCTCTTATTACAGTACTTCGCGTTGGTGACTTCACAAAATAAATTCTTAACGAATCATAGGTTATAGCGATGTAATTTAGCATAGCAATCTTACAGGCTGATTATTAGTCACGTTAGTGGGAAAGTAAAATAGCCGCCGGAGCATTTAGACGGGCAAGGGAAGGACATTCCCCACTTACGAGAGGTAATTGTTGCAACAATAGCAATTGCTCTCTTCCCTGCATCTCTTTAGGTGAAACACCGGGTACGATCCTTAAACCTTAGCCATGGGGCCCTATTTAACCCTTGGCTACCTTGCTGTACCTTCCGCATCCCTCCTTTTCAATTCCCTTCAATTAAAGGGGAGTTGCCTATTTCAGGATCACCCTCGTGTAGCCTGTTAACCCCCCCCCCCCCCCAAAAAAAAATAAATTGCATGCAAGTGTAATGATCGCTTATGTAATAAGCGAAATTACATTAGCATTGTGTGTTAAAATCAATTTAACGTAACAGCAAAATCAAGGTGATCGCTTTATAGTGTGTATAGTTATTTTTGAAGTTCGTTTGGGTACGAAGGATTGTAATGTCCACACTGACCGCTTGGACGTTTCTGAGAAGCGTAGATTTATGGCCCTAGAACAATACCTGGTAACGGTATTGCTAGAGGCTGGAGGTTAGCGACAGCAAGCCAAGGGGCACTACGAGTAGAGATATAAGCTGAGAAGCATCGCTTATCAACATGACTCGTACATCGAATTGACAACGCCCTTACGAGGTCGCCATCAGCAGATCAAAACAATCTCATACAAATTAAACAAGTCTCTCACTTGCACTCAAAAACAAGGAATAAGATACAGGAGAAATATAACATTTCAGTCTTTCACCAAAATATAAGAAGCTTATCGACCAAAACAGATCAATTGTTATTATCACTATTAGAAACAGAACAAAGTATTAATAATCAGATTGATGTAATATGTTTATCAGAGCATCACCTGAGAGACACTGAGATTGGTTTGGTTAACATTAATGGTTACATACTTCATGTTTCTGCAGATCTGTAAAACAGAAAGGAGGTGTGGCTATATTTGTCTCAAAAAATCATAAGTTCACTGCAGTAGATACAAGTAAATTTAATGAAGAGCTACACTTTGAATCCTGTGCAACTTTAATAGAATTCAAAAACACAAAACTAATCATGGTATTGTGGGGAGCAGAGATGTTGCTCCACACGCAGCAGCATCGCTGAGAGAGACATGGCAACGCTGCACCTCCCCCCAATCTGGCAACAGGCCGAGTGGGGTGCAACCTGCCTCTCTCTCGTCCACTTGCTCAGCTCTCTTGAGACGGACTGGTCGCCCTCTCATGAATAAAGCAAAGTAACGCCACGTGGTCGCCGCTCGTCATTGGACACCCTCGCCCCCAAATTGGTGATCCCGACGCAAGCCGATGGAAGACCAGCAACAGCCAGGCGTTTACAGAGTAGCGCTGAAGCTACCTGCATTTTGGCCCGGCAACGTAGCATTATGGTTCGCGCAAGTGGAGCAGCAGTTCGCCATCGCCGGCATCACACAGGACACCACGCGCTTCTCCCACGTGGCCGCACACTTGGACGGGCGCTGGGCCGAAGAGGTCCAGGACATCCTGATAAACCCACCGGCGTCGGACAGGTATGAGTGCTTGAAGAAAGAGTTGATATCGCGTCTGTCCCCTGCACAGGAGCAGCGGACGCAGCAGCTGCTGACCGACGCCGCGTTGGGAGACCGGTCCCCGTCGCAATTCCTGCGCCACCTCAGGGTTTTGGCGGGAGGATCGGTCTCAGAGGAGGTGCTGCGAGCATTGTGGCTGCAACGTTTGCCGACTTCAATGCAAATGATCATCCGATGCCAACCCCTCGTACCACTGAACGAGGTGGCTAAAATCGCGGACAGCGTCATCGGCTTAGCACCGCTGGATCCGCCGCCATCGCAGAAACCCACGACCACGCCGACCCACGTGCTCGTAGCCGCGCCACCGACCTCGAGCTACGCGTCGAGGCCCTCACCGCGGAACTCGCCGCACTCCGGGGGAGATCGCCGCCTCACAGACCAGCCCGACCACGCTCGCAGCAGCGAGGACGAGCCAGCCGCTCGACGCACGACTCCACCGACGCCGGGAGGTGTTGGTACCACCGCCGATTTGGTAGCCGTGCCCAGCGCTGCGAGCCCCCGTGCAGTTACGCCCAGGGAAACTAGCAGGGCGGCCAACGATTGCAGCCGTTGGCCGCCTACCTGGACGACGCGTGGTCATCAGGGACCAAATAAGCGGCCACAAGTTCCTGATCGACACCGGCTCCGACATCTGCTGTTTCCCCCGAGCTCTCCTCAAGAGTCACCGAGAGCCCACGAAGTACAAGCTGCAGGCAGCGAACGCGACCAGCATCGCCACCTACGGGTACGTGCCCCTGCGGTTGGACCTGGGCTTGCCCCGCAAGTTCCCGTGGCGTTTCGTCGTAGCGGACGTGGCGTCACCCATAATCGGCGCAGACCTTCTGGCGCACTACAAGCTGCTGCCAGACTGCAGCAACGGGCGCCTCATAGACGGGATCTCCGGTCACGTCGCCGTCGCGACACCCAGCAACCAGTCGCAGCCCAGCGTCAAGGTGTTGACGACGGTTTCGCCGTACCAGGAGATCCTCGATCGCTTCCCGGAGCTCACGCGCCCAGCCGGCGCACCCCGGGCCGTCCGCCACACCACCGTTCACCACATCCTCACGACGCCGGGCCCCTCGGTGTCCTGCAGACCACGACGCCTCGCGCCAGAACGACTCCACATCGCGCGGGCAGAGATCCAGGCCATGCTCGCGGATAGGACCGCACGGCGATCGAAGAGCCCGTGGGCATCGCCGCTCCACCTCGTTCCGAAGAAGAAGGACGGGGAATGGCGCCCATGCGGGGATTATCGCGCGTTGAACGCGCGAACCATCCCGGACAGGTATCCCGTGCGCCACGTGCAAGACTTTGCCCTTAGCCTACAGGGCAGCTCGGTGTTCTCCGTCCTCGACCTAGTCAAGGCGTACACACAAATCCCGGTCCATCCACCGGACATCCCGAAAACCGCGATAACAACGCCGTTCGGGATGTTCGAATTCCCGTTTATGACGTTCGGGTTGCGGAACGCGGGGCAAACCTTTCAAAGGTTCATGGACGAGGTGCTGCAGGGCCTCGAGTTCTGCTACCCTTACATAGACGACATTCTCGTTTTTAGCTCGTCACCGGCGGAACACCGAGAACATCTCAACACGATCTTCCAACGTCTGGCGCAGAACGGCATCGTGCTCAACACCGAGAAGTCCGTCTTCGGTCGGTCAGCCGTCACTTTCCTCGGCTACCGCGTCTCCCACGAAGGCGTCAGCGCGGTCCCGGAGCGCATCACCGCCCTGCAGCAGTTCCAACGGCCGCCCGACGCCCGAGGCTTGCGCCGGTTCTTGGGGATGGTCAACTACTACAGGCGTTTCTTTCCCCACGCGGCGACTAACCAGGCCGTTTTGCAAGAGGCACTATTGGGCCTCCGCGGAGCCCAACCGGTGCCGTGGACACCCGCAACCTCCGCGGCCTTCGAGAGCTGCAAGGCCTCCCTCGCCGACGCCACCCTGTTGGCCCACCCCGACCCTACGGCTCAACTCGGATTATTCACCGACGCTTCGCAAGGAGGAGTCGGCGCCACCCTCCAGCAACGGGTCAACGGAGCATGGCAGCCACTGGGTTTCTTCTCCAGGAAACTGACTCCCCGTCAATCGCAGTGGCCGGCGTACTACATGGAGCTTCTGGCGATCTATATGGCGGTCAGACACTTCCGCCACGCGATCGAGGCGCAGCACACGGTGGTCTTCACAGACCACAATCCCATCTGCTTCGCGTTCCTCCAACAGAACGAGAAGCTCCCACCGGTGCAGAGGAACCACCTCACGTACATCGGCCAGTTCACCACCGACATTCGGCACATCAGCGGAGCCGAGAACATCGTCGCGGACGCCTTCTCCCGCGTCGACGCCCTTACGACGGCCCCGAACCCGGTGGACCTCGAAACCCTCGCCCACCAGCAGACGCGCGACGACGAGTTGCGCACGCTGCTTCGCAGCGGCACAGCGCTCCAACTCCGCCTGGTATCCATCCCAGGCCACGCCTCGCAGCTTTATTGCGACGTCTCAACCGGACGCCATCGGCCGTTCGTCCCAGCACCCAGCCGACGCCAGGTGTTCGACGCGCTGCACAGCCTCAGCCATCCGGGGACCCGCGCCACTACGCGCCTGGTGACGTCGCGTTTCGTGTGGCCTGGAGTAAACCGCGACTGCCGAGCGTGGGTCCGAGCGTGCGTGCCGTGCCAATGCGCCAAGACCACGCGGTACGTCGTGACGGCTACCGGATCTTTTCAGACGCCCACCACCCGATTCCGCCACATCCACGTCGACATCGTCGGGCCACTACCACCAGCAGGGCCTTTCCGCTACCTGCTCACGATCGTCGACCGCGCCTCGCGCTGGCCAGAGGCAGTTCCGCTGGAGCAGATCACCGCCGAGAGCGTAGCCAACGCCATCCTCCACGGCTGGATCGCCCGATTCGGGTGCCCAGAGGTCATCACAACCGACCAAGGCCGTCAATTCGAATCGCGGCTGTTCGCGGCTCTGGGAGCTTTCGCCGGGTGGCATAGATCTTGGACGACGCCGTACCACCCACAGGCGAACGGCATGGTGGAAAGATTCCACCGGCAGCTGAAGGCGTCGCTAATGTGCCACACCGGACCATCGTGGCTAGAGGCGCTCCCGATAGTCATGCTGGGCATACGCACCGCCTTCAAGGAGGACCTACAGTCATCGGCAGCCGAGCTGGTGTTCGGCGAAACACTCCGGCTGCCCGGCGAATTTTTCGCCCCAGTTCCAGCACAGTCTGCCGGAGTCGACCCAACTTCACTCGTCGACCGCGTCCGCGCAGCAACGCAGCACATCAGGCCACAACCCGTGACCAGGCACTCGCGCCCCGGGACCTTCGTTTTCAGGGAGCTGGCATCCTGCACCCACGTCTTCCTGCGCGACGACGCCGCGCGACCACCGCTCAGCCCTCCCTACACCGGCCCCCACCTGGTTGTCAGCAGGGACGACAAGACTTGCGTCCTGCGGGTGCGAGGGAACGACGTCCGCGTTTCACTGGACAGGGTGAAACCGGCTTTCACCTCAGCCGAGGAAGCGACTGGCGCACCGCCCCGACCTGTCCCCGTCGCGACGCAGGAGGCTCCAGCGCCGCCAGCCAGGAGCGGACGCCAATCCAGCAGGGCTCCGGTGCCTACGGCAACTCGCGCGGGCCGCCGCACACGCGCGCCTGCCAGGTACTCCCCGTCGCCCCAGCGCCGCCGCACCTCTCCAGCACGCCCGCCGCAGCCCGGACCCTCTGCGAGTGCGTCGTCAGTGCGGAACTTTGGGCCGCACAGACATACGTAGAGACTGATAGTGCTAGTTTCGCTTATATGTATATACATTGTTTTTCGTTCTATGTTTTAAAACCGACTCCGTCTCTCGGGAGGGGGCTGCTGTGGGGAGCAGAGATGTTGCTCCACACGCAGCAGCATCGCTGAGAGAGACATCGCAACGCTGCACCTCCCCCCAATCTGGCAACAGGCCGAGTGGGGTGCAACCTGCCTCTCTCTCGTCCACTTGCTCAGCTCTCTTGAGACGGACTGGTCGCCCTCTCATGAATAAAGCAAAGTAACGCCACGTGGTCGCCGCTCGTCATTGGACACCCTCGCCCCCAAAGTATCAATATGCAGATCTCCTAAAGGAAACTATACTGTATTTATTAAACAGTTGGAGTCCTTATTACAAGAACTACATAAAATAAAACATAAAATCATATTATGTGGAGACTTCAATGTAGACTTCTTAGTAGATGATCTCCAAAAATTACACTTACAAACACTAGCCACTTCCTTCAATCTAAATACATTAGTAAACTTTCCTACCAGAATATCTGATTCCAAAAGTACAGCTATAGACAACATTTTTATGGACACTTCTTCCTTCTCTAATTTCAATGTTCAGTCAGTTGTTAATGCCCTATCAAACCATGATGCCCAACTACTGATGATAAATAACCTATACACCAAAAACTCACATCAAAAGAAAATAATCAGATTCAGGAAAATTGATGACTATTCGTTAAACAACTTTAAACACACACTAATGGAAGAATCTTGGCAAGATTTATACTGCATGTCCAATGTTAATGATAAGTTCAATTATTTCCTTAAAACTTTACATCTACACTATGAATCTTGCTTTCCTGAGAAACAAATTGTTTCTAAAAACAATAATTGTTTAAAAACTCACTACAAAAATTATTGTAGAGTATTAAATAAGGTCATAGCTGCAGCTAAAAATATGTATTTCAATAAGGTTATCAGCAATTACAGTAACAAAATTAAAACAGTTTGGAAGATAATTAAAAATGAAACAAACATAAATCACTTATGCTCAACGGAAAGTGAGATTAAATCAGAGTTAGTGTCAAAATCTAATCAATTTAATAACTACTTTTTAACTGCATCCCAACAATTAGTCGGGTATAAGAGTAAATCAAATACAGAAGCAGAACACTTACTTCGAGGAACTATGTCTAGCGACATAAGTGATCTCTATCTTACGATGACAACTGAATTTGAAGTTAAAAAAATTATAAGATCATTAAAAAATAAACATTCCTCAGGTTATGATGGAATAACAAATATTGTCTTAAAAAACATAGCTAACACCATCACCCCCATAGTAACTTACCTATGTAATCAGTCATTGTGTAGTGGAATTTTTCCTGATAGGCTAAAATATGCAACAGTTACTGCTATCTTTAAGAAAGGAAGTTTGGATGACTTTGGTAATTACCAATATCCCTCCTGCCAGTATTCTCTAAAATATTTGAAAAAGTAGTCTTTAATAGAGTAGTTGATCACTTAAATAAATAGAATCTGCTTACCACCTAACAATTTGGCTTCAGGAAAAAATGTTCTACAGACTTTGCTATTTTCACTCTCACTCATGAAATCTTGGAACAACTAAAAAAAGATACCCATTAGGAATTTTTTGTGACCTATCCAAAGCTTTTGATTGTGTAGACCATAATATCCTTCTAAACAAAATGAAGTTTTATGGAATAACAGGAATTTCCCATAATTGGCTCTCCTCTTACCTAACAAATAGGAAACAGAGGGTTACATTAAAAGACTCTAACTCTGGACAAATTATTAACTCAGACTGGGGACAAATAAAGACTGGGGTTCCACAGGGTTCCATTCTAGGTCCATTGCTCTTCTTAATATATATAAATGACTTACCTAGATCCATAAATTCTTCTTCTAAAACTATACTTTTTGCTGATGATACTAGTATTTTGGTTACAAATAAACAAAATAGTATGGAAAATGCTGCCAGTGTTACATTAAGCCAGATGCTTCACTGGTTTTCAGCCAATGGCTTGTTAGTCAATTGTGATAAAACTCACTTCATGCAGCTTCAGACAAAGAATGCCAATTTGAACTCAATAAAACTAGCAACAAATAATTGTGAAATAACTGAAGTTGAATGTACAAAATTTTTAGGTATATCCATGGACAATAAATTAAACTGGAAGGATCATATTAATATTCTCCTGCGAAAACTAGGCTCGGCAACCTTTGCTCTTAGAATTATGACAAGTTGTAGTGATCCTAACATAAGAAAATTAGTTTATTTTGCATATTTCCACTCTATAATGACATATGGTATAATATTCTGGGGCAATGCATCAGGGAAAGATAAAATATTTACACTTCAAAAAAAGGCTGTTAGAATATTGTCAGGTCTCACCAAAGACATCTTGTAGGGGACTTTTCAAGAAAACTGGAATACTGACATTCACTTGCCAGCATATTCAATCACTCATGTTATTTGTTATTAATAACAGTAACCTCTTCACACTAAACTCAGATATACATGACTTTGATACCAGAAGTAAAAACAATTTACACAATGAAGGGAAGTCTCTAACCGTAAAACAAAACAGTGTACATTACAATGCTATTAGCATATTTAATAAACTTCCCACCTACATTAAACAATTAAAAATAAATCCAAACAAGTTCAAATATGAACTAACTAACTTCTTACTAAGCCACTCCTTCTACTCTGTTGAAGAATTTATGTAGCTGATTGTATCATAGGGTAGATATTTATAATTATGAAAGAACATTATTAGAACCCAACTTTTTTAGTATAGGATGTAAAATTATTTATCAATTTTATATATAAGGTACAAATTGTATGTCTTCTGTAAAGAACTTAAGAAAATCTTATTATAAGTAAAAAATTAATGAATAGTTACAGTATATTTTAATATTAATAAAGCAACCTATGTAAAATCTCTGACTCGTTCCACATCCTTGAAGCTTGTGCTTCTCTATAGGATTTATGGAATATGATTTTATACTTATATTTACTTATACTTAATATCGCGGCCGACCAACTCCTACTCCAATTAATACCACTGGGTCCAGTTATGCGCACCGCAGCTAAAACCAGCCTCATACGGAAACAACAATGGTAATTAGCACTCCTTCACACCCAGGACAGTTGTAAAATTCGTTAGAAATTTTCGTAAATAATTAAACTCAGGGGCAACCTGACATTCCGCGGCTAGGGCAAATACTTGATTTTGCTAGTATGAAGCTGGTAACAGTAAATATGTAAATTTGTTAATATTAGTATTAGAAAATATTTGTAAATAGCATTCAATTTTTTCTTTCAATATAAAACCGTTAAAAATTAAATTAATAATTCAAAGATGGAACCCATCATGAACATAGTTAAATCATAAGTAATAAATAATACCCCCCTCATCACACGTGAGATACTAAAGTAATTGTCTTGTGCTGTTCGCATCTATCAGCCCCAGTCTTCTTCGGTATGGGTGTAATTATGTTTTTACTCAAATCTTCTGGTATTCTTCTTGTTACATAGATTTCGCAAACTATCTTGAACATCCATTATATTGCATTTTCGCCCGATGATCCTACCAACTCCGCTTAGAAGTTATCAATTCCTGGGGCTGGGACACATGTGTCGCGCGGCAGCAGCGTACACATGGGAAGCGACTTGGGTCATTGTTGACAGTCGGAACGAGGCAGACTGCTGGATTTACAGTATTAATAAGATTTCACTTTATTTCAAACATGGAACTAGAAGAAAATAAATGTCTGTGGTTCTCTTTCGCAGTTAAAAACGGCGGAAGTGAAAGGTTATCTCGTATATTGGCAACACTACTCAAAATTGTGGTATTGAGACACGAATTTTATAACTAAACATTATTATTTACGTTTACAAATTAAGTTGCGTGTAGATATTTTTCTGCTGAGTATTTGGCCTCAAAATGAAGTCAAAATTTACCGCGACAAATTTGCTTGTTTAATATAGCTGCCCTTTTTGTATTTTATCGATTAACAAATTGATATCAATGTGTGACACGGAAACGTGCACTCGAATAATGCCACGTCATGTTGAATGTGATAAAATTTGTAAAAAAAAAATCACCGTTGTATGGTCAAAGTTATTTATAAAATCAGAACATACAGGAGCTTCCAATCTCTAGTCAGATGATACTAATCGATTCTGCGGTTTATAATCTGAGGACCGTCACACGTCCGTTATACTGTCTCACTTCATAAAGATGGATTTATAATGTATAACTGGTGTATGACGGAACTCAGAATGAGTGTGAATTGATTTTAATCCAGAGAATCGATTAATATCATCTGAGTAGTGATCGAAATCTCCGCTCTGTTAAAAGTTTAGAAATAATTGGGATTCTACAAATGTTCACTTATTTTTTGTTTTACGAAATATTATCTGTCCTCGATAAATATAAGCAGACAGTGCAGTCAGAATTCCTTATATTTCCCTAGTGGAATTCACATGTTACAACAACGTTTATTAATCACAAGAATTGATTTGGATTGTAATAAGTGATTTTTCCCTCAGGCGCGTGACAATTTTCATGAACCTGAGATTAGCGCACTGTCGGTCGTTGCAACAAGCTGCGGGTAAGGACCATTGTTTGGCAGGTCAAATGTTTTGATGGTGGACGGTCGTTGACCTGGGAGCGGTCAGAAGACATCTGGCTGGACTAGGAAAACCTGAGGAAGTGGGGGCAGGCCTGGGGAGATATAAAATAGAGTGGACGGCGGTGTGTAGGGGTTATTATCCCCCCCGCAGGAGGATATCCTGCTCGGAAATGAGTGAGAGCCAGGTGGAGGTTTACTTCCTCCTTCCTGGTTTTCCTCTTTCCCTCCCCCCTTGGTCCATGGCCAAGGTAGCTAATTTAAGACTCCTGCAGGCTGAGGCGACCTTGGGCATTTTGAGAGGTGTATGTACGGGGGTCGAAGACCTTCGGCATACGGTAAGAGTTGTTCGCTGATCCTATTGGACCAGTCGGCCAACTGCCTCTCAATACTGAACAAGGCACGGAGGCGGGTTTGTTGCGTTCCCACAGCAATCCAGTCTCCCGTCATCAGAAGGGCGCAGGAGTAGTACCACTAGCCCGACCTACCTGATGCAGGTTTTCTAGGGTTTTTCCCTGCATCACCTTTAGGTGAAACACCGGGTAGGATCCTTACACTACAGCCTGGGGGCCCTAGTCAACCCTGGGCTACCTTGCTCTACCTTCCAATCCCCCCTTTTCAAGTCCCTTCCTATGCTATTAAAGGGGAGTTGCCTGTTTCAGGATCACCCTCATGTAGCCTGTTACCCAAAAAAAAGGGGGTTATTATTATCAATATTGATGTGACTGTGGACGGCGGAGCCACGGTGATTAATTTTGGCGGCGAACAGCGGTGTGGTGGTGGAGATTGTTGCGGAGAACGGCGAGATGGACAGGATTGGAATGAGGGTATTGCAGATTGGAGCATCAAAGGAGGTGGAAATTGCCGTGACCGACAAGTGAGCAAAGTGTGTCCAGGAGGGAGAGCAGACACCATCCCGGACGACCCCCCAGGAACGAGGACATCTTGGCTGCCGCATCGAGACCGTCAAACAGTAAGCCCTCCCCTTCCCCTTTCTTACTGCGTGGTTGCAACGACCGACAACACAGTATTTAGGCAGTGATGGTGAAACGTCTCATATTTAGATGAACTGTACAAAATTATTGTAATTATAGTTTAGGTTAGATTTAGAGTTTAAGTGAGCGGATGATTGTGAGCAACATTACATGATTGTAGAGCCCGAGTGGGCTTTGGCCGGGTTCTAATATTAAATTAAATTGTTTTGATCCCGTTTTTCAATTATTGAATCAATCATCCCCCCCCTTTAATTATTTCATGAAAGCCAAGACCCCTGAGAGTCTCATGCTCGGCTGGAAACTCACGTGTCTTGGCTTGACGCTGGCCATCTCCCTCGGGATCTCGCGGTTCGCGATAGCTGTGTTATTCTTTTGATAAATATATATATATATATATATTATTCTGCATATGCAGTGGCGCCCGGGCCGGCATTGCGAAGACGAGAGACCCGAGGGGGATAGGGAGCGTCACAGTATGTATTCAATTTTGTCAGCAATATCATTGTCAGTAAAATAACGTGAAAATACTCTAAGAGGACCGCCGATAGTGATAGAAACATCATATATTTAACTATACTTTGTTTAATAAACTTATTCATTTAATTACTTTTCAAAATCATTTTGCTGTTAATTTTAAATGTTATTTTATAAATTAAGTCATAGAAATATAGATATTATAAATTACCCAGACCCCAACTGAAAATATTAAATCTCATTGTACACAGGTTCAGAATTTAGAAGATCATCTTCAATGGTCAGGCTGTCACCTCGATAACTCATACGCGCCGCTGCAAAGGTTAACTTTTATTTCTTGTGAAACCAGTTTTAGCGGCGATAATTTGGCTTATCGATAAAACTTCTAACCCAGAATGTAGTGGTATGATCAATATAGTATTGCAGCTGGTCGTTCTGACATCTGTTCAAGCTAAATTCGCCACAAAAATTTGTCTCGGCAAATTTTGATTCCATTTTGAGGCCAAATACTCAGCAGCAAAATATCTACACGCAATTTAATTCGTAAACGTAAATGATAATGTTTAGTTAAAAAATTCGTGTCTCAATACCACAATTGTGACGATCAATTTGTGCAGAATTCGTTGATACCCCACGGCAAACCTTGAGTGTAGAGAGTTTTAGCATATTTAGCTAGCAGGAAATAATTTTTTATCACTTTTTCGTAAAATAATTATTGTGTTTTTGTAATATATATGTATTTGTCATCGTAAAACCTTTAATATATGTCAAATATGTCCCAATAGATATAAAGTCCCGCTACATCACTATGTCTCATCTGCAACGAAACTGTAGCATTTTACAAATAATATAACATTTCACGATGCTTCTTCAACTCTAAATTATATTGGCCCACCTACAGGTTTTCTTCCTTACCTTTGGCCCCTTCTTTAAAAAGTTTGCCCATCACTGCTCTAGATTGTTTGTTGTAGAGAGTGTTCTACTCTATAATTATTTGAACCTGTCCGTTCATATTTTTTAAGTTAGAGAAATGTTCTAAAATCCTGGAATCGTTTTTCAATGATGTAATATCTGAGACATTAATGTATTTTGTACATAATCAAGAAACTATTTTTCACAAAATGATTCAAAAAATGGAATGTGAACACATTTCAGCAACAGACTTAGGTTTTAAAATAAATATCCATAATATCTCTTGTTCTGTGTCTGTAATATGTAACAGATGTTGAATGACTATCCTACATTATACATATTGATTTGAAGAATAATTTTTCGTTTAATTATAAAAATAAAATAGTCTGATTTGGAAGAATCAAATACAGGAATAATTTGCAAAGAAGTGCAGATTTTTTTACCAAACATGGTTTCAATATATCGAAGAATGGTCTGAAACAAACAACACGGGAAATAAGTTTTCAATAGTGATTTTTTATTTCATCGCAAGTATATTGAGCAGATATTGAATCTTGTCTTAAGTTTTTATCCTAAGAAATGCCAGATATTAAAATAAATTGTCTCTTAATAAAAATTAGAAGACTACATGTATATTTAACTACTGAAAAATTAATGCAATGGGAAAATCAACACGTTGAAATTGATGAAAAATGGGCAGGTATTTTCAGCAATTTAAAATATGAACATATTCTATGCGAAAATTTATTTATACTTGTTCAATTAACGTTGCTGCCCTGAAACTAACGCAGCAGTTGAAAGAGTTTTCTTCAGTTGCCAATGATATTTTGGAAAAGCACTAAATCGTTATAGTTGAGACTATAGCTGCAACCCTTGATAAGAATTCAATATTTCCAACATATTGTTATAAGATGATACTGTGGCACGCGATTGCGTGTCACATCGTAAATGTAATACAGTTTTTACATGAAATATCTACAGTATCTCTTGTTCTGTGTATGTAATGTGTAACAGATGGTGAATCCGGGCTAGACCGGGTCGGGACCATGAATGTACGCGATTGACTATTTAAATGATGAATTACGAGTCTTCTTATTAATCAAAAGGGAAACATGAAGGTTTGCGCATTACATCATAGGGCAGGGCTAAAATGTCCAGAACTTTCGACGACAAAGGTGTCAGAAATAAGTTATTGTACATTTATCTTGTCAGCCCTGAAAACATGAGACCTGACCTGGATGACCAGCATTCTGTCCGGCGTCCTAACTCGAAGACAGGATTTTGCTAAGAAATGCACAAAGCGGACACTTCGCCCCTGCATGCTCGGAAGTAGGAAAACAACAGACATGCGTTCCTGGCAAAAAGAACGGTTCCTGAGTATTTAGTTAAGATATCAATCAATCACCTTACGCGAGGAGATTCCCGCTGACTCCAAAATTTTCCTGACAGCCGTAGAATAATTACGGACCAGCCTCCCCTTTTCACGAGGAAGACGGAAATATCCACACCCACTTCTTGCACGGAGTTGAAATTTCAAGGGCAGACGGAGTTTGGAGAAGAAAACCGAAGCACATTTTGGCCAGGGACAGTAGTTTTTCGGAAAGGGACAGTCATTCACGAGTGTTCATACATTCAGCTTCGGCCAGTCAGAAAAACAGTTTCGGCTATTGAGATATACATTCAATTTCAGATATTCATTCACGTTATTGTTCAGGCCGAAGATCTATTCAATCATCCAGAGACTCGTGCAGTTTCTTTGCTCTGGCTGATATTCGCCGTGCAGCCGACACACGATGCTTGAGAGGAGCTCCCAACAGATGTAGCTTTTAAGTCAACTCGCAACCTCGGACGGTGAAAGTCATCAGCCCAGCAATGATATAAGCAGACCAACCAGCTATGACGAGAGGAAGGATGACCAACCGTAGCGTGTGATGTACAAACTTCCATGTTTCTTGCCTTTGGTCGTTTCATTACTAAGGCTAGGTTTACACGGGTAGTGATGACTGCCAGAAAACGAGGGGCAGTGATGTCAGTGGCGTGTCAACATACGTCAATGCTGCACTGACAACTGCCAATCTATCGCTGACACGAGAGCACTGCCTCACTTTTCTTGGAGCGTGTCAACAGTGTGTCAGTCATGACTGACGTTCCCCCACCACCGACCTAGACGCTGCCCTCCCTCATGGGAGTCCAGTTAGTGGCAGTTACGAATGTCAATTATCGATTTGAACGGCGAGGCAAGGCTGACTATCGATTGAGTCATGGTAAACAGTTTGTACTTTGCATTTTCAATACGCGTGCAGTTTGGTATAGTGTGCGATTGGAGTAAGTGAGTCTTTGTTGTGAACAGCGGCTAGAATTTTGGTTCAGAAGCATTTAGGATAAAGTTCGTTTGTTGCACCTATGAGCCTATAAAATTTTAGGTTAACTTTCCAAAAATAATTATTATCCACCCTCCAACGGCACAAACTTTAACTAGAAAAAAATACGCAAAAGAATGATGTATAGCTATAAACATTCTACTATCACACGTAATGAAAAATAATTCATTTCGTTTTGTTCAGTAATTAACACCTTTAAGGAGAATAAAACAAGTAATAGAAACCGAGCCAATTAAAATCTGAAAACCAGCTTCAAAGTACATGTGCTGTTTTTATTATTGCTTGATTTCTGTAATAATAATATAAAACAATATTACTAAACAACTGTTTTCATTTTTATGTATCTATAGCACAGTAGCGTAATACTGAATTTGACTTTTTTTAAGGAACCCTTCCTCGTTACGTCTATTCTATCACAAATATAAAGTGATTAGTTCCTGTTTATGGACATTATGCGTACGCGAAAACACAAAGGGGAAAAATATTCAACTTGATATAAACAATATATCGACTCCATGCAACATCAACAAACCAACCGGTCGTATGTAGAAACGTTTCTCGGGTTTCCAACCGGGTAGTCTCAGTAAACAGCGACGTTTCGACAGATAGCAACTCCGTCATCTTCCAGCCGGTTGGAAACCCGAGAAACGTTTCTACATATTCTTCACCGGGAAAGCCTTCGTTCTTTAATCAACCGGTCGTAGTTGCCAAAAAATAGCAGAGAAGAATAAACATGCATCAGAGTTCTCTGCCCATTCTGTAGTTAAGGGAGCACTTGCACAGAATTGTCAGTGAGGAGGTGGGCAGTTATCTGCCCAAAATGTAAACGGTAGGCAGTGCACAGCCAACCCAACTTCAATTAGTTTTTATTCAGAATCTTCCTTTTTTATAACCATTAAAATTATATTCTTAAATCGTTTCCAAAATGCGTCATAATTTCCCCCATTCTTTACTAAAGTTCCAGTTAACATAATAATAAAGCGCACCTCAATAAATTGACAAAAAAATTATTCAATTGAAAAGTGCTCATTTAAATAATAATTAATAGACATGTAAGCATAATTACACATGGAAGGTTACAAATGTTTTATTATGCATATATCAATTATATTGTGTTATTGTTGCTATGAAAAAAGTTTTTTATGTACTGTTCCTCAAACCACGTATTCTGTCTCTCGTTGGGCCGGTTACACACACATTCTTTTTCGTGGCGAATAATTTACTGTCGCCGTTTAAATTACACACACAGTGGAAAAACTTTCGTCGCAGTAGTACAACACTCGCAGGTGTCTTTCCCATAGAGATGATGGGGCTTGTCTTCGGGGATGCCGCGTACATACAGTGTAGTTTCATCTTGAAATCAATTCCCAGTTTTGAATAATAAATTATGCCTTCTATTACAATTTAATCACCTGAATCTAAAAGCTGCATTTTTTATATGCCACCTGCAAATCCTGCTCAAAGTAAACCAAAAATTTTGAAGTGTGAAATTGCAGCCGTTGTTTGAAACACACTAAGACGAACTTAAGCATAAATTAGAAAATGAGTAGTTTGCTTTGGAAGTGTGCTCTTATTACGAACCAGCGATAAACTTTAATTTCGAGTACATCGCCAATAACTCAGCATATTATTTTATTACTGTTTAATTAATATAAATATGAATAGTGTTGCATAGCATAAAAAAAGAGGAAGGCTAATATAAGGTTTTTCATACAACTTTTGTTGATCAACTAAAATCGGTCAACTAAACACGTGAGGACGTGGCTTTTGCTTCAATAAAGTTGATCAACCAAAGTTTGACCAAGTCAAAATTTATGGTTCAAGTGTTGCGTTACCTTCAAATCGAATGTGTATTGACACGCGGGAACCTTCCAGATCGCCAGACCTCTTCAGTCTGCTGTCAACTTGTATCAAGTGTCGCTGTTTTTTCTAGCAGAGTATCAAGTGGTCATAAATAGTTTGTCGTATCACCGTGTCACGTTTCTTTTTGCGCCACTGAACTTTTAATAGCAATTCCTCAAATTTTCCTTACGACATTCTCAAATGATTTATAAAAATACCAAAAGTTTTTAATAACAACATAATTATATCCGTACCGAATAGGACTGGGGCGGATTGATACGAACAGCACAAGATAATTAGTTTCGTACCCTATGCGTGCAAAATATTAACAAACATAATAAGTCGAATAGAAGAAGAAGATAAATATGCAGTCTGTCGTCGCCCACGATGTTTAACTAATGTGTAGAACAGGCGATGAAAAAAGTTAAAAAGGAATCATACTGCAACGAAAAGAAATAAAACCCCTGCGGTATAAACGTGGTCCTGGAGAAACAGTACAACACGAAGATTAATTGGGGGAAAATCAAGGCAACGGAGTGTAGTATGGGAAATAGTGAAATAAAAAGGGTGTTAGATTGGAAAGGGATATTTTGAAGGGATTTCTGATATTTGGGCAGGATAATAACTAGGTAAGGTAGACTTGTAGTAGACATAAAGAGTAGGATAACACAGGCAAGAAATGCTTTCGCTAAAAAGAGGAAGGCTAATATAAGTATGAATATTAGGAAATCATCACTAAAATTGTTCGTATGGAGTGTGGCGTTATATGGGTGAGAACGTGGACGGTAGGAGTTAGAGAAAGGAAAAGAATAAAATCCTTTTAAATGTGGTGCTATAAAAGAACGCTGAAAATCAGATGTATGGATAGATAACTAAGCAGAATAAGAGAATAGATAACAATATGGAGGACTTTGACCAAGAGAAGGTATAGATTCATAGGCCACGGTTTGGGACATGAGTGTATTGTCAAATTAAAGGGGATTGTGTGGGTAAGTACAGAAAGCAATGGTCCCGAAGCTTACTGTCTCGCCCAAAAACAACGCATTCGACGATTATTACTTGATACAATTGTTCGCACCATTTCGCGCACAGTTATTTTCAAAGCCATTGATAACACTGAACAGTTGAAACAGAACTGATTCCATTCACATTTAACTTTTGTTGTTCAACTAAAATCGGTCAATTAAAACTTGACTCCTAAAAACACAGCATAAGGTACGTCCTCATGGCTTGTTTTTGAAATCTATTGCTCATTTCAGTTTAGCAATGAGTTATTGATGTCATGGAATTTACATCAGATTTAATAGTTGTAATACACGCAGGAATAAATTATTATAACGTTATTTTTAAGTTTATCAATTCATTTACAATATTTATGTAATATTGTTCATACCCGTTTCATTTTCAGTTTATTTTAAAAAAATCACTATGGCTATTTTATTTTATTGATTGATGTGCACAATTTTTAAAAAATTTCTGGAATAAAATATGAACTACAGTATGTTTTATATAATAGGGTTAATATTTTTCATAATTTATGTTGCAAATATTTCCTTTTTTATACTAGTTTTCGTCAGTCGAAGTGGAATATCTTTGACAGAAATTCATGTTTTGGTAGAAGCAGGAGATTTGAGCGCAGGTCTGGATTGATTCATATTCGTTAATGTGTTTTTTTTGTTACTCAGACAGTCGTTAATTACGCTTACGACTCTTTGTGTCTTTATAGTATTTTCGACATTTTTTTTGACGTTCCTCAAAAACTTGACACCTGTTACGGGTCCTCTACACCTCGTGTGTACATGCTTCCACGAAGCATTTGACTACGGACAAAAAGTAGACGTTTGTTTAAACATTTGGCGTATATTTCTAAGAAAAAGTGAACTGTAAATCAATTTAAAGTTCATACATCAGTCCAGAATCATGGGACAGAAAAAGTAATACGTAGTTTAGTTTGTTATGTATCCATTCATACAATTGCGCGGCAAATACCGGCATTAAAAACTATTTAGTCATTAAACAATCTGGAAACAATAATGTGAAATTCTTTCTACTGAATTCTAAAATCTTAATAGAACATTTTATGACATTGGGCCAAATGTCTTTATAGTATGTCACCTTATTCTCCTTCAATACGTCATAAGTTAATCCTTGCACTATTCTTTATGTTGACTTCAAATATGTCTGGTTGTGTCCATAGTGTCTTGTGAAGATTTTGGAATACTGCTGTTACATTTTATCTGAATATTTGTTCATCCCCATGCATCTACCATTTGATACAATGTATAGATCTAGATAATTGGCATGGTTTCAAAGCCAGTGTGTTTAATACCTTTCAGTGTGATCTTATCCCAAATAGTGTATGGTTTTGAACTAATGTTGAGATTGTATTTCTCAATGCAGTGTGAAGTAGTATCAACTCAATAATGTGTATGTAATCCTAATGCTTTTTTTACTATAAAAATTTTGATATGGAAGTGATTTTACTCTGTCACTTCTTAATCGTAATTAATATTTTCTGCAATAGTCAAAGATAATAAGTTTGTATATAATTTTATTACTATTTAATTAATGTAAATATGACATTTTGTCTCCCCTTTGAGACTACATCAGGCATAAAATTGAGCAATTCATGTCCTTCATGCATTGACACTCTCGGCCAAAATAAACTTTACACGCGATGAATTTGGTGTCTTGGATTACCTCCGTAAATTTTAATTAAGTCAACATTTTACTAATTGTTCATATTTATTCTTCGTAGGTATTAATCTCTAGGCAAATCACAAAAATTTTAATGATTTTCAGAAACATGACTTCATCTCGACGAATATCGTGTGGCTTGGATTTCTGCAGTGTGTCTGACATAAGAAGAAGCTTGCAAGGAGCATCAGATGGAGGGTAACTTTTTTTATAGTTCAGAATTTTTCATTTGTATTTACTTTATCATATTAAAAAAAATTGTTTATTCTTGTGGATGAACTTACTTTTTCCACTCATTTATATCAACATCACAGATTGACAAAGCTTAATTGCACATATCTTCATAATTATGAGTAGGCATTGAAAATAATTTCTAAAGTTGGTTTAAGACTTGTGTTAAATATCTGTAACTGTAGAAAATAATTTTATTTTTCCCTCTTTACATGTTGCATTACTAGTCTTATTTTGTTTGTAAACGTGATCAAATTGGTCTAAATCTGACTTTTAGAAATACATTTAAAGTGGGACAAAATCATAATTGAACTTTTAATGCTACTAACAAAGCCCTCCTTTAAGCATTACTTTGTTACTCTACACTGAGAATTAGAATTTTTGGAAAATATTTATAACTTTTTTCAGTTTTATCCAGATAATCCCTGGAAAAGACTAAAGTGTTCAATTCCCCACTGAAAGTACTGCTGATATATTTATTTTAAATGTAAAGGATTATTTGCGTTATTCAACACATTTGTTTGGTCAACATAAACTGCTAAAAGTTAATATCAACTTCAATTATATACAAACATTTGAAGCCAGATAAGAAAAAGTCACGTCAACATAGGTCCAAAATCATTTTTAAGTTATTGATGAAAGAATATATTCTACCTGCTCATCTTTCAGGTGCCGCCTACAGAGTTTTCTGTCAGAAAAATTTTCTAGGTTGGGTAAAGTATATGATCCTTTAAATGAGAAGCATGTTTATGCATGATGGTGCTGCAAATGGGTATGTAAGACATTGTAGGAATTTTGAAAATGGCGTGACAATCCTTGATTTTGTGAGTGTATGTCTGTGTAGAAGGAAGTGAAGACCACTTTGAACATTAAACAAATTTGAGTTGTAATATTTGCAACATATGCTAACAAACTGATTTTGTGCATCCTCTTTCATTAAAAACTTAAAATGGACTGTTGGATCTATGACTTTGCTATTTATTTTCATATATTTCTTTTTGAGAGTATGCCTTTATATTGAAATTGAAAAATTGTAAAGAGGAGTTTTAATTTGATTGCTAACTGCAAAATTTCCTGTGGCAGCTGTGAAGTCTTGTCAAATGTGCACTACTGACATTTCATATCTTTTTTTCAATGAACAAGGCAAGAATGAGGATCTGTAGTTTGTAATAATTGTAGAACTCTTATAGTTAACCTTAATTTTCCTCTTTCAGGTTTGATTTTGCTTGCTTGCCTATAGTTCATCCACGATATAAACGTGAAATGGTAAATGGGAAATGCAAAAATCGCACTGGACCTTTCACTAGATCAGATCTCATCCTTTCAAGTTCGGGTAAGCCATAATTATGTTTCTGAAAATTTTTGATAATTAATGATGGGCTCCTTCAAAGTTTCCCCTCACCCCCCTCATGAGGGTTGGTTGATCGACAATTATACTTTTAACAGACGTCTCTTTGATCATATTAACTTTTTATATAAAAAAGTGTTTCAGTACTTATCAAAATCAAAATTTATCAACAAAAAAGTCCTCAATTTTTTGGATATGTACTTTATTTTGTCAGTATGTGGTATCAGAAGCTTTTGGCGAAAATGCCATATCATTCTGTAATGACAATTTTGATTTACATAAAATATATTCACATCATTCTTGGCATATGTACGGGTCTTACAGACATGTTACCAACTGCTGTCTAAGTGATAACAATCATATCTTCGCTTAACATATGTATTTCTATGAGTATAATACTATGCTGTACATATGATTTAAAGAGTGAATTTCATGTCTTTCTCATAAATATTTCTATCTTTTTTCCAATTATCCAATGTGTGACTTTGTCACTTGTCCAATATCTAATTCCATATAAAATTAAAGTAAGAATATTTGTACAATCTTGTTAAAATAACCAGAAACACTCAGGAGACTTCTCTTTTTAGATTGGAACAATATGATAGTTGGGAAACTTTCTCCATACATTGATGTGGACAATCCAAACCCTCAACTTCGGAAGCAGTTTGAAGAAGTTCTTTCTCAAGAATTGGCCTATGCCTCACATTTGGGCCTTCCTGCAATTATGTTTACTTTGCGGGGAAACAACCATGTAAACCTGGCAAGATTAATACATAATAAATTGCAGGCAGGATGTTGTTACCAGGTGTGATAACTTATTTTATAATTTCACACAATTTTCAACTCAAGTTATTTATGCAATTCATAAATTTTTGTTTGTTATTTAGGTTTGGGTTCAAGTAAGCATGGAAAGTCCTGCTGTGCAAGCTATGCATTACCGGAGTGACATTGAAGATTTTGAAAAAAACTCGCTAGAGGTCAACACTTGGGAATGGTATATTAGATAATAAATATATTAACTCTTGTCATAGATGTCAAGGTTTTATAATAATTGTTTGGCATTACAAACCTGTGAATTTCTTTATCCATGAAAGTAATAATTTACTATAGCTTCAAAGAATTGACTGTTACCACATTTGTTTTGAGTTGCTATGGCTAATTTTTGTAATATAGTCTGGGCTGGATTTATGAATTGGCTGCATAAGCTGTAGTGTAGGGTCTACAATTTATGCCCCTAGCTCCCCAAAAAAATCTTTTAAAGTTAGAGATTTATTATTTCACTATTGTATTCAGTTTGACCCTTTGGGTATTTGAATGTCATATTTGTCGCTGAGATAGAATATATGGATTTATAAGAGTCCCATATTTCAAATAGAGTTCTCATCAAATCTAAATGGGGCCTTGAATGTAAGGTGATGTACATATTTGAAACCTATTAATTTTTCTGTACCCATCACTATGGATAAGCCATTCATAGGAAAACTATAAAATACCTCAAAAGTTGCGTTCTTGTTATGAAAATGTGTCAGGGGATTTGTCATTCCATAAACTATAACTAATGTTTTATATTTTATATAGATATTTTAATAATCCTTATGAGTTTTTAAAAATATAAATAAATAAGCTATGTTTATTACACACACACACACACTGTAATATGATGTAAATGAAATGGAAAATGTCTCAGTTGTTAAAAAAATCAAGCGGACAATAGAAGATTTTCAACATATTCAGACAAGTTTTTGATACATTTAGTTTATTGTTCTTTTATATTTTAGATACTCAGACAAAAGCTTTCAGTAGAGCAGCAAGCCACGTACGCACTGACAATTTGACACTCTGTTAAAGTATCTTTAAGTACACCAAACTGATAGTTATTCTGTGCTGTGAGATCCGGACTCTAGGCAGGATGTGTGAACACACTGATGCAAAGATTAGGAGGAACGGGTGGTGTGGATGGCTGTGTAAGGATTCTTGTCATACACCAAAAGAAAATCTGTCTGGGTAATTTCATAAGTGGAACCATTACCAATGTGCATATGATTTTGCTGCCTTATCAGTATTCATCTGTGATATTCAGAATTGGGACACAGGCTTGGTGAATGTTGTCATTGGTTGTGAATGTGACTAGACATCTTGCTCTGTTTTTTTATTCATGCTTGTTTGATCTATTCTATCCATTGGTGAACAATCGAAACATTCTCACTATTTTGTGCCGAAAGTCTTCTTTGTATTTTAGTTGCTTGTACACTTTCAAAGCATAAAAAAACACACTACAGAATTTGTTCTGAGGTGCAAACAGAGAGTTCTGCAACCATGTTTCCTACACAGTGAACTTGTGTGATAACATTGTAATCTGCCTCAAGCAAAGACAATAGTGCCTTATATCAGCTTGTGATTCTTTATTGAAGTAGCTGTAATTTGTCTTGAGAATTTGCTTATGATTAATTTAATAATATATTGTTCTTTATTATCTTTGTCACATGCAAGATTAGTGAATGAATCCAATTTATTTCAGGTGGAACAAGTTTAGGTCAGTTTGTAACTTTGAAAAGAAGCTTGGTCTTGCATTAGAAATTACAGCAGATGTTCCATCTGAAGAAGAAGTAGCTCGATGGATGGGAGAACCTGTAAAATGCATTATAATGCCTACGACACTATTTATGACAAATAAGAAGGGATACCCAGTATTGTCTCGATCTCATCAGGCACTAGTAAAGCAATTAGCAAATTTAGATATTCAAGTAATAGTGAGAGGTGCATCAAGACACACAGATATTAAATATTACCAACAGTACTTGGATCACTTCTGGCAGGTAATTCATATTTTCATTAGTTTTATTATACTAGTTTAGAAGCTAAGAATAATGATGCTAGCCCATTAATGTACGTAATCAAAACTAGATTGCTGAACATTGCTTACGTGAAAAAACTACTACTTGTCCAAATTATAATGAAGGTAAAGTTGTTAATTAGGTAATGCTTTATTTGAATACTAATTAAGTTGAATAAAAATAGTTGACGGTCATCCTTCAGTCAAATTGGCATGCAGCATGGTAAACAGTAGACTTGATCAGGCCACCAACTCTCCCAATGAAGGTCCTGGTAGAGGGAAAGAGTTTATTGCTATGTGATTAATTACGCACAATAATATCTACAATGTTTTATTTAACTCTCGCGCAATTTGTACAATGTTACACATATCCATCTTATCTCAGACTACTCTTAAAACTTAGTTGCGGTAAAAGAACAGCCACACCACGCGTCAGCCACTGAAGTTCTTTGCACTTCAATGCATGTCGCTACAGGTAGCCCCCCTCCAGCGATAGTGAGACTGGAGCAGAAGCATCGGTTAAACCGCACTCTTCGACCAGAACGAGTTGTCGTGTTGGCTTGTTGAGGATGCCGTTGTTCGGGTTGCTGTTGTTCCTCTATCTGCTGCCGTTTCTGTTTCCGTTGGTGTTGCTGATGCTGCTGTGGTGGTGAAGGATGCTGCTCATCGTCCTCTGTCATGTAGGCTGGCTGGGTGTTGCTGCTGTTGAGATGGTGGATGTTGCTGTTGTGGAGGTCCATGCTGCTGTTGCTGTTGTGGTGGTCCATGTTGCTGCTGCTGGGGGGGTGCTTGCTGTTGATGCTGCTGTTGAGGTGGTGGACCATGTTGCTGCTGCTGGGGAGGTGCTTGCTGTGGATGCTGCTGTTGAGGTGGTGGACCATGTTGCTGCTGCTGCTGCTGGGGAGGTGCATGAGATGGTTGCTGTGGGGGCTGCTGTTGAGGCGGATGTTGTACATTCATGGATTCGCACACCAGAATATTGGTGCCTTTATGGCTACACGTGCCACACCGGCGGCGTCCGAAACAGCTACGTTTTCTGCCATAATATTTAAAAAACGTTACATGATGTCGCACAACAGTTTCTATATACACGATCACGTCGGGGGTCACCACTTATTATTGCTATGGGATTAATAACGCACAATAATATCTACAACGTTTTATTTAACTCTCGCGCATTTTGTACTGGTGTTACACGTCTGGTTTATCTCTCTTATCTGTGACTACTCTTAAAACTTAGTCATTGTTGCGGTAAAAGAACTGCCACACCGCGTGTCAGCCACTGAAGTTCTTTGCACTTCAATGCATGTCGCTACAGGTTGATGGGGGCTGGGGAGATGTGCACATACACACATGCACTAAAATAGGTACACATGTACTCGTGCAATTATGGGTAGTACTATGGTAGTATCAGGGGTGGGGAAGGTTAAGCTCAGGGCTTTGTCTGGACTGCAAGACATGTTGGAAGGAGAGCTAAGCTTCTGAAGAATCATGAAGGTGCGAGGGTAGGGCTTTTAGGATGGTTGGTTAGTATGAAGCACTGTTTGAAATTATTGTTGTAGCTCCAGACATTGGCAGCTATTGGGAATTGGAATTTTAAAAGTTTAAACCTGGCTCTCTGAAACCCCCAATAATCCTATTCAGACCTCCAAGATGTATAACTTTACTCTCCAAATTGCCACCTCCTGAACTGCCACCTAACCACTCACTTTAAACTTTCACCAGCATACTTGTTTCCCACATAACCTGACCAACTTTCCCTTGACGAGCCAACCTAAAATAGTACTTATAAACAGGTGACAAGAGCTTTTCACAGTAGTAGTGACTCGTAGGTACACAACTGATGTGCTTTGCCAGATGGAAAATGACAAAGTCTACAAACCTATCTCTAACAATCCCAATTCTGCCATTACCAAGGTTGTTCAGACCCATGCCCCCCTTTAGAAATTATCCCCCACTTCAATCGAGCTCCTCGTGCTAAAAACGGAAGAACACCTACATTTTACCTGTTCCCGAAAATCCACAAACCAGGAGTCTCTGGATACAATTTCCCCACCGAAAGGATTTCCGCTTTGGTGTATGACACCCTCCAGCCAATCTTCCATTCAGGACACCAACCATTTCCTCCACTGCCTCCGTGAATTACAAAGCCACTTCTGTGGGACACATTACTGGTTACAGTAGAAGTTTTCTCCCTATACAACATTCACCTCACTGGTGGTCTGTTGGCAATTAAATACTTTGTGTCTCGCAGACCACAAACGTTTTGATTACCCTAGCCCAGTTTGTGCTAACCAAAAACTACTACTACTACTACTTCAGAAACAAACTTTACCATCAAATAAAAGCAGTACTGCTATGGGCACCTGGATGGACCCCTCCTATTCCAACCTGTTCGTGGGGCAATTTTATCAGCAACATCTAAATTCTTCCTCACTCAAACCATTAACATGATTCAGGTTCATAGATAACATTTTCACACCAGGGGGTCATGGACCAGATGTCCTAACTGACTTTCTACACAAACTTAACATTAAATTCCCTGGCAAGTTCCCTTGGAACTACTCCCCACTATCACCTGTGCATTGACATTCGACCTTAATTCAGGCTTAATAACCACCTCTGTCGACAGAAAGCCTTCTAACACCTTATAGTACCTTTACTTTTCCAGTTGCCACCCTAAATCATCAAACGCGGCCTGTCATCATTCACCAACTGCATTTTCAATTCATTATATGGTAGGAACTATCCCACAGACCACCACTACCAACAAATAGCCTGGGCCTTTTGCACTGTCCAAATAGCCAATCCTACCCCAGATCAACAAACTGTATAGTCTTCTAACAACAACCTAGTTTCCCAGACTACAAATTCACTCTTCTCCACCTGACCTACAATGGACTGCATTCCAACCCAGAAATAAAATACATTCTCCCCACCATACTTCCCACCTGTCCAAGGGTTACCTCTAGGTGCTCACCCAACTTCTCAAACAAACTGGTTCAAACTTCAAACCCCCCCCGCCCCCCCACCCACAAGAGGCTGCAAGCTTTGCAGAAGGAATAGGACCAATGTTTGCCCTATACCTCCACCGACCACAATCTTCCAGAAGCCCACCAAGAACTTGGGCCCAAAAAATTGAATAAAACACGTCATACTCCATCCATGGGAACTCTCCTTCCAACACATCTTGCAGTCAAGACAAAGCCCTGGACTTGATATCCTCTAGATAGTAACCTTCCTCTTCCCCTCCTATACTGACTGCCCATAATTGCATACATATGTACCGATTTTAGTATCAAGATGTGGTTGTACATGTATGTGTGTGTTTTAATATGTGGATGAATGTTTGCATCTCCACAGCCCCCATCAATTCTTTGCCCTCTACCTGGACCTCAATTAGGAGAGAGTTGATGGCCTGGTGGGGTCTTTTGTTTACTAGATAAAGCTAGCCACATGGCAAACTGACTGCCCAGTCAACGGCTGGCCATCACTCTGAATGCTGTTCCTTATCTTCTGACCTCTGAAAATTCAAGATAATCCCACAATCCCACCACCTTTCTATCTCTTTCCTGTCCTTATTAATTGTTTTAATTATTTTGACTTCTGTGTGTTTGTACATAAAAGTAAGTATGACATTGTCAAAATATAAACAGATTGGTAAGGAGAGAAAAGAGGGAAAGAAAGTATAAAGTTGGCAGACACCATTTTAGGCATGGGAATTTCCAGAGGCAACTGAATATTCAGGAAGTTTACAGGAGATAAGGAAATATGTCCATCATATACTCCTGAATAAGGGTGTGGTTGCCTCCAAAAATTCCAAGAAAATCCCATACCCCTCAATGGTGTCCACCAGCTCTATACATAAGGTAAGCCACCTTCTTTCTCTTTTTCTTTCCTGTCCTTACCATTTGTGTTTTATATACATATTTCTCAATTGCCACATCAAATAAACTACTTTCAAAGTACTGTACACATCTACTCACTCAAACTTGACAGCCTAACAACATACCTCAGCCTCTGAGATGTCTTTAATACGGATACCAAAACGTTTTTTAAGGCCTGCACCTAATCACACCATTTTTTCCCCTGTTTCCTCCTAATTTATTGGCAACTGAACCTAACTTGTTCTCAAGGTTGTCTCTGGATAGAGTAATTCTATGTGATGATAGTAGCTATAGATGATATGTAATCAACTGATACTGATATATTTCATTTATAGTCCTGTCAGTTTTGTTTTGTCGCAACATAATTTTTATTGAAACAACATATTTTTATGTCTTGTTATGTATATGTGAATTTTCAATTTTTATTTGAGTTATATAAATCAATTTTCAATTCTAATAAGTTTCAAATAGTTATCTGCCACACACAAATTCTATTCATTTTTTATGTTGTCTATTAGTTATTCACATTTTGTTTTGCAGACTATGCTTCAGACTGATGCTGTGACGGCCTACGCACGTGGGTATGAAGATTACTTACAGTGTCCCCTTCAGCCATTAATGGACAATCTAGAATCTCAAACATATGAAGTATTTGAAAAGGATCCTGTTAAATATAATGAATATCAGAGGGCTATCTACACTGCACTTTTAGACAGAACACCCTTTGATGAAAAGAACACTAAAACTCAGTAAGTTTTTGTATGAAATATTATCCAGAATTTAAATTAGTTTCTTTTTTATTTTAACATTGTAAAACTGTAATTGTCAAATGAAAACTTATTTATTCATATTACAATAATAAGAGAGTCCTTAAACATTTGTTTCCATATCCTTTTGGGTTTTGTCCCTTCAGAAGTTTGGCTTGTCTGGAATTGCCCAGTCACATTACACAGGTAGTTACAGGGTTGATGTATTGTTCATATCTTAATTTTGTCCGAGAATAGCTAACCTAACAAAGTTTCTGAAGATTGGAAGATTTATTTGCTATAAATAAATTTTCACTTGTTATTTCTGGGCCAACTTGGTTACAAAAACAATGTTTGGAATTGGAAAGTAAAATTTTCTCATTGCAATAAATATTTCATTATAAGTGTTTTTTAATGTACTTATTCTCAGGATTCTAAATAGTCTGTATGCATGAGTGCTATGGATTTTGTTGATGATAGATAGGTTGGAGTGTGAACAAACTGGTTTATAAGTTTTCACATATTTTTGGTCTTATTGCATATGTACAAGCCAATCTGTAAATTTATCTATTTTGTGATCTAGATACACAGTGTGAAATCTATAGCAAATTCAAGGAGATTTTAAAAATAGTTTTTACAGAAAGTAGTTATACAAAAGGATTTCTCCCATATTTGATATCAATTATGTGCAACATTGTTTGACTTCATGCATAACAGTTGTTGTGCTCTTTATATTGCTTAATTAATCCCAAATTTCATTATTTTAATGTTGATATAATGATTTACGAAACTAATAATAATTTCATATTAGGATTTCAGACTTTATACTAATAGAAAAAAATATTTGATATAATAATTCAATTAGCTACTGTGAATTTTGCATTGGCTATATCAAGATATGAAACAATGGTAATAATTTCACTCTGACCTCAGGGTTGTCATGGTAGTAGGAGCTGGTAGAGGTCCACTTGTCCGAGCAACCTTGAATGCAGCCCACAAAGCTGACAGGCAGGTTAAAGTTTATGCTGTAGAAAAGAATCCTAATGCTGTTGTCACGTAAGTATGTAATAATTAACAAAAATTTATATATACTTATACAGAGTCTGGCAGAAAGAGTACGCCTACTTGTGAGAGGCATATCTCTGGCTGGGATGACAGTAAAATGTTGCCATACACATTGTAGAGTAGTGGCCAGTTCATGCCTGAAATGGTCAGGACAGCATCCTGAGATTGTTGAAGTTTTTTAAAAAAAATGGAGGAGAATTCTGCACCAATTTCCCTACAAACTTGTGTGATGTGTTGTGATGTCTTCCAGCCTGATCGCCATCATAGATGTTTTGTGTTTCTGGCTGAGACACAATTTGACCTTGTTTTCTCCGGGGTTTACATTAAAGCAAAGTTGTACCAACATTGTCCTAAAACTGTGGAAGCACAGAAGTAGGCCACTTGACAGGATATTATGTGCAAAATAACTCTTAGGTCATTGACAGTTTCTATCAGCAGCTCAATCTGTGCATCAACAATAATTACAGACCCTTAAATGATGTTTAAAAAAATGTTAAATTAAAATTGCATCACTTATGCTTCTGGACAGTAAAGCAATTTGATCTGTATCTTATATGGTTTTTATTTTATTAGCTTCATAAATAGGGGCGTAATTTCTGTTAGACTCTGTATATTCCTATGATGGATTTTTATAAGATTGGTTTTTTACAGACTGCAAGCACAAAAAGAGGAAATTTGGGGAGCTCTGGTTACAGTTGTGTCATCTGATATGAGAGATTGGAATCCCCCTGAGAAGGCAGATATTCTTGTGTCAGAGTTATTGGGTTCATTTGGTGATAATGAATTGTCTCCAGAATGCCTTGATGGAGCCCAAAAATTTCTTAAAGGTGTTAATTGATTTAAGAATTTTTATTAATTCATAATCTCTTTCAGTAGCTTTACATTTCCAGCAAGAAATTAGAACTTTTTTGCCACTGTTATATTTTATCGATAAACTTGTGTAATATTAATTGGCCTCCTTAGTTTTTAGGGAATAAGCTTAATTGTCAAGTATGTATTGTAGGTGATACTGTTTTTCATCGTTGAAGTTCCAAAACCTTTATAAGCCTGTAATGAAAACTGATTTCTAGTGTTTTGATTGAAGTGAACAAAAAGTGAGAAGCCTAGGATTGCCGTTTTTTGTTAATAATCGGAATAACGGGGCAGATGATTAATTAAGCAGGTTGATTTATGTTTTTAGCCACGAGTTTCAATTCTGAATGGTCCAAGGGTCAAACTTGTATTCTGTAGTGTCCATTTTTTGCTTACTATTGTGTTGTAATTGAGTTGCACTGAACAAATATTAGCTACTTTTTAATTGAAAAGTATGCAGTCATTCTACAATGAATCTTTATCATTATTTCAGTATATTATAAATAAAGTAATTATATTATCTGACTTATATTACGAAAGGAACACACTGTGGGAAAAAGTCAGAAATGTAATAATTTAATTAGAATAAATTTCGTCCCCTAACTATAGGGACCACCTCAGTTGCAGGAGCAACAGTAAATTTTTGTAATATTTAAATTAAAGTTCGAGGACAAAACGTATTGTAATTATGTTATTCCTTACGACTTTGGGCCAGTCTTTGTATTTTATTTAAAAAAAAATGATCACAAACCCCTTATATATTTGTTGCTCAGTGCAGTATGAAACTCAATTTAACTGTCCATGTTTAATGGGGGCGGAAGGGGGATGATGTGTGTACAGCCTCTCATCCTGTAGTCTGAGACCTGAGCCTACTTGAGGTGCCCCTGTGTTATCTAATTGGTCACGGCTTAAACGGGGAGCAGCGTGCATTTCTCATGTGCCTTGGTGTCAGGTCCCGGCGAGTCATACCTGGGTATGTGAAACCTAAGAATAGGGGGCGGACCAGGGGTGGCTCGTTGGGAACTAGTATCTTCTATGAGCACAAGGATGGACAATGACGGGTCGGGGTCATCGCGCTGTGGCTCTAGTAACTGAGTAAGTTGCAAGGCAGACATCAAGCCTTTGGGCTAAGGTGTCAAGTATGGAAATTGCTAGCCATACTTAGTTCTCTGATGATGAAACTGTCTGGGTGCAATTCCCCTATCATAGGTTGCACAGATCATCCATAGCGGATAGCTGCTAGCTAGATTCACCCTGTAAAGCATCAAAGCATACACGGGGTCAGGTGCAGGTCCCATCCAGTATTCCTGTAATCAAATTACCAACTGTCCATGTTTAATATTGAATGTATTATATTATATGAATATTGAAGTGTGTTTGATATGCAGTAAATTTACTTATCCTATTTAAATATTTTATTTCCAGATGATGGTATAAGTATTCCATGCAGCTATACCTCTTATTTATGTCCTGTTCAATCTTCAAAATTGTATGGGGAAGTTCGGCTATGTAAGGAACGAGATAAACATGCTCTACAACACTTTGAAACTCCCTACGTTGTTCATCTGCAGAATAAGTTCCAACTTGCTGCTACACAACCTCTTTTCACGTTTCATCATCCAAACAGAGGTAAGTGATAATATTTTATACCACCACACTGAAATATTAATTATGAAGGTGGTAAAAATATGTGTGTCATTTTGATTTTTATGTATGTTATGTTGGATGAAAATTAATTTTCAGAGTTCAAAGCAAATGTTTTCATTAGTTGCTTGAATGGTTCTACTCTGCTGTATTGTATTGTATAAGGTGACAATGTTACATACTCTAGATACACATTTTAAAATTGTCGTAATTTCAAGGGGCATTTAATAATAATTTTGCACTGCATTAGTCTTTTTTATAGAAACTTGTTTCAGAAAACCTTATTCCCAACCTTTGATATCCTATATATCTAACATTAAGCTAATGCTAAGTAAGAAATCTTGCATGGGACAACTATTCAGTATAGTTTACACTGAAAACAGTGAATTACAGTAAAAATTTTACCGTCATGTGGGAGAGCAAATATTACTAATTGTATGTCATACTGTAATGTTTAGGCATGGGACAAGAAAGGAAAATTTTATTAAAGCAAAATTATTTCTGATACATTATCAAAATTCTCTCAGATTTATTATGGACTTCTAATTGAGAGACAAAAGTTTTTTAAAAAACAATTGTAGTTTAAATGATTATATGAATAGGATAAGTGACAAAGTCATGCATTTGATAATTGGATAGAAAGAAAGATAGAAATATTTGGGGGAGAGGCAGGAAATTTGCTCTTTGAATCATATGTACGGAATGGAATCATGTACAAGGAAATACATATGTTAAGTGTAGAAGGGAATGGAAGAAGGAAGAAAGACTGAAAAAATTCGATGTTGGCCAGGACTCGAACCTGGGTACACGAAATCGGCAGTGTATCGCCACCTGAGCTGTGGCATGCATCTTACCGACTCTGCCACCACATCAAGTACGACCAACCGAACATATATATACGAATAATGATTGAAACGTGATGTCACACACATTGTATATTTGGATAGGGTGTAAGGATAGAACATTGCTTTTAGGTCACAAGCTCGGCATAGAAATATGCTCTATATGCATCAGATAGTGACATTATCAGGTAAATTAACCCATTCAGCTCGGATGGAACTGGGTTTTTAAATCAGTTGCTTAATTTTTTGCGACATTGGGAGAGTGACTTACCTTCATTTTTATAAACTTTTAAGTGTGAAAATACATTCATTTGAGAGCACAATGTACGTGGTTTTTAAATCAGAGTTGATTGGGTTAAAACAATAAGGAAGGACATGAAAGAGAGAATTATTAATTGCTTCAATTACCTGACAATGTCATTTCCACAACTACCTCTATTATTGTTAATTTATCATTTGTGGAATTTTATATTTAAAATTTAAAACCTTAATAATTATAAACAAATAAATTAAGCAGAGATCATTTAATAAATCATTGGGTCCGATAATGCATATGAAAACAGTATTGTTAAAATAGCTGGATCTTGCCAGTGCCTAAATTTCAAATGTGTGTCAAGGGTTCCTCACAGCCAGCAATGAGAGGGGCGTCAGCCATCGTGTCAGTTATGTTGATGCCGGGAACCTCGATGAAGGTGTGATATATTCAGTCTGTCGGTGTCTCTCCACTTCCACACTCAAAATAATTTCAATCCGTCACCTTTTGTGAGTCCTCTAACATTTCATCACTATCTCTCTTTGAGGACTGTCTCACATCAGCCGTGCCCTTGCTTATTTATGCACAATGATCTCCATATCGTCCGGGGTTCGTAAGCCTTCAGTTTGTACAGCTGTTTAGCTTGTTTCCTTGTTTTCAGGAATGCACCAATCCTGGATAGACGACGACTGTCTCTTTGTTCACATTTGGCTCGCAGACCCAATGACCAATTGTCTCATTGCTATTGTCCGCGTCAAAGTGACAAAAAATAGCATCCACCCTAATACACGCTCTTGGCTTCACAGTGCAATTTTAAATAAAATAATTTTAAACATCCTAGTCTTTTTATATTGTACTTCAGTTAATTGCACCTTTTGTCAAATTCCATGAAATTTTGGTGTTTTGTAATGCTCACCCCAAGAAGGTTTCTGTTGATCTTTTGAACATTTAGATTCCTTCCAGGATCCTTTCATATCAAAAAATGTCCTACCCTAAAGACATAAAACATCAACATGCTAGAGAATGCCTTCACATAGCAAGATGATTATACTATATCAGCCGAATTTCACCCTTTACTCTGACTACTCCAACAGCATGGGACCAAAATGTAAAGAAAACTGACTAACCTTTGAGCCATTCCATGGTTTGGGAAATTGGTCTTAAGTTGTAGCAACGCAAATTTATATCTAATGTATAGCTGGTTTAATTTTGTAAGATATTAAATAAATAATAGCAGACAAATCATCAGTGAACAAGAAAGGTGTTCTATTGGAAAAATATAATTCTAGAATAGTTTAATTCAAATCATCAGTGAACAAGAAAGGTGTTCTATTAGAAACATATAATTCTAGAATAGTTTAATTCAACAAATTACAAACAAAACCGCACCACTCACACAGAGGGCATAAAATTTTAAACACACAAAGAGTGTCATAAGCGCGCAGCGCGCGAGTGATCTAACATCTCACTCACATTTATCTCAATACACACACACACACACACATGATGAGCCACAACACACGCTCAACAAAACAAGCCAATGCTACATACGAGAGCGCGCGTGTTCTCCTAACCCACACACCCAAAGGATTAACATTCAAACCTTAAGTTTGGCGATCTAACCCACATCCCCCACCTTCGAGAGCAGTCTCGCGCGTAGCCGCGTCGAAGTGGGCGAGCGGGCGCCGCCGTGGACACGCAAGCTGCCATATTGTCTACAAACGCTCCCGTCGGTCATATCCACACTATCACTATTAGCGCGTTCACTACCAAAGCAAAGTTTTCTGTTGAACTTATCGAGAGACACACACACCACACACACGGCGAGTAATAATTGAAATACCCCAAACCCACACACACACACACACACACACACACACACGAGTCCAAGTAGCAACTCTCTCGCCCTCCGTGTCAAAATCCCCATAGTTCACTAGATCTCTATATCATATCCCTCCCCCATCAACATATTTTCGAAAATAGAGAGCTGATATATGCTCTTTAGAGATGAGAGCATCTCTAGTACGACACACACCACACACACACACACACACACTAGAGCGACCAAGACACACAGAGCAAGTGAAAAACACATACTGACAGCACATAATCACAGCGTATAAGTCTACATGGGGTCCATCTCTCTCTTGAGGTTTACACACACTGCGGAGGGGTGAGGTATGGTCACACACATAGATTCATATATCGGAGAATACACTATACACGATCACTCACTCTCTCAGTAGTGAGATTACTAGAAATTTCTTTGTGAGTTGGAAGTCTATCTCTCTCTATGAGTGATCAAATCCTATGGGTATTTGACATACCATTAACTGTTAAGATCACAGAGAGAGATATGTTTCTTTTAATGTTAAGTGAGTGTGAGGACATCATAAAGCCCGAGAAACATTACCGTGCGTGTGGCGCAGATAAGTTCATATAGAGTGACACACACACACACATATATATTTACTGGTTGTGGTTGAGAAGTATAGAGTTTCACACACACACACACTGGTGTGACTACACAGTTAATTTATTTACATTTTTTTTGTTTTTTGTGGGGATATGGATTAATTTGATGTCTCTCTCTCATCTCTACTGGGATGTGTTACATGATTATTTATAGTAAAAGAAGAAGGGAGTGAGAAGTAGGTTACGAGGACGGGACTGTGGAATGATGAGATAGAGGGGAACCACGCTATAGAACTGACCTCATAAAGACATGATATCAAAAAATGATAACAGATAATACTCTTCTAAAAACTCTACACACAAGAGTCGCAGCCGAGCGCGTAAACACACAAACACACATATAACAGGGGGAGAGTGAATTAAAAACAAAAAAATCTTTTAGGTAATCAGTTTAGGTTGGCCAAAACACTAAAACATAGACATAAACCAAATATTAAAAAATATACATTTGATAATACACAAATAGATGTTTGGTATGGATAATAACATTTAGAAGAAGAGAGACATTCTAAACACATATTTATTACACAAGTTTATTATGTGTAGAGAGGAAAGAGGGTGCTAGGTGTGTTTAGTGTGGTGGGGGTTGATGGGGTTGGTTTTGATGAAGGGGGGTGGGGGTGTTTGGGGTGGGGGGTGTTGGGAGGTGTGGGATGTTTTGTGGAGTTTGTTGGGGGGAATAAAGGATGATGATGGAGGGAATGGGGGGGTGGAATGGTAGGGTTTTTTTATGTTTGTGTGTTTTTGGTGGTGTTGAATGGATTAGTGGTATTTGGGGTTTGGGGATTTTTTGGTTGGGTAATGTATTTGTTGGTTTGTAGTTTTTGAGTGTGTATTAGTGAATGATGTTTATGGGATGGTATAGGTGGGAAGGTGTTAGTTGTTGGTTTTAAGTTTTAGATTAGTATTAGATTTGTATTTGATTGTGTGGAGGTTTTAATGTTGGAAATATGATGTTTTGATGTGGGATGGGTGGGATTTAAAAGGGGGGATGGGTGATTATTATGTAATTATAATATTGATTGGTATGTGGAATTGGGTGAGATGTTGATGGTGAAAGGTAATGTTTAAATTTAGTAATTTATGATGGTACAAACATACAAATAGTTTGCCACTTCCTATAATGGAAGAAGTGAAACCTATATATAGGGGCCTTGCTGATCCCAAACTGCTTTCCAGGTGCTTGCATGGGTTAACTCAAAACCCAAACGAGTCTTTTAACAATTGTGTATGGGAACACATTCCAAAAAATGTATTTGTTGGAATGACAACTTTGAAGGTTGGTGTACTGGATGCAGTTATGTTCTAATAATGGTTCTTGTAAAAGGCTTGATGTTTTTGAACATTTGGGTATAGTGCTAGGACCCAACATGAAAATTGACCGCCTCAGAGTTTCCGAAGTTAAATCAGCTGCAGAGATGACTAAGGAAGCTAGGACATCCAGGAAAAGAAAGAAGCAACAAGAATTAGACCAGGAACATGAAAACCAAAAAGATTATGACCCTGGAATGTATTAAAAATAAAATATGCACCTCTAAAACTTCTTTTTCATTTTACTGCAAACCATTTTTTGGTTAATCTATTTAAATTAAAATTGAAATACATCTTCAAGACATATTTATCTTCAGTAACATTGAATATCATAATAATTATTACTTTATCATCATGAAGAGTAATAAAAAATTATGCTTTTTAGCATACTTTAATTAATTTTTTTTAATAATTTCATTGCCTATACAACGAAAAGAGTAAGTCTCAGAATTCCCTACATAAACAGAATAGAATAAAAAAATAATTAATGTCCTCCAGCTTTGGTTTACGTAACCGCATGTACCTAATCATAAAGAATTTTTTTTACCTTTTATTCCAACTTATGTTCTGTCAACACTTTGCTTAAATCAAATAAAACTTCATCAATATAATAAAAATATGGTTATACATAACTGTGCTAAATTTAAATTAAATATCTCTGAAACTTTCAGAGATACAAAAATAAAGTTGCACAAGTTGCAAGTAGCCTAACTTCACAGACAGGTTCCCTTAATCATTTTAGATTGTGTATGTACAGGTTTCAAGGCATTGGGCATACAATCCCATGGGATCAGTCAGCCAGCTGCCTCCTAAAACTTGTGGAGACAAGAGGAAATGATGCGTGATATCGGTTTTATAAGATTTTCCCTGCATCTCTTTTAGGTGAAACACTATAGTATCCATAAACTATAGCCTCAGTCAACCCTTGACTACCTTGCTCTACTTTGGTCCACACCCCTCCTTTTAATTCCCTTCTTATCTATTAAAGAGGAGTTGTCTAGTTCAGGATCACTCCTTATGCAGCCTTTCATCCCCCCCCCCCCCTTTCCAAACACCAAGATTATAAACATTAAATGTTTGAAATAACATTTCTCACTTTGAATTAATAATATACAAATTTACTATCAGTAGCATTTGTTGCCAATACTTGGTTGATAGATATCAATGCAATTAATTTAAGTCTGTTATCCAATATTTTATAAGGACGGTTGGTGATTTTTACACAAACATGAAAGAAGAGAAAGATTGACCAACAGTACTTACAACTGTTAAATATCAATATATAGGTAATAATGTGGGTGGTTCTGTAGTTGTTTTCACTGCATAACTTGTTTCTTATTTACCTTTTTGTTAGAAGATATTATTTCTAATGTTGTTGAAACAGTTTTCAGTATCTATGGACTTTAATTGTACACTAATTATCAGCTTAATAGTTATAAACATGAATATTACTTTCTGTAAATGATTAACTGGTCTGTGTTAAGATTTATTAATCTATGCTTTATACTTTCTGGGATTTATGTTAGTGTAAAATGCTTTTACAGATGAACTAATCGATAATTCAAGATTCAAGGCGCTGTCGTTCGAAATTGGACAAAATTGTGTACTACATGGGTTCTCGGGATATTTTGACACCGTCCTGTACAAATCAATATTATTGAGCATTGTTCCCGAGACGCACACGAAGGGAATGTTCAGTTGGTTTCCAATTTTTTTCCCAATAAGAGTAAGTCTTTTATTTCTTTTTTAATTTTAGACTTTGATTGTTCCACAGATTATTTGTAAATGTGCTACATCATCTTGTTGATACATTGTATGATGTATAGACTAGTCAGTAATGTATACGAGAGTACTGTTCCAAGTATTTTAAGTTTTATATTAGTGTTAAATATAATTGATAGATTTTTGTTGTTCCTCTTTGTCTGGCTAATGTGAAGGCTGGGCAGAGTGTACAGTTTATTTTGTAGCAGAGAGGTTGTATTTTCTTTAGTTTTGTATGTAATGTTGTTGGTGAGATTCTGAAAGGTTGTGGTGGGTGGACACTTCACCTATTCCTAACGTAAGGTTTGCAGCCACTTGTGGGTGGGAGTGTGGGGTTTATAGGGTTGAAGTTGGCTGAGGGCCTAAAGGCAACTGTTGGAGAGAATCTTATTGACATTAGAGAGGAAAGGTCCTGGGTTTGGGGAGGTCTGTGAGGTAGTTCCTGTTGTGGAATGCATTGAAAATGCAGTTGTTGTAGATGACAGATTAGGAAAAGCATATCAAGTGATGACCAGCAGTCAGTTTGGAATGCTTTTCCTAATGTTCTGATGAAAATATCCTTAACCTACAATGCTGTCTGCCCACTTTATATTTAAGGTAAGCTACCACATTTCTCATTCCTGTCCTACCAATTTTGTTTATTATTTTGACAAAGCCATATTTTTACTTGTATTTGTATGTAAATGTTTATATTGTTGTTTAATTTAAGGAACCTGTGCATTTGAGAGCTGGAGATACTCTGGAAGTTCAGTTTTGGAGATTGTGTAACAAGAAAAATGTTTGGTATGAATGGGGAGTCACTAAACCTATACCAGGACCTATCCACAACCCTAATGGAAGATCCTCTACAATAGGATTATGAACTAAATGCTTCAATGTCTTCTAATGTCTATGGACGATTTCCTTCAATGACGTTTGAGTCCTACATGATGATGAACATGGACATAACTTATTTTTTACTTGTGTTTTATGTATATTATTAGTACTGTAAATAAATAATTTGGAAAATATTTACCAGCAACTTTAATTGTAATGGTGTGTAGAATTGATATCTAGATAATATTTCAAAGTTAAACGTCATATAAAATATCTAAGTATCATCGCTACAAGTCCACTATGTAATTAATCCCCTTATACCTGCTGTTTGACCGCAAACGGGACGTCATCGTTAACGTCGTTCTGACTTTGCATCCACTACTGATGTGGTCAATGAAAGGAAATCAAAAGTAATTAAAACAGTGACAAAAAAGAGAGAAAGGTGGTGGCTTACTTGAAGTGTAAAGATGTCTTAAATTTTCAGAAATTTTTATATAAAAATGATGTAGCTTAAGAAAGCACTTCTCGGAAATTAATAATATTGGAAAACCTAGAGCATTATTACCTTTTGGTAATAAATTTAAATATTCCAATTACTTTTTCAAAAGTTAAATGTACAACTAATCTAACATTTTAATTTTCATACAAATGAAATATACACAACAGCTGTTTCTCACACCTCATATAAAGAAAGAATGGAATAGCCCCAAGTTATTGGGATGCGAGTGTTTATAAAATGGAAAAGATTATGTAAACAATAACAGTGTACTAATACAATCAAGAGCTCTTTATCAATGCTGCCAGTAAACAAAGTACGGTATTTGCCAATACCTAAAATATATATCACACCGAGCACAAATTTTGCACTTCAAAAATAACATTAGTAGGGGAAGAATATATTTAATTATGTGAAAACATTTGTCCTTAAATAAAATCTGAAAAGTAAGGATCTCTCTCATTTACAACTTTAATTAGATAGCAAAATTATATAACATTTGTTATATTACAAAAAATTGTTCCAATTGAATGTGACAAATAAAGATAATGCAACTACAACTATTCCTAAAATCCATATAGTCTTTGATGATTTAACATTTCCAGAATCATTTTCAGCATGCCGTCGATTACGGCTTTTCTTGTGGGGACCAAATTTCTTTTGGAAACGTTCTAGCTCTTCTTGGTTACGGCGCTCTTCTTCACGACGGAGTTCTAGTAATTGCAGCTCTTTAGCCTGCAATAAAATGTGAAGCATTCTTAAACATAACATTAAAAACTAAATTTATTCAAATAGGGTTGAATATATGTATATAATGGTGCAACACAAATTCAATTAATTTAAAATTCATAATAGTTTATAAGTGCTTTTGACCTATTGTGATTTACATTAATTTAATATTGGAGAAGTTTGAGAAACAGTGGAATAACAAAGGGTGTTAGATTGGGAAGGGATATTTTGACGGAAGTTAAGGAATTCTGCTACTTGCGAAGCGAAATAACTAGGGATGGTAGGAGTATAGTAAACATAAAGAGTAAGATAGCACAGGAAAGGAAAGCTTTCACAAAAAAGAGGAATTACTTACGGGTAATATAAATGTGAATATTAGTAAATCGTTGCTAAAAATGTTCGTGTAGAGCGAGGCATTATATGGGTGCGAAACGTGGACAATAGGAGTTGGGGAAAGGAAAAGAATAGAAGCCTTTGAAATGTGGGGCTATAGGCGAATGCTGAAAATCAGATGGGTGGATAGAATCAATAAAGAGGAAGTTCTTAACAGAATAGAGGAAAAGTGAACAATATGGAGGATGTTGACTAAGAGAAGGGATAGATTAGTAGGCCACGTTTTAAGGCACAAGGGTCTTTTAAAATTAACATTAGAGGGAAGTGTGTGGGGTAAGAACAGAAGAGGGAGGCCAAGGATGGAATACACCAATCAGATAAGGTTGGATGTGGGTTGTGCTAGTTATAAGAAAATGAAAACGCTTACACAAGATAGATTAGCATAGAGGGTTGCATCAGACCAGTCTTAGGACTGAATACAACAACAACATACTTATATTTATAAATTAAACCTTAAAATTTCTCATCATTATTTACAATAAAAATTATCATATTAATAATAATAATGAATTCTTCATACCATAGCTGATACAAATAAGTTTCACTGAACAGATAGAGAAACTGAAATCATCCTGTGCTTTAAATAAGTGTTGCAAATTAAGTGAAATTATAAATACCTTTAGTTTTTCATTATTTTTCTGCAAACATTCTGCATCACATTCTACTTTTATCTTATTTTCTCTGATTAATGTACAAGAGATTTCTCGTCTAATACGATGACATTTACAAAACAATTTCACTTTTTTCTGACATAATTCAGAATCTGGGCACTCGCCCGAGTGACAATTTGCTCGGCATCGATGTCCACACTGAAACTGGAAATTCATTTGATTAATTCAAAGAAAACAAGTATGTGAAATGTTATGTTAACATGACTACCATTTGAGAGCAATACTCTTAAAATATGTTTTCTTAACCTACCGTTTCTAAGAAATTTTATTGGTGAAAAGAATAGATATAGTCATAAATGAACATAATACTGCATGCTGTTAAAGCATTGGAATGGAAAAATCTCCACTGGCCTGGAAGTTGAGCCTAGGGCCCTCCACTGGTACAGGGGTTTTATCAGAGTTGACTGTCAGATACAAGAGTTCTCTATCTACATGTCGTTTTATTTCTAACATTATGCAGGAAAATAATAGTTATAAATATTTTAACTGTTTCTTTACAGACATGAGAACAACTAACAGCTCATTCATGCATTCTCTCTGTGTATAAGAAAAACAAAGTGAGAGAATGTTGTGGCTTACCTTAACATGAAAATTATAAATTGCCCATGGTGTTTAATGTGTTTCTCTATATACTAGTGTACTACCAGCTGCTCCATAGAGTTATGGATATATATTGCTTTAAATAAATAGTGCCACAAACTATACATCAGAAAAAAACTAATGTAAACTTATACTGTATATAACAGTAGTTGTACATGACATTTCATTCCTAAATTTTGTACCTCACCTGGTATGAATTAAACTCTAAAATACAAAAAATTACAATATTAAAATTATCATAAAAAATGAAAAAATACTTATTAAATATGTTGACAAAATTTAGATGTGCATGTCACACAACTAAAGAGGTTGAAATATCAATTAAAACCAATAGCTCACGAGATTTTGTGCAACTACTGTTTTATATAAGTCTACATTAAATTTTTTTCTGATGGTCCTATTTATTTATTTCCAAACAGCCAGATATTGTAAGTAATAAAATATATTTAAATGATTTAATTAACCTCTTTGTCAGAAATTTATAATTTCAATATGAAATGTTATGACATATTATTGTCTCTCATTTGAGACTTCTTCAGGTAAAAATTTAGCTTATATTATGAGGAGTCATTGAGTGAAGTTCCATGTACAGCTAAGTTATTACCTGAAGAAGTCTCAAATGACAGACGAACCGTCGTAACATTTCACATTGAAATTATAAATTACTGACAAGGAGGCCAATTAAATCATTTATATAGTTGTCAGAAAAATTATTTAATAAAATATATTGCTTTACCCATAATGGTACGTTTTTTGCTTGACATGCCTTGTAAGAATGCTGGAACAAGTTCCCAAAATGATATTCAGAATATTTAAATAGAAAACGACATTGAAATTCTCCCCACCTGCCTAAAGATAAATTAGAGGTGCAGTCCTAATCTTCTCAGTGTTCGTGTCTGTCCTATCCTTACTTCTTCCCAACCCTTCAAAACTCACAATTATGAACTCAATTTCATGCTTGCATGTGAAATATCTGTAGTTTTCTATTGCTTCCACTGTAATTCATTGTAACTGATAAACTTTGACCAAGTTAACTAACAAAAATTAAATTGAAATTACAAATTGCAGCCAAAATAGTGATAAAGTTACAACAAAATGCAAACCTTGTTGCTTTCATCAGGCTGACTGAAAAAGGTGAGAGATGCTAAAACAACACACAGCACTAGCCAGCTGACAAACTCAAAACTGTTGTGTGGTATTTATTTGAGCACTCATTTTTGTCTGTATTTTGGCTACTTCTTTTTGCAATTTGGATACTTTAAACACACGTTAAATATATTTTAAGTTTTAAAATAAATTTATTAATTTTTGCCAGGATCAAGAGAAATATTCTTACATTTTTGGGACACTGATTACCACATGATTGTAATGAGTCTTTAGTTTCTGTTGTTGCTGTAGTCCATTCTACACACCGTACAAACAACTGGTTCAAACCGCAGTGACATCGCAGTTTCATTAAACTGCGACATGGTTCACATGGATCTGGATGACACGGACGAGGACAACGATGAGAGCAACCCTCAGGACGAGGTAGCAAGCAACCCTCTTCACAAATTTCACAAGAATCTCCTGCCTACAAAATTATTAAAAAAGCTATGTAGAACTAAATGTATATGCAGTTAACATTATATTATGAAATTGACATTTAAAATTACACAAATTGAACACAAAAGTAAAATGAGTAATACATTATTTTTTCCTTAAAACAAGGCCAATTAATCTATCCCCTCTCTTGGTAACATCCCTCATATTGTTCGCTCTGCCCCTATTCTGCTTAGAACTTCCTTGTTAGTGATTCTATCCACCCATCAGGTTTTCAGCATTCTCCTATAGCACCATATTTCAAAGGCTTCTATTTTTTTTCCTGTCTCCAACTCCTACTGTCCACCCATATAATGCCACACTCCATGTGAACATTTTCTAGCAATGATTTCCTAATATTCACACTTATATTACCTATAAGTACATTCCTCACAAATAGCCAGCCAAGCAAGATTATTATACATCTTTTAATCCTTAAATAATATTTCCAGTCTTTCTTTCTTCTACCATTCCTCTCTATGCTTAACATATGCCTTTCTCTGAGCATAATTATATGCCGAGCATATGACTTAAAGCATGACTACCTTTCTCCCACAACGGAAATGACATTGCCAGGCTAATTGAAACAATTAATAAGGACAAAAAGAGAGATGGATAGTTGGTGGCTTACCTGAAGTGCACCACATAGAGTGCAGAGTTCTTAAATTTTTGGAGGCACCACCCCATTCATCAGAAGATTAGGAAAAATATTCCGAGTATGTGCAGATAATATACTCGGAATGTTTTTCCTAATCAAGACAGTGCCCAAATAGTGTGACAGCACTATTGAGTGTAGAATATTGTGCATAATTAACTAAATGCATTTAATTTTAATCATATATACATGTAAAGTATAGTAACACTTGACTTTTCAAGTTTTAGTCAACTAATAAAACCAACGTTCACCTCTGTAGGTGATGAGGATCCTTCTACTACATGGCAAGGTCGACTGCACGTATGGTTACCACATTTTAAGATTCGACCACATGATCTTTGACAAGATGAAGGCTTGGAAAGGTAGCAGGGCCAATTACTTGTGTCGTGTCCTCCTAAGCATGTAACTGGTACTGGAACCTGAAAAGAAGTTAAATAACAAACTGACAGAGTTAATGAAGTAATCAGTCACATGACTGTCATGGGGAACATAATAGAATCTATACATAACTCTTGGCAGAACATCTACCACAATGTCAATACTTTAAATGCAAGAATAATTTGACTTATTTGAAATAAAAATAAAAGATAATAGCTAAATGTCTGAAATAAATTAAAAATTTTAATTTACATTAAATAAAATGTTACATTATTATGTTAGGAACTTCTTCAGTCATATCTAGAAATAATAATTAAATATACTGAAAAAGACAATAGTACACTTACAAACAAATAAATAAAATTAGTACAGGGTTGCAATAAAAATGCAATACGAATTTAAACAAATTCTTTTAACAGTAAAAATTAAGACTTCTTCCACAGCTCCAGAGTGAAGTAAGGGAAATCGATGCCATTCAAACAGATCACAAAACTTACACTGCTGTAACATCCGTTTTTAAAACAGAAAATAAACTTTCGAAGTTACAAGTATACAATTTTTAATCATAACAACACTAACTGATGTACAGAATTTAAATTTTGGCTATCTGTCTTCATATTTACTATATTTTTATATACACACAGAGTGGTCAAATTATTATGACCACCTGATAGCATCACAGTGTTGCTACTAGAGGGTGAAGTAGCTAAAAATGGGAATCCAGGAAAAGTGAATAATCAGCTGTACTGAGTTTTTTTATGAAAATATGGGCAAGAGACTTGATTCAACAGAGTTTGAACACAGAATGGTCATAGGCGCTTGAAGCATTGCAAAACGGCTGCACTTGTGAAGTGTTTGAGAACAGCAGTTATTAATATTTTCAGAGAGTGGACTATCAAGGAGAATACCAGCTCGAAATGTCAGACTTGTGGTCATCACAAGATACTCGATGCTCGAAATGAAAGGAAATTTGCCTGAGTTTCCCATAGCAACAGAAGAGAACAGTGTGTCAAATAGCTGAGAATCTTAATCAAGGACTAACTGTGAATGTCACAGAATGAACTATTCACCACACATTACACTGTATGGGCTATTGAAGCAAATGATCTGGTTGAAAGCCTCTAGTGTCTACCTTAAACAAGAGCAGGCTCCTTTAGTTCACAAAAGAGCACTAGGATTGGGGAGTAGATGACTAGAATGGGTCATGTGGTCTAATAAATTGCCATTTGACCTGCACCACACAGATGAGAGGGTTTTAATATGGAGAAAACAGCATGAAAGCATGGGTCCCAATTGTAATGCCACAACACTTCAAACAGGTGGCGTGATTCCTGTAAAACAATGTCTGAATGCCCAAGTGTATTGTATTTAAGTATTATCGCTGATCATGTACATTCTGCAACGTTAATGGTTTACTATACCAAGGACAGATACATAAAAGCTGCCATTGTCCTCAGATGGTTTGAAAAATATGATGGAGACTTTACTTTGCTTCATTGGCCTGCACAATCACCAGATCTCAATGAAATTGAGTATTTGTGGGATGCGATTGAACAGACCATCAGGCAGCTGGATCCAGTACCATCAAATATTAAGGAACTGGTAAGTGGTGTTAATTGGATATGGTCTCAAATTCCTCCTACCACCTCATCTCACAGTATCCATGCACAGAAGAATTCGAACAGTATTAAGAGCAAAAGGTGACCTAACAATTTATTGAGGGGGTGGTCATAATAATTTGTCCACTCAGCGTATTTCGATCATTAAAACGGTAATGAAACATTTTGTCTAAAGAAAAATAAAATTAACAAATTTTTGACTTTTGCCCATTTTCAATTTTATTTTCTGACGAGATTCAAATTAGGAAGATATACCAAAAAAATGATAGTAAGTTTTAAAAATTATTCAATCCTATTAACTAAATTTAAAGATAGGAGCAAGTTACAAATACATATCAACTTTATAACCTTGCAATCTGGACATGGAAGGTCCCTAATTTCAAATTGTGCTGCTTGTATCTCCCAAGGTCCAATAGGTTTCTTACTACTTTCTATTTTCACCAAAACAGCAGAATGACATATTTCAAGGCAGGAATGTTTGCAAATTTCATGAATTCTTCCACATATTTGTTGGCATTGTGGGCAATCTCCAAAATGACATCGATGTGGCTTTTGAGTTGGATGATGACATTTAGGTGGTATCCTAAAAAAATTATATATGAAGCCCTTTTTAACATGAGGCATTATTTTACCATTTATTTCAGTATAATAATTCACTTAAAATATAAAAGCTGTAATATTTGTACTGCTTAAGTAGTAAAACAAAGATAACATAGTGGAACAATATTTCAATATAATTTGTATATGATTAGACAAATTTGCAACGCTGAACAACTCAAATAAAAAAAGGTTCCATTATAACAAACAGTTACCAGAAACAACACAGTGCAGTAATCTGGCATTGTTGGTGGAAGGCAGGAAACTTATAAGGCGCCCATACACTAAGAGGAAATCCTCAAGGAATTCCTGAAAGTGTGTGGACCAGTTGCGGACTGCACAGTTTATGGAATCAGAATTGAACCTCCCCCCTCCCCAACTGATCACCTATAACAGCACAAGCACATGTTTCCATTGGAGTATGTACGTGCTAAAACTTTGATATGTATGTATACATTAGTATGTGTAGGTAAGCAATGATGTGTTTGCATGTGTGTGATGGTATATACATGTAGACCCCTTTGACAATTGATGTGTTTGCATGTGTTAACATGAGGGTGTATGTGAGCATCTCCCCAGTTCACATCAATTCTTTGCTCTTCCCTGGCCCTCATTGAGAGAGAAAGTTGGTGGCCTGGTGGGGTAGATTACTTACTAGCAAAAGCTAGCTGCGCAGCAATTTTTGACTGCTTCTGATAAAGTGGGCGGTGCCTCTGAAAATTTAAGAATCTGAAACCCTACATGGCGCCTGCCATTTGCAAACTTCAAGTAAACCACCAGTTTTCTGTCCCTCTTTCCTGTCCTTATATATAGGATAGTAAATGAGGAAGAAAGATAGGAAATACGCTTTGAAACATGTTTGGCAAAGAATTATGCTCAGAGAAAGACATATGTCACGCTTTGAAACATATGTTTCTCTACGCTTATTTCCTATCTTTCTCCCTCATTTACTATCCTAATATCCAATGCGTGTGACTTCGTCATGTTACATACGTTTCATTAATTATATTACATTATATATATATATATATATATATATATATATATATATATAAAACAATTAATAAGGAAAGGAAAGAGATAATAGAAAGTAGGTGGCTTACCTGAGGTTCACAGATGGTAGACACCTTGTGACGTTTCGAGTTCTTGAATTTTCGGAGGCACCATGTGAGTGTGTGTGTTAATATTTAAATATTAACACCTTCGAGGATGGATGTGCTTTAATGTGTGTGTGTCCAGATGAGGGTGTTAGTATGCATCTCCCCAAGTCCCATGAAAGTACCTTGCCTCTTCCTAGACTATCATTGAGAGAGAAAGTTGGTGACCTGGTTAGGCTGCTCAGTCGTCGGCTAGCCGATCACTGGAAATGTATTCCTGACTTTCTGATGAAGGGGACGGTGCCTCCGAAAATTTAAGAACTCCAAACCTCACAAGGTGTCTACTATGAACCTCAGGTAAGTCACCTACTTTCTCTCTTTCCTTTCCTTATTAATTGTTTTAATTAACAGGACAATGTCATTTCCTGACACACACACATATAGTTGTAATATGTTGGTATTTAACAAATGATGTGTGAAGGCATATTGAGAGAAATTGAAATATGACAGCAGTCCTCTTTACTGCAACTTTTAGAGCTACCATTCAAAACTATTTATGGAAACTGTAATCAAAATGATGTAGACTGCAGACCAGAATTAAGAAACCTGTGCTCTCGCAGTGAAGATGAAAATCTACAAGACTAGGTAAGAAATATTGTGAATATTTTATATTGCAGTATAGATCTGCAATACTTTCTTATAATATATTGTACATGTTGTTAGGAAACAAAATTGGTGAAGAAGGAAATGATATTTTATTTAAAAAATATATTTTCCTATATGAAAGTACACAAAATTTGCCATACACAAGAAAATACAATTTGAACTAAATAAACAATCTTCTTATTCATCTTAAAAAGTAAATACAGTTTGTCATAGACAAACAATAATGGTATAAAATAATTATAAATGAAAGAGAGGTGTACATAAAAAGATTAAACAATTCACTGCTTAGAAAAATAAATATATAAAATTTATTTTAAACATGAAGCACCAACTCATTTCTTGAACTATTTCCGAATTTAATAAGAAACCAACATGATTGCAAAAATGTTAAAGAGGAATTTAAGATATCAAAACATTGCATTGTATTTAGAATCTTTATTCAACACTTCACATATTTTAATTGACAATAAAATGTAGAAGAGGAAATAATTTCCAATGGCATTTAATTGAAAAATCTATTTGATAAAACCAATCTGACCTTAAGGCAAAATTTTGATGTTGATAAAGCATCTGTTCACAAATACAGCAACAGATAATATTTTTTTAAAAATATTTCATTTCTATTAAAAACTGCCACATTATATATCATTGTTCTCAGGAATAAAAATCATGTTACCTTAACAACGTAAAGAAAGAGAAATCTGAAGACAGTATACATAAACTAATTATTCAAGGTTTAATAATTTACATTCTATTCAGTCGTGAAACTGCATTTCAATGATTCAAGAGAAGAAGTGTGATGGAATATAATGGAGGTAATTTTAGAGTGTTATACATTTTCATTGATACCACTAACCTGCAAGGCTTTGTGCAACGAGGTGGTTTTGTGTGCTTTTGTCGGCCACATGGAACTGATAAAACAGTTTTACTGCAACAACATTTTATCTCAGCAGTCAAAGGACAAGGGTAGCATTGTCCACGATGACATACAGATGCACATTTATGAGTTCCACATGCTAATGTTCTTGAACATGGCTTCTCGCATGGTGGGCAATTTCCATCACAACACTGTAATGTTTTTAAACCAAAATTTATTAATATCTGTAAAATTAATTTCAGAATCATTCAAACCATCTTTTGGAATTACTCATTACATATCCACTCTAAAGCTTGGAAAATATTTTGAAAAAGTTCCTCACGTAAGGCGTACAAACATTATGCACACATGTACAATTAATTTAGGAAACAGAAATATACAGTATAATACATCAATGACTTTGTTACTCAAATAATTGCAATTGATCAAGGAAGTCAAATTTTCGTGGGTAGGGATGGGCCCCCTTCTTCACAACATAAGATCTTAAAGTGAGCAGCGGGCAACAATGCTGTTCGGACATGGTCTTGAAGAAGGGAGGGTCAGCTTTATGAAAATTTGACGTGATCCCCACATAATATAAATTTCATGCTGGAAGGCCATTCCCTTTTTGCTTACCTTACGGTTACACTGATGTCTCCCGCAATTCTTCATACGTCTACATTTGCTCTCACATAGAAATTCTTTTTTACAAGGCTGTTCCTTTGTATGCAACCCACAGCGGCAAGGTTTAGTGACAACTTCCAAACACTGTGACATACAAATATACATATTTAAGGTAATTTAACTACTGATTTCCCTCTCATTCCAAATGAATGAATGAAAATATATATATATATATATATATATATATATATATATATATATATGTATAATAGGGAAAGGACAGAGAGATAGAAAGAAGGTGACTAACCTGAGGTTCATAGATGGTAGACACCTTGTGAGGCTTAGAGTACTTGAATTTTCAGAGACACCACCCCCTTCATCAGAAAGTTAGGAAGACATTTCCAATGATTGGCTAGCCGATCATTCTTCTTGTAAATTGTACCAAAAAAGGAGAAACACTGCCTGCTCAAACTGTTGGGTGTTTCTTATGTCCCTGAACTAACTAAAAATTTGATGTCACTGAAAATGGAGGTGAAGTTCTATCCAAGAAAAATGAAGTTCTTATCATTCATATCCTGTACAAACTGGAAGAAAAACTCCATCTGGACTTTATAAAGTTGAAATTGGAAAACCTCAAGAAGTTCTTGTTGCTCAAGCTAAAAATGAAGAACAACTGAAGTGGCACAAGCTAACGGGACTTATGAACTTTGGCTATTTAAAGAAACTGCCTGCTCTGTGTGACGGAGTGCCTGAAAAATTGTGATTTAAGTGTTGCATGTGAAATCTGCTGTGCAGCTAAAATGTCCAGAATACCTTTCAATACTGTTAGAGAAAGTGCTGTCAGACCCTTGCAAATTCTGCATACTGATATATGTGAACCTGTTGATCCACCAACTTTTGATGGATACATGTACTTTATGATTGTGGTTGATGACTTCGCCCATTTTGTGCAAATCTTACTGCTCAAAACTAAAGATGAAGCAGAAGAAAATAGTAAATACTGTATGGCTGAAGCTGAAAATTGTCATAATTTAAAAACCTGGAAAATAAGATTAGACAATGGTAGTGAATACCGGTCTAATGATTTCAAAATGAGGCATCGACAAAAGGGCATTGTACTCGATTACACTGTTCCTAATACACCTCAATTGAATGAAACAGCTGAAAGAACGAATAGAAGCCTTTCTGAGAAAACCAGAGCTTTATTGTATGAAGCTAAACTTGATGTTGAACTTTGGGGCTCTGCAGTGTAAACTGCTGCCTATTTCTTAAATTGAAGAGCTGAGATGTGGTTCAGAAGAAAAATAAACTTGTCACATGTGAAATTGTATGGAGCTTAAGTTGGTACAAAAGTAACTGGTCACGAGAAGAAAATGAATTTCGGAGGAAAAACTGAAGGAATACTTGTGGGTTATACCCAAAATTGCTATTGCTTCTGGAATCCTAAAACAAAAACTATCTTTTCCTCCCATGATGTTGAAGCTTTTGACATTCCTAAGGATAGAAACCATCATTATCTTTGAAAACTTTGATTAGCAAGAAGTAAGAAAAAATGAAGACAGAAATTCAGATGAAGAAACAGAAGACTCTGACGATGATCAAGATACCTTTAATGGAGAAGATAATGATCAATCTTTAGAAAATCCTCAAGAGCATCTTGCAATCAATGGTAAACTAAAGACCCCAAAGAAACACACAAATGCCAAAGCACTTGGAAGATTTGGTCTTAGATGCTGATAACCTGGATAGTGACAATTTGCTTGTTGAAGAAACACCTATTCTGGGGCCTCTACTATTTATCCTACACATAAATGATATACCAGCTCCTCACAAAGGAACTCTAGTGTCATATGCTGATGACACCACACTTATTAATTGGAGTAGAGATGTGGAATCTTTACTAATGGAAAATAAAATAAATTTTGATATGGTACTAAACTATTTAAATGTAAATGGCCTTCAGGTAAACATCTCAAAAACTAACTTAATGAGCTTTGGATTCAATCATATCCTCCCTGATATCTCTCAATTGGTGAAATCCACAAAATTCTTAGGGATCTATATGGATCAAAATATGACCTGGGAAGTACATGTTGATGCAGTTTGTAAAAAAATAAATAGTAAAGCCTTTGCCTTGAAGCAATTGTCATATGTGCTCACGGAAGACTTCCTATTAACCATTTACTATGGACTTATATATTCCCATTTAAGTTACTGCATTGAGGTATGGGGGTGTGCCGCTACTAAATACATGAGTAGACTAATAGTGATTAAAAAAACATTAAGATTTATCTTTGGCTTGAAGTCAGATTCTTGCAAGCCAATATTTCTAAAACAAAAAATCCTTACTGTTTATTTTCTGTGTGTGTGTATATATATATATATATAGTCGTCGGCTAGCCGATCACTGGAAATGTCTTCCTAACCTTCTGATGAAGGGGGCGGTGCCTCCGAAAATTCAAGTTCTCCAAAACTCACAAGGTGTCTACCATCTATGAACCTCAGGTAAGTCATCTTCTTTCTATCTCTCTGTCCTTTCCCCATTAATTGTTTTAAACATGACAATGTCATTTCCTATCTCATATTTATATATATATATATATATATATATATATATATATATTATATAATATATATAATATATATATATATATGATAATTGGATAGAAAGAAAGATAGAAATATATATATATATATGATAATTGGATAGAAAGAAAGATATGAAATATATATATATATATATGGGATAAGTGACGAAGTCACGCATTTGATAATTGGATAGAAAGAAAGATAGAAATATTTGGGAGAAAGGCAGGAAATTCGCTCATTAAATCATATGTACGGCATGGAATCATGCACAAGGAAATACATATGTCAAGCGTAGAAGAGAATGGAAGAAGGAAGAAAGACTGAAAAAATTCGATGTGGCCAGGACTCGAACCTGGGTGCACGAAACAACAGTGCATCACCCCTAGAGCCGGGGCGTGCGTCTATCCACTCCGCCACCACATCGAGTATGACCAACCGAGCATTTTCAGTCTATATATCTTAGGTTTTCAAGTTAGGATGGATAGAGAAGAGGGATGGAAGAATTAGGAGCATCCGTTAGGATAAATTAAATATATATATATATGGGATAAGTGACGAAGTCACGCATTTGATAATTGGATAGAAAGAAAGATAGAAATATTTGGGAGAAAGGCAGGAAATTCGCTCATTAAATCATATGTACGGCATGGAATCATGCACAAGGAAATACATATGTCAAGCGTAGAAGAGAATGGAAGAAGGAAGAAAGACTGAAAAAATTCGATGTGGCCAGGACTCGAACCTGGGTGCACGAAACAACAGTGCATCACCCCTAGAGCCGGGGCGTGCGTCTATCCACTCCGCCACCACATCGAGTATGACCAACCGAGCATTTTCAGTCTATATATCTTAGGTTTTCAAGTTAGGATGGATAGAGAAGAGGGATGGAAGAATTAGGAGCATCCGTTAGGATAAATTAAATATATATATATATGGGATAAGTGACGAAGTCACGCATTTGATAATTGGATAGAAAGAAAGATAGAAATATTTGGGAGAAAGGCAGGAAATTCGCTCATTAAATCATATGTACGGCATGGAATCATGCACAAGGAAATACATATGTCAAGCGTAGAAGAGAATGGAAGAAGGAAGAAAGACTGAAAAAATTCGATGTGGCCAGGACTCGAACCTGGGTGCACGAAACAACAGTGCATCACCCCTAGAGCCGGGGCGTGCGTCTATCCACTCCGCCACCACATCGAGTATGACCAACCGAGCATTTTCAGTCTATATATCTTAGGTTTTCAAGTTAGGATGGATAGAGAAGAGGGATGGAAGAATTAGGAGCATCCGTTAGGATAAATTAAATATATATATATATGGGATAAGTGACGAAGTCACGCATTTGATAATTGGATAGAAAGAAAGATAGAAATATTTGGGAGAAAGGCAGGAAATTCGCTCATTAAATCATATGTACGGCATGGAATCATGCACAAGGAAATACATATGTCAAGCGTAGAAGAGAATGGAAGAAGGAAGAAAGACTGAAAAAATTCGATGTGGCCAGGACTCGAACCTGGGTGCACGAAACAACAGTGCATCACCCCTAGAGCCGGGGCGTGCGTCTATCCACTCCGCCACCACATCGAGTACGACCAACCGAACATTTTCAGTCTATATATATTAGGTTTTCAAGTTAGGATGGATAGAGAAGAGGGATGGAGAGGAAACTGTTCATTGCAATCCAGTTGATGGTGGGCTGGAGAAAATCTGACAGGCACACAAGACATGATGATGAAGATTTGAGATGACAATTCAGTATGACCCTAAGATTTATTTGAATATGAAAATAACTCAATGTAAGAAAGGTATTTTCATTAATCAAGCAGGGTATGCTGAAGAACTTATAAAAACCCTCAAAATGCATTGTTCAAGACCCATAAAGAGTCCTCTCTCTCATCTCATCAAGACAAGACACCAAATTTCTATTTAGAGGCTACTGGAAAATGTACTTAGCTGTAAAGATTTTACTGAAGTGGTTTGATATACATAAATGAGAATGTGCAAAGGAAATTGCTTTTAGACTTGGTCTGGAAGGTTTTACTGCACCAAATGGCTGATATGACAGTTTTAAAGCCAGGCATAATATCTCATATTGCCAAATATGGGATGAAAGTGCACAAGTTGAAGATGAAGTAGTGGATAGACACTACATTGCTTAGTCTAATTGAGGCTTATAAACCAGAATACATTTTTAATGCAGAAGAAACAAGGGCTTTTATTAATCTCCTCCAATAAGAATCAAATGTGGTAATGAGAGACTGATGGCACTGTTCTGCGCAAACAGTGACAGTAGTGAGAAATTACCACCAATAATAATTGGAAAATTTAAAAATCCAAGGTGCTTTAAGAATGTTAAAACACTACTGTGTAAATATGAAAGCAATTCTAATTCATGGATGACTAGTGAAATTTGTTTCTAGAGGGCTTTACATGTCAGAATGGGAACAGCTGGCAGAAAAATATTCCTCGTAATTGATAAACGCCCTTCGCACCCACAAGATATTACTTTCTTAAGGAATGTAAAAGTTGTTTTCTTGCCTGCAAAATGCACCAGTAAACAACAATCACTGGATTTTCAGTGAAATGTAAATATACTTCTTGAGAAAAAGCTTAAAAAGGAGTTCTACTGTTATGTGTTCAGTATTATGTAAAATTTGAGTTTCTGTACTTGAATTTTGAAAACAACATAGATTCAAATATATTTGGTGGATATATACAAATGACAATACTCACAGCTCCACAATTGTCCCTGTGGCACCTTCGAGAGCAATTGTGTACTCCACACTGCAACAATTGCCCACATGTATCTCCACAAGCAGGAGTTTCCTGGGTGCAAGGTAGTGTATAATAAGATTTCCCACAGGGACATGTACGAGGGCCTTCCAAAGGACATGGACCACATGAATCTTTATGGCATAGACGTTCACAACAGTGATTACCACAGGCCAGTAGCTCCTTGCAAACCTTTGAGAAAAAATTGTAATAACATAATTCAGTAATCAAATTTTTATAAGGCAATTAAAGCCCTGTTTTAAAATAAAAAGTTATATTTAATTCTGACTATACCTTATCACACTGCCATACTGGACTTGCACACGATCGTATCTGTTTTTCAGAACCACACTCACAACTCTGTAAACTTGTTTCAAGACAGGGTGGACAAGGCCCATCATGACAAACTCTGGCACAAGAATGTTTTTGACAAGACAATTTTGCCCCACATGGTTTACCACAGGACCAAGTTTTCTGTGAACATCGCCTCGGTTTTAGAGCACTTTTGGTACAGTAGCATGTATTTCGAACCATCTTTGGACAAGGAGGGCAAGGACCTAAGAATAATAGTTAGGAATAAAAAAATCTTGCTAAACAAATTCTATACCAATTAGTCAGGTTTATTGATGTTCAATATAAATATCTTAAAGAGTTATAAGGATTTGCTATATATAGTAATACCATTTTTTTATACCTCCAGGAACCTTATTTTCACAATATAAACTTTTACAATATTTGATGTTCTGATATTTCCTCTCATGCCATACTCTCAACAGAAAATTAGGCATAAAATGATTTGACTAAGAATACCGTTCATGCTTTCATACCATCTTCAGCCGTAACCTATCCATTATTGGGAATTCTTTAAAATTTGTGAATATGATAAAACTGAAAGCCGTTATTGAAATATTACATCACTTATATATGTTAATATTTTGATACTTCAAAGTAATACAAAGAACTTAAGTTAGTGTACATAAGGTAAATTAATTTTCAAGTTACAAGAGAGCCTTGACTCCTTCCTATATGCTACAAAAAGATTTGTCAAATCATTCAGCTGAAAACTAGATAAATGGCACAGCGGAAGTAATCAGGCATCTACTGATACTGTGAATGTGTATATTTTTGGTTGAATGTATGTCATCATCTGCTACTCATCCTTTCTTGGTTAGTTATTTCTCACTATAACAATATCATAATTTTTTAACTTCCATTTTTGGTTCCCACTCTACCACTGTACCTAAAATTTCTATCTCTAATGCAACTGCAAATTTGTAATTTGAGAAGCACTATTTGTAACTTCCAAAGTAAGTTAGATCATAAAACTAACTATTGTTCTTTCTATTAATTTGAAGTATCAAAATACCTACATCTCTCTCTTTGTAAATTACTTTGGATAACTTCTAACAAACACACTGGCTTAGAGTCCTTTACGTGCATGCTATCCCTCGTATACAGAATATTTTCACTTCACTTGTGATATACTATGAGATTTTTTTTACATTTTATAAATAATAAAAATACCATAAATAGTAGTAGTGCCTTTTTATTATAAAACATTTGTATCAAACATTTACACAGGAATTATTCACATTCATTAAAACACTTTTCTATTATTATGAAATGCATAGAATGTGTTTATTGAGCAAAATGAGCTAAAACAATGAAAGTAATAAAACTAGAAAAAGTTAAACATGATTATTCTTATAATTACAGACTATGATGTAATATTATTAAACAACTTTGGAATATTTAAGTTTCAAAGTGCTTTAAGATAGTAATATGTAGTTGTAATGCGTGTAGGAATTTCCAGACTTCTGTTAGTGATTCAGACAGCTGGATGGGTGAGTGAGGTAATGTTCAGCAGCTTGCCATATTTATTCAGGAAAAGATGAAAAACAAGGGGAGCACGGAGTTGGCTTAGTAGTCTTCAAGGATATGTGTAGATGTGTCGTAGCTTTCACATCTCATAATGAAATAAATTTTACCCTGCGCATTAGAGGCAAATCATAATTTAATAATGTGACTTTTCTTTATGCCCCAATGGAGGCATCATATGAAGACACAGTAGACTGTTTTTATGATCAGTTACATACAGACTATTTGTGATAGAATACCTAAATATGATTCTAAAATAGTCCTTGGTGACTATAACACCAAACTGGGCAAGGAAGAGGCTTTTAGAAGCATGTTTGGAAAAGGGTGTCTCCAAAATGGAACTAGTTATAATGGAATGAGAGTTGCCCAGTTTGCCTCTGCAAACAACTTAAAGGCATAAAGTACGTTTCCCAATGAAATAATCTACAAAGGGATATGGAAAATATCAAGAACAAATGATGCAAACCAAATAGATCATATATTAATATCGGAGAGTTGGGCATCTGATACGGAAAACATGCGTACTTTCCAAGGAGCTAATTCAGATTCTGACCATTTACCTGGTAGGTGCCAAAATGAGGTAGAAACTTGTAGTGGCTGCCAAAGGAAATAGTATCAGAGTAAAGAAATGGAATACAGAAAAATTAAAGGGTAGGTCGACTCTCCAAGAGCTTCAGGAAAGAAGAGACAGGATATACAAATTAAAGATTTTAGAGACCATATAGCTATAGACAAAGAATGGGCCTTCATTAAAAATGCCATTTTGGTAGCAGAACATGAAATGTTGAGGGAAACAAGAAGAATTAGGAATGAAGACTTGTACGATGATTAATGTAGGCAGGCAGTGGAACAGAAAAAGGGAGCAAGACTGAAATGCATACAGCAAAATACGAGATCAATTCAGGCACTATATAATGAAAAGAGAGAATGAAGGTATGTAGGAAGAAAAAAAGGGAAGCTATAAGGAAAAAAATAGAGGAAATGGAGGAACAGTACCAAAGGAATGAATGCAGAAAATTTTATAATAAAATTAAAGAAGGAACTCGTGAATACAGACTGAAAATAACATGTAAGGACATAGAGGGAATATGCAGACAGATAAACAAGGTGTTATGGATAGATGGAGAGAATACTTAAGGGAATCATGGACAGGAATCCCACCAGGAGTGAGCAACCACATTATTATACTGCAGATCCAGTGATACAAGAACCCACACTACAGGAAGTACAAAGGTGGTGAACTGTCTTAATATTTATAAAGCACCAGGAATTGATTAAATAACTGCAGAAATGTTAAAAAAAATGGCGGAATAAGCTCCATAAGCAAATACACAAGCTTATTGAGTTGATATGGTATCAGGAAATAATACCAGAATAGTGGACTCTAGGTATAATACAACCAATACATAAGAAAGGGGACAAGACTTGTGTGAATTACACTGCTGAATGTGACTTATAAGATTATTTCTAGTATTATATACAACACACTAGCTCCATATGCAGAAGATATTCTGGGAGATTATCATTGTGGATTTTTGACTGAACAGGTCATTAACAGATCAGATATTTGTGTTAAGGCAAATACACAAAAAGGCGTACAAGTATAATATTGAGTTTCATAATCTCTATGTAGACTTTAAGCAGGCCTTTGACAGGGCAGAAATGCTAAATGATTCGTTACTGCTTGGTATACCTCCTAAGTATGCTTCACTTATTCAAGCAACATTAGCAGGTACCAAGGTTGCAGTCCGAGTTGATTAACTTAGTAAAGGAATCAGATAAGGGGACACTCTTTCTACAATGCTTTTTAACTTGACTCTTGAAACAGCCTTTCGGAAGCTCCAAATATCTGGTTATATAGGAACAAAGTCAACTCAGATATGTGCATACGAGCATGATGTAGCAATCATTAGTAGGAGAAGAGGTTCATTGGAGAGAACAGTATGTGAGTTGAAAGAAGCTACACAATCCAGAGGACTTGTCATCAATGAAACAAAGACTAAGTATATGAATTTCACCAGGAAGGAAAATATTAACTTGGATCAACTATCAGCAGCAGGCTTCAATTTCAAACAAGCGGACAACTTTGACTATCTGGACACTAATATGAATAGGGTAAATTCCATGTCAACTGATATAAAATTATGCATCCTAAGTGGTGCTTCTACACATTTAAGAAACTGTTGGCCTCTCAGTTGTTAAATAAAGAACTGAAATTGCAAATTTATAAGGTAATGATCAGGCCACAGTTAACCTATAGATGTGAAACATGGACATTAAAAGTAGTGATGAGCAGCAGCTTAGAATTTTTGAATGCAGGATTCTATGGAAGATCTACAGGGCAGTCCATGATAATAATGGTTAATGGAGATATTTGAATGAATGCTGAACTGGATTACCTCATACAGGGAGCTGACATTGTGAGAATAATAAAAGTAGGATGGATACAAGAACAAAAAAGGTGTTTAAATGGAGGCCAGCTGGAAGAAGACAGAGAGGAAGGCCAAGAAAGTGGTGGATGGACAATGTGGAAGACAACATAAAATCAATCAGAACTATAGGATGACAGAGAATTGTGCTGGAGAGAGTAGAATGGAGAAAACTTGTTGAAGGGCTAAGACCCACGCTAGGTTGTAACACCATAAAAAGAAGAATTATTTTATTATTATAATTTACTATTTTGTAAAACTGAAAACATCTACATGCTCTGATGTAACTTAAATTAAAAGCTTTTTTAATTTTTTTGCTCTTACTAAGAAGAAAGTATAAGGGGAAATCAAATGAGAACAGAACACCTGCTACAAAGTGAAAATTGAATATATTTTATTCGAAAGTAATTGCCAGAAGTGTTAATACTTCTTGTCTTGTAAAAAGAGGAAGGTTGCTGGCAAATCCAAAGCCTCAGCAACATTTGCAATTCCTCATTTAAATGATACCAACATCCACACATCTTTCTTCATACTGTCAAAAATGTGGAAATCACAAGGCGGTATGGAGGATGAAGAAATGTTTTCCAGCCAAATCTCTGAAGCATACACTTACCAGATTGGCAGTATGGAGATGGTTATCACACATATAGCCCAGATCTTTCCCCTTGTGACTTCCACATTTTTTGTTGAACTGAAAAAAAAAATTTGTTGAAGTCGGTTTCATTAAAACAAGGAAGTTCAAGAGTGGGTAATGTTGTTGATCTGTCAGCAGCCTACTGCTTTCTAAAAGAGTGGTATTAATTGCCTCATCTCCTGGTGAGATAAATGTATTATCTCTTCTGTCAATTACTTTTGAATGAAACAAATTTCATAGTCACTTTGCAGTGGGTGTTTTTTTCATTTAACTGCTGATATATATCACAAATAAAAACCAGGGAAAATATAAATTATGGTTTTAAACTTAGGTGTTAGTAAATTTATATGTAATATTAATTATATAAATTTTATATAACATTACCTGGATGACAAAGGAGTAAGCAATCATGTCCACAGACAGGTTGCAGTGCTTTACCACAAGTTTCTCCACAGGAGTGTGGAACAAGCCAAGGATGGAACACAGGATCTTCTGTATGTCCACAAAAGCATTTATATTTACTAGGAATATCAGAACTTGCATATTCATGGCGGCACTTAGGACTGAAACATCAATTAGCAACATATAGTTAAATTAATATTGTGGTATCTTGAAAAAGGGACACAAAAGCCTTGAAAGAAAATTATTATTTTGGCTAATCATTTACAAACCCTGTACAAGTTTCTATATCAATAAGAGAATTTGTCACCTTAAAATTCAACACATCATCTACTAAAGAACTTATTGCATGAAGATAAGAGAAAAAAACATTAAAAAATTAAGTAAAATAAAATAATACAGAACAATTATATTCAATAATTATAACATATATTTTCCACAATCACATAAAAATTATATACCCTTTCACATGTAAGTATACTACCCACTTTAGAAAATGTTTTTTGGTTGATGGACATATGTGTTTCCAGCCGTTTCCTTCTTATATCCTTCTGGGAACTACTTGAATGGAATTTTGTGTCTATTTTCCACATTCTTGGAATTTATCGGCCACCTGTTTTGTGTTGCTATGGAAGCTGTTACAGCTAACTTTTCGGATTTTCGCAGATATTTTTATATTGAAATAATTTTGAATCATTTTTCTACTCTATATCTATTCTTTGATGTTTCGTAACTGTTTGGTAATATTTTTGTTCATTTTTGAACTATATTTTACTAATATTATTTATATTAGGTGGGAAGAATACTTCCCATGGCTCCTTCAGTGTGTATTGTATTATCATAGTGAATGAACAATAATTCAGTCACATTCTTAAAAACAAAACTATACAATCCATGTGACTACAACAATAAAATAGGGTCGGCACAGCAAAAGAAATATTTTCCTGTTTAGTAGAAGCATACAAAAAAATCACGGGAAGTGAGAATCATATGCAATAGTAAGGCAAACAATAAAATTGTGGCACAAACTACAATATTTTCAGATTGATATTGCAGTAGTAATTAGTTTTATTATTTGCAAATTATACAAAATAAATAAAGCCAAGCATGATCAACAATGCTCCAGAAATCTTACTAAAATACTATACCATCAGTCTATCCTTGACAACACATGTAGGAGATGTGGAAATTGTAGTTCAAAGCTACAGACAAATGGACAAGTGCACTGGTTGAGACGCACCTCTATGTATCAAACCATGCTTCAGAACATTCAATGAAATATATATATATATATATGGGGAAAGGACAGAGAGATAGAAAGAAGATGACTTACCTGAGGTTCATAGATGGTAGACACCTTGTGAGTTTTGGAGAACTTGAATTTTCGGAGGCACCGCCCCCTTCATCAGAAGGTCGTCGGCTAGCCGATCACTGGAAATGTCTTCCTAACCTTCTGATGAAGGGGGCGGTGCCTCCGAAAATTCAAGTTCTCCAAAACTCACAAGGTGTCTACCATCTATGAACCTCAGGTAAGTCATCTTCTTTCTATCTCTCTGTCCTTTCCCCATTAATTGTTTTAAACATGACAATGTCATTTCCTATCTCATATTTATATATATATATATATATATATATATATATAGGATAGAAAGAAAGATAGAAATATTTGGGAGAAAGGCAGGAAATTCGCTCATTAAATCATATGTACGGCATGGAATCATGCACAAGGAAATACATATGTCAAGCGTAGAAGAGAATGGAAGAAGGAAGAAAGACTGAAAAAATTCGATGTGGCCAGGACTCGAACCTGGGTGCACGAAACAACAGTGCATCACCCCTAGAGCGTCTATCCACTCCGCCACCACATCGAGTACGACCAACCGAACATTTTCAGTCTATATGTATTAGGTTTTCAAGTTAGGATGGATAGAGAAGAGGGATCGAATTTTTTCAGTCTTTCTTCCTTCTTCCATTCCCTTCTACGCTTGACATATGTATTTCCTTGTGCATGTTTCCATGCCGTACATATGATTTAAAGAGTGAATTTCCTGCCTTTCTCCCAAATATTTCTATCTTTCTTTCTATCCAATTATCAAATGCGTGACTTCGTCACTTATCCCATATATATATTAAAAATAATTTTCTGTGGCAATAAATAGTAAAAAAATATTGAGTGCAAAGTCTGAAGAAAGATCTGTGGAAGATAGCTTCCCACCTCCTTGTATAGCTCTAAATTACGCGACAATATAAAATTGAATTTAGAATACCAATACATATAAAATCATCATCGATAATCTAAAAAGATTTATATTTAAATACGCCTTTCATTTGGCCCACTAAAGGGTTAAAATAAGACAAAAAATATTACTGGAAGTTGAAGGTTCAGATTCACATGGAAGATTCATAATAAATAGGATCTTGACAAACTAATACTACAAAAACACACTGTTTAATTATCTTCCTTGAAGAAAACAGTTCACGAGTACATAGTATAATGAAAAAAAAACGAAGCATATGGACAAAATGATAAAAAGTTTACCCTTTAATTAGTGGAAGATGTGCATCTTATTTACCCAATCTTACAAGACAACACAGCACACAAAAGTAACTACAGAATACTCTCAAAGAAAATTAATATAAATATCTTTACCAAGGCCATTGAGATGAGCCTTCTTTATTTAGTGATATACTGTCCCGGGCCCAGCGTTGAATACAAGTCAAGTGCATAAAGCAGAAACAAGATACACAATTCCAAATCTGCAGAAAAAGAAAACAACTATAGTAAATATATTATGCTAAGTTAAAAATAAAAATTGCGAAGTACTTAAAACATATTCACATTAACATGATTTGGAAAGTTGGAACATCCTGGATTATCTAAGCACAAACCTTTTGAACATGTTAGTTCCTGCAAGTCTTTTGGTTCTCATCATAAAATTATAAAGTTATGAGAATCAAATACACTTTTTAAAGAGAAGGTAACTGTCTAATGCTGCAGTAGTAACATTACTTCCACCATAGATTCCTATATTCAAGCTGAAGAAAGTCACTATTAAAACCATAACTAATTTAAAGATTATCGAGTTAAATATATCAATTCAGGCTGCTGAAGAAAAAATTTACCTTGATCATATAAGATGAAATTGAATTTAACATATGCTAAAATTGAGGTCAATGTAAGAAACACTTTTTTATTTTATTTTGTTCAAATGAAATTCCAAGATGATATGGCACCACAAGTGCCATTTCTCGAGTGATAATTTTGGTGAAATAGTAAAACAGCGGTACCTTTAGAACAGTCCAAGTTATTATGTTGTCTTTTGTTTTATTTGAAGGATTACATGTTGTTGATTAATAATTTCTTTTAAAAAATTCCAACCAAAAATATTCTGTTTTTTGAATGCTGAAATTGTATCATACGGTATTACAATCAATGAAAGGAGAAATTCCATTTTTGAGTATAAAAGATTTTATAACATTCAACAAATCTGAGCGTGGAATGCCAGAAGTTTAAACCATGCTGGTAGATTAGAAAATCTAAAAAGGGAAATGGAAAGGTTAAAGTTAAATATAGTAGGAATTAATGATAGCAAGAGGAGCAAGATTTTTGGTCAGATGAATATAGGGTGAATAGCACAAAAACTAATAGAAGGCAGGGGTAGATCTTGTAATGAATAAAAGGTGGAGCAATGAGTAACTTATTATAAACAATATAATGGAAGATTAGTTACAATAATGTTAGAAACAAACCACAGCTGACGACAATCATTCAAGTTTATATGCCCACAAGTGCTGCAGAGAAAGAATAAATTGAGAAAGTCTACAAATAAATTATTTTGAATATTGAGGGAAACAAGAATTTAATAGTAATGGGTGATTGGAATACAGTAATAGAAAGGGAAGAGAAAGTGATATAGTTGGGGACTTCAAGAAAGGAATAAAATGGGAGAAAGGCTAGTAGAATTTTGCGTTGAGCACAGATCAGTCATGAAAAATACCTGGTTTAGGAATCATGAAAGAAGACTCTACACATGGAAGAAGCTGGGGGACATGGACAGATACCAATTAGACTATATAATGGTGAGTGAAAAATGAAATATGAAGTGCAAAGCAGCCAAAGAGGCTTTGCTACAAGACAAATGTAAAGTGGTTGAAGATTTCATGGTGAAATTGAAAATAGATGCAGCTTATAGGAAAATCAAAGAAACATTTGGAGGGAAGAAAAATATTAGGAAGAATTTCTGAAGAGCAGATGGGAAGTCAATTCTGATAATGAAGAAAAAGCAGGAAGATGGAAGGAATATAATAACTGTATCACAGTGGAAATCTAAATCAGTCCATAATAGAAGAAGAAAGAAGGTGGATGAAGAAGAGTTGGGGGACAAACTTTAAGGTTGGAGTTTGAGAGGGCGCTGACAGACCTGAACAATTGTAAAACACAAGGAATTGATAGCATTCCAGCAAAGTTGATAACATCATCGGGCAAAGAAGCAATATCATGGTTGTTCAGGATAGTTTGTGAAATCCACAATACAGGCAGAATAGCAGAAGATATTAGTAAAAACCTAATTAAACCCATTTCAAAGAAGACTGGGGCTGATAAATGCGAACAGCACAGGGCAATTAGTTTAGTATCCCAAACATGCAAATTATTAACGAAAATGGTATATGGGAGGATGAACTGACAATTAGAATGTGAGTTAGGAGCACAGTTTGGTTTTATAAAGAATGTAGGGATGAATTGATCATATGATTCAAAGCTTATTTCCTATCTTTCTCCCTCATTTACTATCCAAATACCCAATGTATGTGACATATATATATATAAATATGAGATAGGAAATGACATTGTCATGTTTAAAACAATTAATGGGGAAAGGACAGAGAGATAGAAAGAAGATGACTTACCTGAGGTTCATAGATGGTAGACACCTTGTGAGGTTTAGAGAACTTGAATTTTCGGAGGCACCGCCCCCTTCATCAGAAAGTTAGGAAGACATTTCCAGTGATCGGCTAGCCGACGACTCAGTCGTCGGCTAGCCGATCACTGGAAATGTCTTCCTAACTTTCTGATGAAGGGGGCGGTGCCTCCGAAAATTCAAGTTCTCTAAACCTCACAAGGTGTCTACCATCTATGAACCTCAGGTAAGTCATCTTCTTTCTATCTTTCTGTCCTTTCCCCATTAATTGTTATATATATATATATAACAATTAATAAGGAAAGGAAAGAGAGGTAGAAAGTATGGAAAGGTTTAACTTAGTGATGAAAGGGGCAGTGCCTCCGAAAATTTAAAGAACTCCAAACCTTACTAGATGCCTACCATCTGTGAACCTCAGGTATGTCACCTACTTTCTATCCCTCTTTCATTTACATTACTATTATTAATCACTTATAACATCAGTGATTGAATATACTGGCAAGTAAGCGTAAGTATACCCATTTTCTGCATGAAGTTTTTGGTGGAACCAGACATATATTCTGACATCTTTTTTTATGTAGATTAAAAACTTTGTCTTTCCCTGATGCATTACCACAGAATACTATGCCATATGCCATTAAAGAGTATGTATATTTGGGTCATTACGCCTTGACATAATTCTAACAGCAAAGGTTACCAAGTCCAGTTTTCTTAGGAGAATATTAATATGATCTTTCCAATTTAATTTATTGTCTACAAATATACCTAAAATTTTTGTCATTCAATTTCACTTATTAGTATTAGTCATGTTGATAAAATATCAATATTTATCCATCAAGATATGCATATATCAAGTCTAACCAGTAAGATTTACATTTTCAAGCTATCAACATAACAAGATGAGGTATTCTTGGGATTCCAGCCTAGTGAGAATTTGTTTGCCACAACATTTCAATCTCTAACACCACCATCTTCTTCAGGTAAAGTGACCTTTTATTGAAGACTGTACATGGATTTTATTAATTGTTCTCAAGTAACACTAGAATTCAGAAGGCCAGGGATTTTACAAATGTGGTGAAGTTATACGCATTAATAATTCTCATCCTGCTGGCTGTGATGGTGAAACTTATATTGCAAGGACTGGGACAGTAAAAAAGAAATTTCCTTCTCCCAACAAAGATCTCAGACATATCTGGACCAAATTCAGATTCACAACCTATAAAGAGGGATGCTTGTTTGCTGTGTGTTTTACTGTGACTGTTGGTTTTCTGAGGTTATAGATATCAGTTGTGAGTAATCATGAACTGTTAGATACCACATGCACCAGTAGCTGGATATAGATTTCCAACAGCAAGACAGCTCACAATAAGTTCTCACTTACAATTTTTGTTTAACGTGTCAATATGTTTTGGGAACTTTACATTGAAAGTTTTAATATTTTTAAAAGCAATGCCTACTATTTAAATTAAAATAGTGTGACAAGCAGACCATGACTTGATTTCCATTATGTTGATAAAGTAGAAAAGTTTTCAGCTAATAGTATTTGTAAGCAAACACAATATCTTGAACCATTCTAAAGACAGAGCAATTTTAATATCTTGCTAAGATTAGAACTTGAGAAAATACACCTTGGGGGCCAGCTTTGGTGTATCTTGGGGGGAGGGGGGGGGACAAAACAATTTTTTTAAATATATTTTTTACTTTGTCTTAAAATATACGATATATTAATTCAAAAACATCTGAAGCTGTAAAGGTAATCCCTCTGCTGTGAGCATAAAATGGCTCACTTTAAAATAGTAAATTGTAGAAAGAAATTAATAATCCTGATGTTATAAACTTACAGCTTCTGTCCTCTTAACAGACCCAATGCAAATAAGGCATATTGCAGCCCCTGATTGAAATGCATCTTCTAAAAAGCGTTGTGTTCTTCCAAGATCAGCACTGCAACCTCCAAGTTGTGAATAAGACTGTAACACTGAGCCTACACAGAAAAATTTAATTAACTCATACAGGAAATTAATTTGTAATAATTAATATCCTATTCTTAAGTTCTACCAGTTACAAAAATACAAGATTGTTTAAGACAATCTTCCATAACAAGTTAATAAATTTTTTGTATAAATTAAAATAATAGTCTTGTGCTACAAATAAATCTACAATATGTTTTGAAATTGAGTTTTAATAATCACTCTCTTCATGTGGTTAATTTAAACTGACAATTATTTGCTGATCAGTAAATAAATAGTAAAGACAGATTATCCAACTTACCCTTATATAAACTTTAAAAAGAATCATGGAAATTTCTCTGGGATAAGAATTCTTTTATGGAAATAAACATTGAAGATTCGACATTGTTAAGGAGTAGAACTGAACACGTCAGCTAATACTTTTCTCTAGAGTAAACATATTTTAAATCATATTTGTTTACTTCCTGGTCTATCGTGTTCTAATAAGATTTTCATATAAGGGTGACATTGTCACAAAGTTTTTTATTGAACTCTCTTTAATTAAACTTTTGTAACTGCTGTGACTTTTTAAACTGATTTTACATAAAACAACTAACAACCACTTTGGTACCAACAGTAGAAAGCCCCCCCCCCCCCACTCCCACGAAGTCCCTCCGCAAGCTCCGCCCATCGCATCTCTTTCTCTCTAGCTTTCTACTGTTCCATGTCATAATACAATTGTTCCAATGAATTAATTCAGAAAAGCTCATTCCCTCTACACATGAATTAAGTTGACAAATATTATTTGCCCTTCTTTTTTTGCCAATATTACAAGCCTGCGCACGAGTCAAACTAGTCTAGTTCCCACAAAACAATTAACAAATGTGTAATATTAAATTATAAAAATTTAGGATCCAATTACAAGCTTAACAATAATTAAAGTAAAGGAGATTAAGTTATACATACTCAAGATACTTTCACTTTCTAGTTCATCTTCTTCAGATGAAGATTCATAATCAGCAATTAAGTGTTTCTTTATTGCTTCTTGTTGTTGTCTCTGAGCTTCCCGAAACTTTTCTTCTACTGTTTTCTTTCCACTTTTTTGTACAGTACTCATTTTAATTATTCAAAAATTGGAAACTATTACTGAAATTTTAAATTAAAAAATGAACAAAGTTAATGTTATTTTTGAATGGTTCAAATGGTATATATGGTACTCAACACAAGAAAAAAATCTTTACTGATGTAGAATAACTAGTTTCAATAAAAATAGTTTTAACAATAAAGCAAATAAAACAAAGCTTAAATTAAGTGTAAAGGAAAGACATTTATAATCACATTTTTCAATTTATACCAGGTTTTTGAAAATCGATAGGATAAATATTAACATGTCATGATAAAGATAAGTTTAATCTTTTAAATTAGCAGTAATAAAGGGAACTGAAAGATCAAAATGTAAAGTACTTAATGAAGTGTATGAAAGTTGCAATAATTTACACACTATTTTTATAAAGCCAAAAGACAGAATTAGTGTGCCATTGTAAGGTAATAAGTTTGGCATAACATTAAAATAAGGAAAGAACTGGTTACATAAGAGATTTTCAAAAAAAAAAAAATCTGAATTATACTTACTACCAATAAACAATCCAAAGTATTGATGTAAGTATTGCATTAACTAATAAATATATTTCTGTCATAATAGACTTCCCAAAAAATAATTATCTCTACATTTATAAATATTTTGAATAATAATATCACTGCCTTTGCTTTTAAGTGGACTGTGTCAGAGTAAAGAGAGTTTACCATATGCTCAATTGCATATCTGCTTATTTAATTTAACTATATTTTTATAGCTCCACTAAAAATAAGCAGCACATAATAGCTGTGCATTTTTATGAACTTGTAATTTTCCATCGAATTTCATACAATTGTAATATATATGTTATATTAAGTAAATACTAGTTTTGTTTGTATTTTGAAATTTATATTTATTACTCTACACTAAGATTGCCAATGACAAAGAACATTACTATCTACTAATTTTTTCTTATTAAATTGTATTTTATTTATGACTAATCAGACTGCTTACTCATTTATTTTTAATGAAACCGAAAATATCTTAATGTTATTTTAGAGTCAATAGGGAAGCAGTATAAAAATGAACAAAAATATTGTAATTGAATTTCTGAAAGCTTACAAATAAATAATAGTACTATTGCAACAAACATTCACAAAATACAGAACTAATGTTTTATCACATACATGACACTTGAAATATTCTTATTAATACATCAAAAGGAACTTGTGGAGAGTTATCCCCCATCCTCTGATTGGTGCTGCAAAAGGAAGGGAAAACTGCTACTTAATTACAAAATTTTAATTAATGTGTTTTAAAAATCTATATAAATGTGTCAATGATAAAGACAATAAATTAATTACAAAATCAGGAGGGGCTTAATCGTGATGAGTTAAGTTTGGGGGATAATTTTCCTATTTAGCCCCATCAAAATTTGTTTAAATAATTTATTAATATCTTCCGGATATATTATGTTTGAATAGTCGATACCATTTAAAAGAATGTTAAAATAAAAAAAGGGCAAGTCTTGTAGTAAGCCAGCCAAGATTTGACATTGAAATCTTTACAGATGTTCAAATTACCAGTACCGCACTGGAGAAAAAGAAAGGTTAAAAGTGTAGTGACAGAAATATGAAAAACGTGAAAGTTTGAAAAATTATATTTTATGGGGTTTTATACGTCAAAACTACAAAATACGTAGTAATCAGATAACTTACTTAATAATTTAAGGTTATAAAACCAATAATTGTACCTAATGCTCAATTAAATTTGAGCGGCTTGTATCATTAACCAATATTGTGTATTATACATTATATAAAAAAAGATAACGTCAGCTGAAAATGTATATGTGGCGGCATCTGTGACCAATCACATACATTACAACTTCCAAACAGCTTCGACCTTCTAATATTTACGGGATAGAAGTCCCAAAGAGCATTATAATATATTATCAACACATCACCTCCCCTGTAGGTGTTCGCTCCTAGGCTTATAAGAGCCCATGTAAAAACAGCGCTTTTTGAGTCCTCTAAAATCATTCTTAAAGCAGCAAAAGACAAATTTAATTGGATTATTTATTTACACCATATATTAGTATTATATAAGGCTAAAGAATTCATTCAAATGGGAATATTAAAAATATTGAGCATCTTTCGAAATAAGTATTGCGAATTGGATTCGAACTTATATCAGTATATTTCTCAATTAAATGTTAAAAATATATAATTTTCTATTCGCAAATGTTGGTGGAGAATGGAAATTGTTTTTTCTTTGGTCTAAATTCTTATAAAAAGGAATTCTCTATATGCTTGGGCCGATTGGACTTTAAAAATGAAACACTATCTCATTAAATTATTGGAATGTCAACTTTTTAATTAATCACAAAACATTACAATACGTTTTTAAACATGTTTGATAGAAAAATAATTATAAAAATTCAAATTTTTTAAAACTGTTTATGTATGCGCGACTTATTCAGCGTGATTAAATAATAATATAAGGACCTGACTGAGATAATAAGTCCCGTTGATATATTTTTAATTTAATTGAATAATTAGGTATGAAAATTAATATTAATTTGAAAAAGTAAGGATTATAAATTTTAATATAATAGTGACCACATGGCTATTTGTCCGTTTCTCGTTTGAATTTAGGTGTATTTTCGGAAATAATCGATGATGTAGTGAAATCAGATAGTGAATAAAATTCTGAACAAGTTCCCTTCTAAGACAAATTAGTGTTGGAGTCACCTGAGACAGATAGATGGCTCTCACTCACTCGTCAACAATTCAGCTTGCATTTTTATCCTCACGCAATACTTGGCTTTTGATACTAGCCTACTAGATATACGACTTTATTTAACACAGGTAGCTTAAGAATATGAGTGAACTAATTAAAAACTTTAAATACCCTTTAAGAGCCATTTCCGAAAGATGCTAATGTCGCAACGAAATGTCGGCATATCTAAATTATATTATAAAAATATCCTATTTTCGGAATTCAGATCCTAGGAAAAACAATTCATATTCTACTCCAACATTTACGAATAGAAAATTATATATTTTTAACATTTAATGTAGAAATATGCTGATATAATTTCACATCCAACTCGCAATACCGAATTCGAAAGATGCTCAATATTTTTAATATTCTCATTTGAATGGATTATTTTGCTTTACATATTTGGAAAAATATGGTGTAAATAAATAATCCACTTAAATTTGTCTTTTGCTGCTTTAAAAAGGACTTTAGCGGACTCAAAAAGCACTTTTTCCGGATTAACAGGCTACTTGAGGGTGATCCTGAAACAGGCAACTCCCCTTTAATAGTATAGGAAGGGAACTGAAAAGGGGGGATGCGGAAGGTAGAGCAAGGTAGTAAACTCATATAATAAAGACTGTAGTATAGTGCAAAGATACTCCGTCATTAGTTGCATTACTTTAAGCAACTTTCATTGCAGTATTAGAATACAGGTTAACTACTCTGTCCGCTTTTTGAAATTTAAAGAGGATGTTTATAGAACAATTTAACAGGGTCTAATTGAAATGTAAATTGTATTTCTTTGTTTTGTATAAGAAAAAGGTGAAATTTAATTTGATATTTTCATTAATATGAAGTACGAAAATTTAATTGTATTGTAGTAATGTAAACATAAAAATTAGCCTGTGGCTACCCTGTGGCACTATTTAGTAAAAAACATTCTCTTATGTATTTATCTTGTTTGATGTCAGCAGTGCCAGACTTTTTTGTTGTTGTATTCACCATGTATGTCTTTGATTATTAATTTTTTTTAGTAATGTGTTATTATGTACAATCGTGAAAATAAAATCTAAATGACTCTCATAAATGATCGCAGTGAATGTAAAAGTGGTGTCAGAAGTGGGATTATCAGTAAAGCGCCGTGCGCTGCAAGGAGATCGTACCAGTTTGATAGGCGTTTTCTCCCGTCCGAAGAAAAGATAATCTAAGGCATAATCTCTAAAGTTGGTCAAAAGAGTGACCAAATTCCCGTGGAGCTTTTAAATGCGATGTTCTCTATGGTCATAATGGCATTTGGAAGCTCCGCGAGAGCAGAACAAACACTCAGCTGTGCTATTTTCTGATCCATCGTAACTGGTGCCGCCCAGACTGCTAACCAGTCTTGCGGGTTCAAGCAATTTTGGACAACTATGTGTACCTAAGTTCAATATGACCGTATATCGTTCCAGGATAATTCGTCAGTCAAAGAGTAATTCATGCGCTTTAATTGGGCACTACAGCTCAGAAAAATATCCTAGAATCAGCATGCTAACTACGCTGGTGTAAACATGGGCTCCAATTACATACAGCGTTGAAAGTTTTGGTCAGACCGTATTAACTAAATACATTGAAGTACCTGGAAATTCGAGAAACTTTCTCAAAACAACTGACCACAAGAAAATCAAATATGACGAGGGCATTAAATTTCGTAACATTGCACAAGGGACTGGTGAATCAGTCGCAATTTTTGCGTTGAGTCTCAGATAGGAAGACGTCGGTTGTAAATACGACTTATTTCTTGACAGAAAACTGATGGAACAATTTCTGTCGGAATAGAATCGATTAGCAACGATTTCCTAATATTCACACTTATATTACCGGTGAGTTAATTCCTATTTTTCGCGAAAGCCTTCCTTGCATGTGCTATCCTACTCATTATGTCTACTATACTTCTACCATCCCTAGTTATTACGCTTTCCCAGTAGTAGGATTCCTTAACTTCTGTCAAAATATCCCTTCCCAATCTAACACCCTTGTGTTTCCACTGTTTCATATAATACACTCCATTACCTTGGTTTTCCCTCTATTAATCCTCACATTGAACTCTTTCTCCAGTACCCCGTTCATACCATTTATTATGGTTTCTAAGTCTTCTTCTGACTCCCCTAGTACTACAATATCATTGGCAAAGAGTAGGGTTTTTATTTCTTCTCCTTGCAGTATGATTCCTTTTCCATATTCCGTTTTAACTTTCTTTATCGCTTGTTTTATATTGTAGTATATTTGTTTTGATTCCGCTGCCAAAGCCCGAACAGCTGTATCTGTTCGTTACAATATATAAGTTTAACAGCATGGGCGATAGACTCCATACTTCGCTTACTCTTTTCTGGATAACGGCTTTCTTTTCTTGATCTTGTATTCTAATTACTGCTGCCTGTCTTTTGTAGAGGTTATGTATAGGCCTCCTTTCTCGATATTTTATTCCATTGCTTTTCAAAATCCTTAATAGTCCGTTCCAGTTCACATTGTCAAACGCTTTTTCTAAATCTACAAATACCATAATGGAGGCCAGTTTTTTCTTATCCTGTATCTAAAATTAGTAGCAAAGTCAATATTGCTTCTCTTGTCCCTACATTCTTCCTAAAACCAAACTGATGTCCTAACTCGCATTCTATTTGATGTTCCACCCTCCTATATACTATTTTCGTTAATATTTTGCATGCATGGGATACTAACCTAATTGCTCTATGCTGTTTGCATCAGCCCCAGTCCTCTTCGTTATGAGTATAATTATGCTTTTACTAAAAGCGGCAACTTTCCAAACTCCGATCACTATTGTTTCGGACAACGGAGCACAATTCGATTCAGAGGAAATTAAAATGTTTCTTAAACAGTCAGGCGTAACGTACTATAAACTGACAGCTCCACATCAACCAACGGGTAAGCTGTCCAAGGTGCTCTACGACTGACAGATATATTAAAAGTAACCTAAATTAATTTCTGCGTCAGTACCGAAAACCTAACATATTACCACTTGAGATAAACATCACAATTGTTCTTGGGGCGGGAACTCCGTACGAGACTGAATATAGTGAGACTGATTGATTTGTACATCAGGATAGCAGAAGAACAGAAAGATAATTTCAATCCCACATTTCGAACTTTCAAGCAACACGATCAAGTTTACTATCTGTCGGGGAAATTCCGTATAGACAAATCACGAGTTTCGGAGATCTCATTGTGAGACTGATTATTGTGGAAATTATATACAAGGTATATTGACGAGATTCGTACCTATAGAGGCGTGCAGAATAGAAGGCTAGAAATTGCTGGCGTTGAAACTAAACAAAAGTGCGGTTATGACACAGAAACTGCCCAACCGCGAAAGGTACGATTTTATAAACCACTGTGCACAGATCAAGTTGAAATGTCTCATTCAATGCGCCAAGTGTTGAGACTCCAAAGGCACAAGGTCGAGTCACATTAGCCACAATACCCAATGCCCAACAGTTACGATGACTCTAACTCCACTAAAGTCAACCCGGGAACGCCGTGCTCACCATTGTTCTCCTAAATGAAAAAGCAACTGTTTTAATAATTGCAGTTCATTATGAATGATAAATTTGATAGGTTTATCTCAGGTAATAATAGGGAAGGAAATATTTATTATGTATTCAACTTCTTTATGCCAGACTTTCTTCCTGTTGTGTTCGCAGAGTATATCTTTGTTTATTTTTTTGGGTAATTTTTATGTAATATGCAATCGAGCAAATAAAATCATAATGTCTCGCATGAATTTTTTTTTTGGTTATTGAAGAAGCTAAATTTTGAAAGAATTTAAAAAATAAATAATACAGACTTCGAACACCACTCTACAAGGCAGGTTTCCATGGTTAACAAGGCTCATAGTATTGTAAACAGATTTTAAAATGCGCGATAATAAGAATTCTGAAAATTATATTAATAGTGGAAAATGTTTTAGCTACTCCAATAAAATGTGCGGATGAATTATACACTTTATTGATTATGATACGACCAAAGTATTAACAATGCATGCGATTGAAAAAAACTCTTGCAGTTCTGAATAAGGCATTTTCTGGGGTAGAGTATTGTTAGGAACTGTCAGAGCTGCGACTCAGATGAGCCGTGGGAAGCGCGGCTGATTGAGTCTTAGTGTTACTGACTGCACTCTCTGACAGATCACGAGAAGCTAGGTCAAGAATAGGACCCGGATTCCACTTCTAACAGGAGTTAGCAGCACGGCGTATAGGCAAAAGCGCATGTAGACGCATTTGAAGCAAACTTTCGCCTTATCGAGTTTATTGAATACTCAAATAGATATTCGCGGAGTTATTTTTCCAGGAAACAGAATGGAGAGAACGAAATCTCCGAGATTTCAACTGAGGAGCAACGTGGCATTCTTCGGAAGTTGCCCGCCAACAAAACACCAGGAAACGATGGTCTTTCCAATATCCTGCTGTGAAATCTACCGCCGGAGGCAATTGAGAACGTCAAGTTCATCTTCAACGCCCGTCTGAGCCATTAGAGATTCCTCCGCAACGTAGTCTGCGCTGTGCCGAAGCCTGGAAAGGACCGGAGTGATCCGAACTACCGGCCGATCTCCTTGCTGCCGACGCTCTCGAAAGTCTTCGAGAAGCTGTTTTTGATAAGACTTCTGGTTCATTTAGATGACCTAAAATTAATTCCCGCCGTTCATTTTAGTTTTAGGAAGGACCGCGGCACGAGGCTTGTCAAAAGATTCTCTCATGCCTTGAATAGGAGCCAGCACTATGGTGTGGTGCACCTTGATGTTGCTAAAGTCTTCGATTCCGTCTGTCAGTCGGGGCTTATGTTCAAGTAGGCGTGTTCCACCGTACCAAGTTGCTACATGTGCATTATAAGTCAATACCTTCAGATATGAACCTTCTCAGTAAGGGTGGGCGAGGCTATCATCGACAAGGATGATCCGGACCGGAGTACCACAGGGCAGCGTCCTTAGGCCTGTTTTGTACAATGTCTTCACGGAATACATCCCGAAGCCAGGAGCCGGAGCCGACGTCGCGGAAGACGCCGCACTCTTCACGGCTTTTGCGGGACCCATACGTCGTGGGAACCCGTCTGAACGCAAGCCTGAAGAAGATGCGACGCTGGGCTACCAACTGGAGAAAGAAGATCGACGCGTCCAAGAGCCAGGGTCTGCTGATGACCCGACAATGGTAAGAAAAACCCGCGATCCGATTCTTCGGAGAGATTATCCCGTGGACCACGAAGGCCAAGTATCTAGGGGTAACCTTGGATGCTAGGCTAACGTGGAGGCAATACATTAAGGACATTGAGAAGAAGATAACAGCTAGGTTAAGGAAATTAAATCCTATTTTTGGTTCCAGTTCTAAGTTTTCGCCGCAAGAGGGGGGGGGGTCAATCTACATCACCCTCATCCGCCTGCGCTGCAGAGACGCAATCGGAGACGAACATCGACCTGGAGAGGCGGAGGCGGTGCCCACCGCCGAGCACTGCAAACGTCGTGGCACGGAAGCTGGCAGCAATCGACAGATCTTGCAATCCTCCGAGAGATTCTAACGAAGGGCGCACAAGTCTGGCAATGACGTTACGACCATGAAAAGAAAGTAAACAGGAACCGATCTTTATCGATCTTCTTGTAATGTATCAATAAGTTCTTTTTATGTTATAGTAAATAGTCTATATTAATCTTACAAGCCGTTTCACAGCGTGTATGAAGTTAATGTAAATAATATATATATATATATACAACTGAATATTTATTTGATTTTGTAACAGGATGGAGCAGGTAGAAGAAAAGAAGCAGCAGCAGTACAAATATGAATGAATGAATGTGTGTTTAAGTGAAATGATTCCAATTGTTAGATTGCCCTTAGGGCATCTTCTATATGCTTTGTAGGAATGTGTAAATCAAACCATGAAATTTTAATAATGACAAAATATTGGTATGTCATCGGGGAGTAGATTGAAGAAGAGGCTGGACCTCCTGTTCGATGTCACCGCAGCCCCTGCGATCAGCGTCACCGCATCGCACCACAGAAGTCTCGGGTTCACATGCCAGCAATTGTATGAAGGTTTGTGTTCACGGCCATGAAACTTGGGCTAAGAATTTAGGAGAATCGATACGTACCACACCAAATTCGTTGTGTGTCCGCAGCCGTGTATTCTCCTTCACCATGTCCTTGTGTGTGAGCAGCTCTTCCATGGCGCCGTGTTTTGGCTGTATAACGCCGTCTGGGGTCACCAATATGGGGTGGTTGCCACGATATAAATACACGTACGTGCAGGTGTTTCTCCCCAGATTGATTGCGGGAATTACCTTTGGGATGCCTCTTTATCTCTCTGTTTTCTCAAGGTTCTTACATTCCGAGGCTCCTTCAGCTATTTTTGGAAGTGTCGAAGACCTTTGCATACGGTTAAGGATTGTCCTCTGATCCCATTGGATCAGCCGCAAACTGCCTCCTCAAACTGGTGGAGACACGTAGAAGAGAATGCTGCAATCCGACAACAAACCCCTCTCCCGTCATTCGGAAGGTTGTGCGATAGCACCCAAAAGCGAGACCTACCTGATGCAGGTTTCCTAGACTTTGCCCTCCATCTCTTTCAGATGAATCATCGGGTGGGATCCTTAAACTATTACGAAGGGGCCCTTGTGAACCCTTGGCTACCTTGCTATACCTTCCACATCCCCTTTTTTCAATTCCTCTCCTATTCTATTAAAGGGGATTTACGTGTTTCAGGACCATCTTCATGTAGCCTGTTACCAAAAAAGAAATTTGTTTGATAATTTAATTTTAATTATTGTGACGCAAAGATTAAGTTATAATAATCAATTAAAGAAGTTCAATTTCCCAAGCTGGTTATTTTATTATAAAGCAATCTTTTAAGTGCCGTGATAAAAACATTGCCGAGTATATGAAACGTTGTAATTCCTTGAGCAATCTTAACTATGAATAAAAGGAGAAAGAAACCTCAGCAGATTGAAAAAATTACACTTAAGGAAAAGCTTTCCAAATCAAATAAATGCATAGGGGCTGTTATGTTTCTTAATAAAACACAATATAGCTACTGTATTTGTTATAAGTAATTTATTAATGTTAGACAATTACAAAGTACTGACATGTTTCACATAACAGATCACTCTGTACTGCCAACCGGCTGACATAAAATTTACTAATGTAAAGACACTTCAATTAGGAAGAAAGTCTCTTAACGTGACGGTCTCACATTCACTCGATATGGTTGACTTTCCATACGGTTGAAACCTCTCAAGGTGTTAATTCTTCTTAACACGAACTTTTCGACAATTCAGAGGTTGATTTGTTTTGGACCCCTTTGCAAGAAGTTACGAAACTCCAAATGGTAATCTCTTGAATTTGATAAGTCCCCGATGTGTATTAATGGTAAATATTTTTGCTGTTTCATCACCTACCCTGATCTTCTGATATGTTTGAGATAAATCAAACGCTGAAAATACAATAGCTCTGCAATCGCAGATAGTGGATAAGAGTTCTTCTGAAGTGCTGGATTCACTGTGCTTCTGTTATCTCCACACAATCTCATTTCTGATTTTATGTTTATCGAAATTAAGTAAAACATTTTGGGAGCGAGGTGCTGGAAGTGAGAAGACAACGTGACCCCACAGTAAACTCATCTCCCGTCATTCGGAAGGGCGTGAAAATAGTACCCAATAGTCCGAACTAAGTGATGCAAGTTTTCTAGTGATTTCCCTGCATATATTTTAGGCGGAACACCGGGTAGGATCATTAAACTATATCCCGGGGGCCCTAGTCAAACCTTTGCTACCTTACTCTACCTCCCGCATCCCCCCTTTTCAATTCCCTTCCTATGCTATTAAAGGGGAGTTGCCTGTTTCAGGATTACCCTCATGTAGCCTAGTACTAAAATCAAAAGAAAGCCGCCAATGTACACCCTGATACTTTCCTCATCCTTGAAGCTAAGCTTCTCTACAGGATCTTTGAAATATGATATTATCATTAGCCGTTAAATTTGACAAGTTTTATTTACTATCGTCAGCAGATAACCGCGCTTGGCTGAAGCTTCTTTATTTCGAAGGCAGTGTTCTCCAATTTTCGTAATTACAGCTGCATCACAAATATTCTCACCAGATTCCTCAATTTGGTGGGCAAGATTTTCAATTTTTGGAACACACTGCACTAAGTCTACCGTTTCGTTGCCGTTCTGTTGAAATTTGTCAAGAAGAACATTTTGTTAAAAATGGGATAGAGTTTAATTTTTCGAGAATTTCTATCAATGAAGGACAACTTTGAATGGGCGTAACTTATCGCCTACGATATCGTGAACATTGTTTGTTGATTCATCTTATTTCTCCCATTTTTCGATTATGACTGGTTTGTTGCAATTATTATGTAATGTTAACTTCAAAATGCGTAATGAAACCTAAAAATATTAAAAATAAATTAAAACAACAATCGTTTATAATTAAATGTGCCTAATATCGTATCCCTTTTTAAAAATTGATACATTTGTGTCATTTTTCAAGTCAACTAATTACTTTCACGTGATTTTATAAGATTTATTAGTGTTGTATCATATTTAAAAAATCAATATAATAACTTAAAGAATAAAATATTTGATTTTAAATTGTACTTTTAGAAAGTTACTAAAAACGTTTCCTTAATATCGCACCAGGGGTGTTCCTAAATTCACCCTGTGATATATTATGAATACTATTTCCAATAACCATAAAAAAGAATATGGCAGGCAAAATAATTTAAAGATAGTTATTTATTATTATATTTAACAACAAATTCAATTCCGTGTCATCGTGATATTAGACAGCAGTTATAGCTATCCTCATATTTTCCTAGGTCAATTGCTTTCTCTTCTTTGGTGTCATCTGCAACAATTAATCTGACGTCGCAGGCCACCAACAAAGCAAACAAGTGTTTAAAATGAATAAATTGAACAGGCTATATTAGTTCTACACTAGGGTTGCGATATTAAGAACAACACGACTTTCCAATTTGGCTGACTACCGGCTGAACTAACGATGGACAGAACATTACAACTATATCTACTTACATTGCAAATCATATGGCTGTGATTACGTTATAATGATTAAGAATATCGCTTACATTTAAGAAGATTGATAAGTGAATGATGAAGACGTCAAACACTTTAGGTTTGCTCTACACTTTCAAAATTTTATACAAGCTAAACGCAACTGCTCATCTAGCCTAGGCTCTCACAGGACTGGTAGGGTGTCGTGAGGCACTATTTGAGCCGTTTTCCATTAGAAAACAGCGCCTAATTGGCGAGATCATGAGGGGTGCGATATTAGGCATACTTCCCCTAGGTCTCTGTAGTAGCAAACTACGGTATAAATGTCACCTTTGAAATTTAGCTCAAGAATGGTATAAAATTATTAAATATAGCAACAAATGCTTGATTTCCAAATGTAGGATAAATGGGTATAAGTCTTTTTAGCTAAGGAAAATTTATTTCTTAAAAAAATATGAGAATAATTGATTGTGGATAACCAAGAAAACTACACAAGCTGTAGGCCTACTATTTCAGATAAAAGTTAATGGTTAAAGAATGGCTCACGAACAACCAATCTATTATTTAGTGGAGCATTAATTTTTATTATAAAATCACAATGAAAGATTTCGAAACACAAAAAACAAATCTTGTGAGATGAGGAATGCAAGTTATAAGTTGACTTTTCAGAAAATTATCCCAACGGTGTACGAGGCGATGCACATGAAAAACATTGGGCAAACAAGCACGCTACAATTCACCCATTTTGTATGAGGACAAATGATGCAGCCAGAGCTTTTGTGTTGTAAATGATCATTGTAACGCGTTATTAAGTAGGCGCAATTAATTCAAACTGAGATTTAGACTGTTAATCGCGTGAGTAATCATAAGATGTTAAAGAAATGACAGGCCTGCAGAATCGGCAATACAAGGGTAAAGAAACGGACCCCCTATGGCGCGGAGCCTCCTCAGAATCTTCAAACACACGAGGGTGACCAATGTGAATAATGTGAGACACACCCCTGAGTGATTGCGAACAGATGCTCTGGCGACAGAAAGTTGTTGAATTTTTGTGCCTTTAAGATGTGCGACTGCCCCTAAATTATTTAAAAAGGGCATGAAAGCGGAGATGAGGGGGAGTCGCTGGCAAAACTCTGAAGACGACGGTCGATGAGAAGGACATCGGAGAGCAGTCGCCATCTTTTCGCTGCCAAACCACAAAGTCGACAGTCCGCCAGGGTTCACGGTATCTACCAGGCAAGCTGACTACACGACGTCGCCAAGGATAAGTTCCACTCATGGCAGTGCTTAACATTCTCGTAGTTACGCATAAATCGAAAATCCGTCATTTTTCCAGACCAAATTTATCCCACGGTCAACCCGAGATTAAAGATCTCATAACTGAGTAGCCATTATTAGAATAAAATGTATAGATAATTAAGTAGGATCGGTCCGCCAAAATTTGCTTTTAAAATAAATTTTTATAATATTTAAATCATTCTAATAATAATTTAACTCCCCTCCCTTATTATATTCATACAAAATGGGAACAAAGACATCAACTCTGGCGCCCAACAAAACAAGAGAGCACGCCACATCATCATGAACAACAGTCCATCTGTTTCAACTTCAATCAATAGAAATTAATATTTGTCTGATGGAGTAGCAGACTGATATAAAAATAAATTTAAAACAAAGTGCTATCACAAAGTTGATTTTTGAATTGGCATAGAATGACTTTTTTTGTATCGGACCTTGGGGAAAATGCCTGTGATGGCATTGGTGGTAAGTACGAACCGATTGATGACAAGGGATTATTATGAGGTTCAATTATTGACACCTTGGAAAATTTTCCATTTTTGTAAATAAAACGTTTATTGAAATAGGTAGTTTTTGAGTTCTCAGGAAATCTAAGGAATCATTAACAGGAAATTATAGCAAACGTACAACTCCTGTCTAAAACTTAAAGGAACTAGATCATTTCTTGTTTTAAACCACACAATCAGAGACTGCGTTAAAATGTCAGCACACATCATCGTCAGCAGAAAGTGAATTTAGTTGACACAGTTGCATGCATTTAAGAAGGCCAGTCGTGAGTTGCGGAAGTGAACAACGTAGAATATGCAATATTTTAACAATCATCCAGGACAAAGTAGTACATTCCAAAAGAATGAGAAGTTTGAGTGCCAAAAAAAAGTATATTGAGGAAACATACTGTGGGGGCAAATATGTTGCCCACCACAAGCAGTGGAGTCGCTTTAGAGACGTGGTAACGCAGCGTCAAGGCTGGGTAAGGGGGCTGTGCGCGATCCTTCGGTCATTTTGCTGTAAGCTGCAGACGGACACACTTGATGTGACTCCGGAATAAAGCCTGCTTTAACACCACGTGGTCTCTACAGCCGTTCCTGCATCTTCACCCCAAATTGGTACCCCGACGTGATACGATGGAAAGCCAGCAGCAGCAGAGTGGCGCCGAGATTACCCGCTTTCTGGCCCGTAAACGTGGAGCTGTGGTTCACCCAGGTGGAGCAGAAATTCACATTTCCGGCATCACTCAGGACGCCACGCGATTCTCCCACGTGGCGGCACACCTAGACGGGCGCTGGGCCGAAGAGGTCCAGGACATCCTCTTCAACCCACCGGCGTCGTAAAGGTATGAGCTTTTAAAATCGGAATTCATAGCGCGTCTGACCCCTACATAGGAGCAGTGGACGCAGCAGCTGCTGACCGACGCCGCATTGGGAGATCGGTCCCCGTCGCAATTCCTGCGCCATTTAAGGGTTTTAGCGGGAATATCGGTCTCGGAGGAGGTGTTGCGGCTCCAACGCTTGCCATCCTCCGTCCAGATGGTCGTAAAAGCCAACCTCTCGTGCTGCTGAACGAGATAGCAAAGGTAGCGGACATCATCGGCGTAGCGCCGCCCCCTGTGTTCGCCGCCATCACAGGAACCCACGACCACGCCGTCCCGCCTGCCAGTAACCGCGTCGACGACCTCGAGGCCCTCACCGCGGTAATCGTCGCACTCCGGAGGAGATCGCCGCCTCGCAGGCGACAACGCCCGCAGCAGCAAGGACGAGCCAGCAGTCCGACGCACGACTCCGGGAGGTGTTGGTATTACCGTCGGTTTGGTAGCCGTGCCCAGCGCTGCGAACCCCCGTGCAGCTACGCTCAGAGAAACTAACGGGGCAGCCGGTGATTGCAGCCTCTGGCCGCCTACCCGGACGCCGCGTCGCCATCAGGGACCGAGCAAGCGGCCACAAGTTCCTGATCGACACCAGCTCCGACATCTGCTGTTTCCCCCGAGCCCTCCTCAAGAGCCACCGAGCGCCCACGAGCTACAAGCTGCAAGCGGCGAACGCTACCAGCATCGGCACCTATGGGTACCTACCCCTACAGCTGGACCTAGGCCTTCAACGCAGGTTCCCATGGCGTTACGTTGTGGCAGACGTAGCGTCACCCATAATCGGCGCAGACCCTCTGGCGTACTACAAACTGCTACCAGACGGAATCTCCGCACGTCAGCATTGCGACACCAAGAAAACCGCCGCAACCCAGAGTCAAGGTGTTGACGACTGTTTCGCCCTACCAGGAGTTACTCGATCGGTTCCCGGAGCTCACGCGCCCAACCTGAGCACCCCGCGTCGTCCGCCACACCACCGTTCATCACATCCTGACGACATCAGGCCCCCCTGTTTCCTGCAGACCACGACGCATCGCGCCGGAACGGCTACACGTTGCGCAGGCAGAGTTCGAGACCATGCTCGCAGACAGGACCGCACGACGCTCGAATAGTCTATGGGCATCGCCGCTTCACCTCGTCCCAAAGAAGAAAGACGGGGAATGGCGCCCATGCTGTGATTATCGCGAACAGTTCCGGACAGATACCCCGTGGGCCACGTCTACGTCGACATCGTCGGTGCGCTACCGCCGGCTGGGTTCTTCCGGTACCTGACCGCGCCTCGTGCTGGCCAGAGGTGGTCCCGCTGGAGCAGATCATCGCTGAAAGCGTAGCCAACGCCGTCCTCCATGGTTGGATCGCCCGATTCTGCTGCCTAGAGATAATTACGACCGACCAAGGGCGGCAATTCGAATCGCGACTGTTCGCGGCTCTGGGAGCATTCGCAGGATGGCAGAGATCCCGGACGACGCCGTACCACCCACAGGCAAACGGCCAGAGGGAAAGATTCCTCCGGCAGCTGAGGGCATCGCTAATGTGCCACATCGAAACATCGTAGCTGGAGGCGCTTCGTATAGTCATGCTGGGATTACGCACCGCCTTCAAGGAGTACGTCCAGGTATCTGCAGCACAGCTCTTGTTTGGGGAGACACTTCGGCTGCCCGGCGAATTTTACGCCCCGAATCCAGCGCCGACAGGCGGAGTCGATCCAACTTCGCTTGTCGACCGGGTCCACGAAGCAACGCAGCACATCAGGCCACAACTCGTGGCGTGGCACTCACGGGCCGGGACCTTGGTTTTCAGGGAGCTGGAATCCTGCACCCACGTCTTCCTGCGCGACCACCTCTCCGCCCCCTTATACCGGGCCCCACCGGATCGTCAGAAGGGCGACAAGACTTGCATCTTGCGGGTGCGAGGGAACGATGTCAGAGTTTCACTAGACAGGGTGAATCCGGCCTTTACATCAGTCGAAGAAGCGACTGGCGCACCGTAGCGACGCAGCAGCCGCCGCCATCCCAAGAGGTTCCAGCGCTGTCAGCCAGGATCGGCCGACAATCCAGCAGGACCCCGATGCCTACGGAAACTCGAGCTGGCCGCCGGACACGTGGGCCAGCCCGGTACTCGCCGTCCCCGCATCGCCGCCGCACCTCTCCAGCACACCAGCCGCAGCCCGGACCCTCGGCGGGTGCGCAGTCCGTAATGAACCGTGGACAACACAGACCCGCGTAGACACGCTCTCCGGAGGTATGCGTAAATGCATTCTCCCCCTCCTCAACAAACAAACAAAGAAAAAAAAACGCAGTGTTACGTTGGGCGTGTGCGTTCCATATATTCGCAAACAGGATTAGTGTATATATGTAAATATACTGCAATGAAAATTGTCTCTTTAATTGTTAATTTAATATTAATTTAATCAGGGAAATAATGTCATTTTATATAAATAGTTACATAATTTTGTTACTTCAAAATAGTTTCCTAGTTTAACTTGTCTAAATAATTGAAGTATTAGGCCTATATTGTCATACCCACTTATGGTACATGTGGAAATCAAACATTTCTTGCTTATTATACGAACTTTGTGTAAAATCTTAAACTTGAAATTTATATTGTATCAGACTACATAGTTTGATACATGTATGTTTACAACTTTCAGATTTTTACCTGCTTGTCCATCAGAGATATTGCAACTAAAACTTAGGGGGAAAAATGAAAAATCCCATTTTTAAAAGGTTGTAAATTGTTAAGTGTACTTAACTTCCCACTGTTAACTTTTATAAAATAACTACACAATTATATGTTAAAGCACGAAAAATATTGAAGTTCGCAAACGGTTTCATCTTGAAGAAATAAGTTTGCGAAAAATTTAATTTTGTTCTTTTATATGGACAACTTCTGTTACACAAAGTACATGAAAGAATAATATTAGGTACGTGGTGTAGTGGCTAGCGTTGCTGCCTCACAAACCAGAGGTCCCGGGTTCGAATCCTGGCATGGGCTTGGATGTTTGTGTTGTCATAATAGTGGGTTGCAAATATCTTATCATTAATTTGAAAAAAATTATAATTCAAAATTAAATTAACGAACACTAAAATTTTTGATTGAGGAACATTTGTTAATTTAGAAAATATGTGCCCTCTATTTTTAAAACTTTAAATTAATAAATTATTCAGTAACAATTTAAATAATAATACACCTAAAAGATATTAAAATGTGATCACTTGTTACATTTAAATTGTCTTCTTTATTAATAAATTCAAAAAACATTTTATCAATAAAATGAGCTTTCTCATTCAACCCTTTTCTGAATAAGTTGTAAGGAAATTTGGAAATGTTATGGAAAGGACTGTTAGTAGATGAAACTATTAATCTTTACATTCGTGTTTATGATTTTTGGGATGGCATAAGTGATAAATAAAGTTAAATACATATTGTTACTTAAGTAATTTTCTAATTTCCATATTTTCAAAACTCATTTCAATTTTTCTAAATGCAAATAAAATATATCTAGATAGTTACAACCAAAATAAGCCCTTTTTACTATGTTAACCATATATTTCAAAATAGTTCTACAATTTTATTTGTATTTTAACATCCAAGTAAAGGAAGACTGCATATCACATGTAAATTTCCTAATAAACTTTTAGGAAAATAATGTTAATTGGGATCATGATATGTAAAGGAAACATTGGCCTTGACACTCTGGAATACAGGGTTAATTTGTGCCTGCATACTTGTGGTTAGGCCTATGTCTGTAAGAACATTGGTTAGTTTTTTCTCTCTTGGAAAAAAGGCATATTTGTTATAACTTCAACAAATAGTAGTTCAGTCCCAATTTATGTCAAAATATACATTTAAAAATTAAAATTCATAAAACACTTGAGGTATAAACTATTAAACATATTTTCCTATTGTTTTATTAAATTGTTTCTGACATGTTTGCTGCTTTATTTTTATGACTAATTGCATTACAGTAAAACAATAAATTTACTTAATCATTAATATTTTAAAATCAAATTTAATATTTGAATAAACAAATAATTAGTATTACATGCATTAATTCACTCAATGAATGAATGTATGTATATAAATTTAGTACTTTATGTCTAAACAACATGGACAATAAAAGTTAAATGTTTCGAATTGTGACTAAAATATTTTCAGAAACAGAACATTTCATGATGTGATAAACAAAATAAACAAGTATAAATGTCATAGCCAATAAACAGAAAAATTTTGGAGTGTCACTCTTAAAGCTCTCATTAACAAAATGCAGCAAAATGGATTGCAGAAGCACTGTGTGGTATTTATTTTATTACCTAACTTTATCTGTTTATTGACTGCATTATTATCTAAAAGGCAAAATCAATAAAAACTGTAGCATCTTTATATTTTAATATTTTCCAATACTTGAGTTTTTTTTTCCAGTACTAATCCATGACCCACTTGTTTCCTTGGTCTGATAAACATATCCTAAGAGCATCCATTGCTAATTGACTTTCCCTATGTGGATATTGTATACCAAGTGAATGAAGGTCAATAATATATTTTTCAAAAAGTTTAGATGCTTTCTTTGTATTCCCAGAGTCCATTAGGTCCACACCTCGATCAAATAAATTTTTTGTCATCTTTTGGATCTTTAAATTAAGTTCTTCAAAGTGATTATTTTCACATTTCCTATAAAAAATATAATACTTTATCATAAAATCAAATGAGGATTGCACGTTAATCAATAAATTCACATTTCCCCAATTTTTAATAAAAATATATTAAACATGTAGTTGTATTGTAGGGAACTTTAAAATAAAAAATACTTTGATTATCCTTACTATCTTCTGTATATATAACAATTAGTAAAGACAGGAAAGAAAGATAAAAAGTTGGTGTAAAGCAGGCAAACACCAAGCTGAGTATTGGGTTTTCTTGAATTATCAGAGGCAGCCATCCACCTTCACCAGAAAAGAAAAAAGACACACATCATGGAGGGTATTAGGGATAATAAAAACATCTATGGTATGTATTTGAATTTTTTTGATGCAGTTGAATTGATGGTTGGTGTCTTATATGGAGATAGATTATGCACTATTAGTTATAAAAATGTCCACTAGAGCAAACAGTTTTGGTGGGGAGTTGTAGCCAGCAACAATTGGATAACCTGGGAACTCTGGTTTGTGGATTTTTGGGAGTGGACCAGGGAAATTTTGGAGTGAGGAACTTGATAGAATTCATTGATAATTTTTCAAGAGGACCATGAGCTGGACAAAATTAAGTGATACAGGGATTGAATTCCATAGGATAGGTTTATTAGAGACTAGCTATCTCCCCAAACTTTGTTTGTGTGGAAATTTTGCTCAAAAAAGAATTTTTAATAAAGTTAAGTTCATTGAATTGTTGTTGTGGTATTTAGTCCTAAAACTGGTCTGATGCAACCCTCCATGCTAACCTATCTCACACAAGCCGTTTCATTTCCTCTTAACTAGCACATCCCACATCCTCCCTAATCTGCTTAGCGTATTCCATCCTTTGTCTCTTACCCCACACACTTCCCTCTAATGCTAATTTTACAATACCCTCATGTGGCCTATTAATCTATAACTTCTCTTGGTCAATGTCCTCCATACTCTGTTTAGAACTTCTTTGTTAGTGATTCTATCCACTCATCTGATTTTCAGCATTAGCCTATAGCACCACATTTCAAAGACTTCTATTCTTTTCCTTTCCGCAACTCCTATCATCCACATTTCGCACCCATAGAATGCCACACTCCACACAAACATTTTTAGCAACGATTTAGAAGTGGGGGCAGGTATAGGAGGTAATAAAGAATGGATTTGCATGGATGAGGGGATTATCTCCTGTGAACAGTGAGGAGGACAGTGGTTTTTGAAAAATATTAACAGTACAGTTTTTGGAGATGGAGGTTGATTGATGTGAACGGTGAGGAGAACAGGTGTTTTGGAAAATATGGACAGTAGTTTTTGGTGGTGAAAGAAGATTCTTGCTATGAGCGGCAAGATAGTGGATAAATAAATAATAAGTGGAGTGGAGTTGAGTGACAGCCCTTGAAATCGCGAAGCCATTACGACTTGAAGCGCGTGTCTGTGCGTAGATGATTGTACCAGCAGAACCAGTGGATATCGTCGCCATGACACCGAGATCTTCATATAGTAAGCCCCCCTTCCCTTTTATTTTACTATGTGTGGTTGAGGCTACAATGACCAACAATTACATTTCAGTTGAACAATTGGATACATAGGAAATTTGAAACATTTGTAATTATTTGTTGTTAGGTTATGCATTAGAATTTAAGTGAGAATGAATGTGAGCGTGAGTGGGTAGAAGCAACATTTAATAATTGTGGAGCCATGTGACTGAGCTTTGTCTGTAATTGGTAAATTAAATTGTCAAAATTTTTCACCCCATTACCATTCTTAATGTTTTGTATTTGTTAATAGTGTAACAAAATTAATTCACTTTTATTTCAGAGTTCTCAAATTACATAACACAAATGATACATACATGAAATGAGGTTCATTGCAATTCATCTCCTCCAAAAGTGGCCATTTTTCTCTACATGCTTCACAGTGACACTTGAACCAATATCGGGAGCTCAGACTTCTTTGTCGCATTTGATAATTCTTTTTTGTATAAATCGGACCGTAATTCTCAGGAACTTCATCTCCAGGTTTCAAAGGTCTTAAAGCTTGCAAAATTATACTTTTGCCCTTGTAGTACCTAAGTAAATTTTAATACATTATGTCACACTTCTATGAAACTCAAAAATTACAAATCATTCAAATTGTTTGATGCTGTCTAAATTATTACAATATTCTTTATTTTTATGTAACACATTTATTAGTTTAATTCTGATTTGTCTTTAATTTTTTTTGTTGAGTATACAATCCATGGAACATTATTAGCCATCAAGGTGACTGCCACATTGTCATATTGGTTTTTCTCCTTTCTCAGGGTTTTTTGGCAATCAAATAGTGTTAATCATAGGATCCATGCATTGCTCAGATTATTTAACAGACTGACCTTGCAAGAGCTGGATAACAGTCATGATTAAATAATGCTGCATTTGAATATATACCAACACCAATATAAAGGGTTTTAGCGGATGCTAAAGTCATATCACTTTTTGAGCATGTTTCAAATATTTCATGAGCATTAAACTGCAGCATCTGCAAATGTCTCAAAATAAATGAGCCAATAACAATTTCATCTTGAGAAGCACAATCTACAATGAAAAAATTATATCAATAACTAGTAGTGTTATCAGTAATGTCGAAGGTGCCTATGCTTCATTTATTTACAGATTCATAATAATTTTCTTGTTATTAAAATTTGATTTACACCAACACATAATCTAAAAATCTTTGATAATTAAATATCCATTTGTAAACAAAAAAAAATTAAACACAGCTTTTTCAGCTTGTCTTTAGTCATTGTGTGAGGAAAGCTTGTAATTATGCCACATAATTTTTAAGACACATATTAGAATTTTATATACCAGTAAATTGGGAATGAAAGACTTGTATAATGATATAAAATTTAATGATTTTTAGTATCTATGTTGAATAATTTAACTTGTAACTAAGAAAATAAAATGAAAATTTCCCCAAATAAACTCACCTTCTAAAACAGTCAAATCTGAAAAAAATGTTCCTCCATCCTGCAAACATCTCAACAGAAATACTGCCATAAGTGTTCTTTGAAAAAAATCACCTGCAGATCTTTTTTTTTCATGAGCTTCAAGATGAATTACATTAATGTACTGTTGGCCATTTTTATTTATTTCATTTAAACTCAAGGCTATAAAAAAAGTGATTTCACAAATCAATAAACAATGTGTCTCAAAAATATGGCATAACACATTAATTAAGATGTTATGGCACACAAGAATTAATCTACATTTTATTTTTAATAATAATAAACTTATTCACTACAAAAATCATCATGTGGATATGATCTACACCTTTATTTTTGAAGTTAAGAATTAAAGTTATAATAAAAGAACTTAGAATATTTTAGGGAACATAGATTTTCTCAGAGAAGATGCTGGATGAAAAGTTCTTGGGATTCAAACCAGGTATTATTTTTAGTTTGGCACTATTTTTTGATGGCTGGCAACAACACTTTCTTCAGCAATCAAAATTTTGTGTGAAACTAATGTTGGTTGGAATCCTGAGAAATTTTCATTCAGTATATATTTTGCTTACTTTATTATTGTTGTAGGGTGTATATATATGCCTATAACAAGAGAAATGAAAGAAACTCGTCAACCTACATGATATTCATAGCCTTTGAATTAGAAGAAGAAGGGATACCAGATAATATAATTAAAAGAATAAAAATACTATAATCAGACTCAAAAATAGCCATAAAAATTAATGGATCGATCACATAACCGCTTCACACAAGTAGAGGACTAAGGCAAAGATGCAGCCTATCACCCCACTCTTTACAACATATATGCTAATAGTCTCATCAAAACATGGAAGAAATCAATAAAAGAAGGCATTCAACTTAACAAGAAACAAATGATTCAAACAGTATTATTCGCAGACAACCAAATAATTTTGTCAGATCAGAAAATGAACTCCAAATGGCAACATATGAGCTAAACAGAATAGCAAAGGACTAAGACATGAAAATATCTACAAAGAAAACAAAAACAATGGCCTTCCAAGGAAATGACCCAAGATGAGTAAAAATTGTAATTGAAGGAGAAATAATACAAGTTTCAAAATCCAAATATTTAGGCACTGACATTGAACAAAACTCTCAAGATCTACAAAACAAACTATTGAAATATAATAGAATAAATGGTGTAATTAAAAGACATTTTGGGAAGAACATGATGCAGGAAACCAAATTAAGAATACACAATATTACAGCAAAGCCAATGCTATTATATGGATCACAAACCTGGATATTAAAACAAAGAGATAAATAATCAAAGACATCTCCTTGATTACACTAGACTGGATTGACAAAAAAATGAAGATGTAAGGAAATAACTTAAGACAAAAAACATAACAGAGGAAGTAAAAAAGAACAAAAAAAGTAGCTGCATCATGTTAAAAGAATGAATGAAGAAAGACTACCAAAAGCTGTCCTAAAATATAAGACAGTGGGATATAGGAAAACCGAAAAAGAAGTGGATAATGCAGGATAACCTGGAAGATCTACTGCCCAAACAGGAATAGACCTACCTAGCCTTTAATCCTGCAGCCCATGATGGTGATGATGATAGTTATTTAAAAATAATGATATTCTGAGGCAGCACACGCCATATTTACATTCAATTTTTTTAAAAACATACAATATAATAATTTTTTCTTGACTCCTTCAATACTTGTACAGTAATATTTATGATATGATAAATAAGTTACAATGTGAGTGATACCTACATCTCATTAAAAAGCTACAGAATATAAATGAAGATAACCAAAAACAGTCTTCAAGTTTTATTAACAAATTTTTTCAGTAGCTTTCAACTAAATAGTCACTTTCATCCTCTGTGAACAATATTATAATTAATCATCTTATATAATCATCAAGTAGGAAAAACATTGTAGAATACCATAACTTGTTTTTTGTTAGCTTATAATTAAAACTTAGGTAACAATTTTTATGTACATACAAGTACTTTGTCATATATAAAAACAATACTGTGTACATTCACAATTAGTGTGAAGCTGTTAGACTGTTTTATGCATACACTCGAAGGAAGATAAAAATCAGGTCCATTGTGCTGAACTATTATTCCCTAGCATTATCGCTATTCCAACAACTGTCTCTATATCAATGCAATGTTAATCCATTCTTCACAAGAATATGTATTTTGTGTCAATTCTTAATAAGATGGAACTTGACTGATTTAATAAAGTAATTAAACAATGACAAATTCATGTTTTGCTATGGAGATTTTCCATCAAATTATGATTCATTTACATACAATCTTGATTAAATTGTGTGTACAAAGGAAATGAAAAGGTAACAAATTTCAAAGATTCTATTCATAAATCCAATAATTTTGTTTTAAACATTCATGACAGACGGAAAATAAATGTGTGACTGTAATTTCATTGTTATTGTTACTATATATTCTTTGAATAAGTAATAAGTAACTTCAAGAAAATGTGGGCTTTCCCGGTGTATATTATGCATGAACAATTCTCGGGTTTTCAACCGCGTAAGTGTAGAATTTAAACACAACGTTCCAATGGCTTGCTCTGCCATCTTCTTCAGGTGAAGCAGAGCAAGCTATTGAAACGTTGTGTTTAAATTCTACACTTACCCAGTTGAAAACCCTAGAATTGTTCATGCAAGTAACTTCAAATTTATTGCCCAAGGAAAGTTGTTCTAGAGTTAAAAAAATTAACTTAATATGTAAATGGTAGAACAGATTAATGAAACATGCTACATTGTATGTACAAAACAGAAATAATGAAACAGAAAGTATTCTAAAGTAGATTCAATACTGCAAAGAAATAACATATCCAATGCTTTTACAAGTCATCCAGAAATTAAGGAGAAAGTTATTAAGCTTTTTGTTAGAAATATACCAAGAGTAATAGTTTTCATTTTTGAATAAGTGAGTCAAGAAGGAATGAAACCATTGGTATGTAAGTTAAAATAATTTATTCAGGCTTTCAGCATTATAAATAAATTTCCTTTCTTTGTGTTTACATATTTTGTTTTGCATAATATTAAAATAATGCCTATATTGTCCCTTCCAAGGTATGTAATAGTAATATTTGATAATTATTACCATTTAGATGAAGAAACTAATGAATAGTTCTCAAATACCAAGACTATAAATATCCTAGTTCATGAAACACACAAAAGAAAAAGGTAATATCAAGGATTCTGTATGATTAAAAAAAAGAAACAAATGTTCTGAGTGCAACAATTTTGTGCAAATAAATCATCGCCAAAAACCTGTTAAATGTAATTTGGGAACAATGAGGAACTGGAGAGTGATATGTCTGATGTTTAACTAGAAAAGAAAATAAACAAAAATATTTAACACTGATACCCATTCAGGTAAAAGAAATTTGCATACTTCAATAAGACTCCTGCCATAATTGCAACAAAATATCAAAACCACACAATGAGCTTAATAACTAAATTATATTAAAACAAGTTAGAGCAACAAAATTAATCAAATAGAGAATTAATTAACTACATACCATTATCATAAATATGTTTGGCTATTCTTAAAAAGAAGGATGCTCTTTCCTTTTGTTGTGTTATCATTCTTAAGGCAATATGACACAGAATACTCATGCCTGATCCTACTAAAAGGCCTAAGTAGCGGCATTCATGCTTGTGATAGCTATTGCAGGCAATGTCACGGCATGCTGCAGAGCAGAATGCAACTCCACTACATTTATCACACCCCATAACACCAAATTCCAACCTAAAACATTAATTTATAAATCATTATGAATTGCTTTATTTTATTTAGTTTAGCTTCATTACTTGTTAAAGTAAATAAATGATAACTTATGTATTTATGCAAGTACAAAGTGTGGAATGACTGGTTGATGTTCTTCTGTGCATCACCAATCCCAATTGAAATGGAATTACAACGGTGGACATTAACATGTCAACTGACAATGCAGATCCCTAACTGCTCATCATCCACAACCACAGGACATCCAAACTGAAGCTTACAAGACCAAATGCATAAGTTGCCATCGCCCAGAATATTTTCCCTATTCTTCTGGTGAAGGGATCAGAGCCTCCTAAAATTTAACTCTGCACTCAACACGGTGCCTCACCTCCCAACTGTACACTCATGTAAGCCACCAGTTTTCTATCTCTCCTTCCTGTCTTTATTAATCGTTTTAATTAACCTGACAATGTCATTTTCTAACTTATTTACATATCCAATGTGTGTGACTATGTCATGTTTCAAACATTTCATTAATATATAATTAAAACAATTACTGACAGGGAATAGAGATAGAACGTAGGTGACTTACCTGAGGTTTACAGATGGCAAGCACCATGTAAGGTTTGAAGTTTTTTTAATTTTCGGAGGCACTGCCCCCTTCATCAGAAAGTTAGGCTAGACAACGACTGTGCAGACAAAATTTGCTGCGTGGCTAGTGTAGTTCTTAAACAATGGACCCCACCAGCCCACCAATTTTCTCTCTCAATGGAAGTCTGGGAAGAGGCAAGGACTTGATGGGGGCACGGGAGGTTCATAAAAACACCCCCATATTGACACACACACACTCATTCAAACACATTCATCCTCAAAGGTATCTATATGTAAATACTAATACACATACATACAAACATACATCACTGCAGCTATTTGTGGGTTGGTGTTATTGGGTTTGACCAGAATGTTGTGGAGGTAAGGTGAGCGTATAAAGGCAACCCTTAGACATGTGGGTAGTACAGTATGGAGGATGTTTTTCATGTCAGTGTTTGATTGTAGTCCAGTGTAGGCCAGACGGAGGAAAGAGTTGAGTTTATGTAGCCAGGGAAAGTAGGTGAGAATTATGAGTAAATGGCCGTGGTTTGTTGGATTAGTAGTGGAAAGAGAATACTGAGACCCATAGAATCAGATAGTGCGGACTATGGGTGGTACTACTGATTAACTACATTTGCTGCACTCAGTTTGGCAATGCACCCACTAGAGGGTTAAATTGACAGTGGCTGGGAAACAATGGCTACCCAAATTTTCAAATGCCTGTTAGCACAATATACAGTATATATCATAATTATGTATTAAAAAATTAATTAAATTTGAATTGTCAATAAAATTTGTTAATTAATTAATTTATTCAATTAACATTTCTTTAAATATATTTATTCCATATGTTGAAGACATCGTCAAAGATAAAATTTGCAAACATCACACGAAGCTTGAAACCCATCCCAATCCACTACTAGAATCATTCCACAACTGAAGACTAAAGAGATGCTGGCCAATATAACTTCTATAGGAACTAAAGTGATATTGTTGGGCCTTCACCTCTCCACAACATCAGTACAAGAAACATATAGACATTGTACATATTATCAAATTAGCTTTAAGTTTGTATATAATATGATTGCTAATTAAATAAATTAAAAATTTGATTACACTATGAGAAAATTATAAGTGACTGTTTCCACATATTATTTGAAATGCTTGTTTTATCATTTTGACCAAAATTGATACATCTTTCTGATTGTAAAAAGTGGCACTGGATATGTCGGTATTAGAAAGGAACTTTTAGTAGTTCATTGCTATGATATAATGTAAAACATATGGTTAATTATTGCTTATATATATATATATATATATATATATATATATATATATATATATATAATAAAGTTGAATCCCTATTCAAAATATTTTAAGCTGGATCTAGAAAAATATATCATTTTATCTGAACTATTTTTTTCTAAATTATCTTCCATGAATTATACCTCTTAAAACAGTGATGGCAATGTGTTCCAGACATTTCAGGAAGAAGGCATGCACAGTATGGTTCTTCAGCAACTAATACATCCCCTGGTGATATAATACCATTTGCTGCCATAAAACGACCTTTGCTTTTGGATTGTGATACTTTAAGAAGTGATGAGACTCCAGCAGCATCAGGGTTTGGCTCTTTGACAAGATTTACTTGTTTTATTGCCTCTGTAATTATAAAATGAATAAAATGTTATTTCAATCTAAAAAATATAAATATCAGAGTAATTTATTGAACTTACTTTTGATGGGAAAATAATGTTTGAAATAATTATTTATATGTTAGTCACGAGAATACTGTTCAAACAGAAGCAATTATTAGCTAATTCATGTTTCATATTACATATTTTAAATGATTTCCTTTCTGAAATTCAATTCTAATGTTTAAATTAATCAAAATACTCAAATGTAATATGAAACAAGTAGTATATTCTGTGTTACATGATTGCATATCACATCAATATTCACATATAATATTTATATTTTTGAATACAGAGTGTACGTAACAGACATTAGATCCATGCTAGATGGAGTCAGGACCATGAATGAACATGATTAGTTTAATCATATGACAAATTAAGAGTCATCTTGTTGACCAGAAGAGAAACTTGAATGTTTGTAAGTTATTTCATTGGGCATGGATAAAAATTCCAGAACCTTCAGTGACAGATGACAGAAAGACAATATTAAAAATTAGAGAATCACAACAAGAATATAGACGGCTGAGAAGGGAGGAGAAGAGACCACATCAAGAAACGAAATGACAATAGTGGATGAAAATACTTGGAGAAATCAAACACCATCATGAGAAAGTGAATACTCTCCTATTCTACAGAAAAGCTAACCAGTCAAGAGCCTCCTATAAACCCTGTTACAATGTGTAGGAACAAAGAAGAAAAGTTGGTGACTGAGAGAAGTAAGATACTGCATAGATGCCAAGAATATAATAATGAAGAATTAAACAGGGGAAAGGAAATAGAAAAGATGAAGATGCAAGTGGAGCTAGGAACAGAAGAAAACATAGACAATAACACTCTACCCCATCTCTTAAGGAATTCCTGAATGCCTCAAAGAAAGTACAGAACAATAAAGCTCCTGGTAGGGATGGACTACAGGTAGAATTAATAAAGACAGGAGGGGAATATCTACAAGAAAAAGTATTTGAAGAGGTTAAAAGAGCCTGAACTGAGAAAATCATACCAAAAAAATGAAAAATAAGTGTGGTATGTCCAATACTTAAGAAAGGCGATCCTTTAGATTGTAAAATTATAGAGGTATCTCACTCCTGTGTTCTGCATATAAAATATTGTCTAATATCTTGTTTGAAAGATTAAAACCACATGTCAAGAGGGAAATAGGTGAATACCTGGTGGGATATAGAAGTGAAAAATCTACTACAGATCAAATTTTCTCATTCAGACTAATAATGAAAAAATCAAATGAATATGATATGGAAATACACAACCTCATTGTTGATTTTAAAGGCACTTATGACAGCATCATAAGAAATAAATTGTAAGTAGCAATGCAGGAGTTGAGTATACCACAAAAAGTTATTCGAGTAGTTAAGATGAGCATGAAGAGAAGTGTTGTACGAATACAAATACAGTCCACCTTATCAGAAGAATTGTTAACAGAAAACAGTCTAAGGCAAGGAGATACCCTAGTGCATATGCTTTTTAATATTATACTGATCAGAATCAAAAATACAAACAATTGGACACATATTCAATAAAACTGTACAGCTACTGGCATATGCAGATGATGTGGACATTATAGCTAGATCCAAGTTATTGATGCTTTCCTTGCCACCTCTAAAAGAATGGGGTTACTAATAAATGAAGAAAAAACCAAGTATATGGCCATATCAGGAATAAATGACATAGATATGGACTCCTGTGGGCAGGAGAGTATGTTTCAGCGTGTCTCTTCATTCACATATTTAGGAACTAAAATAAACAACAGGTGTGACAATAAAGAAGAAATAGAAAGTAGAATTATGGTATTTTGACCTTCAGAATCATTTTAAGCCAAAAATCTTGTCCAGAGCTACAAAGAAAATACTGTACAAAACTCTAGTGAGACCTGTAGTGACATATGGAGCAGAGTGTTGAACCTTTCACAACTAGATGAGATGAGACTGAATACATTTGAAAGAAAAATACTGCGGAAAATATATGGTCCTGTGCAAGGAAATGGAATTTGGAGAATTTGGTATAATGCAGAACTGTACGAGTTGTATAATGAACAAAAATATCCTTGACAATAAATGTCAAGATTGTGCTGGGCGGGACATCTAAAAAGAATGGGTGAAGAATAAATCCCTGCAAGATTATTAACTGTGCAACCAAGTGGCAAGAGGATTGGGGATGATCAAGGGCTAGATGGATAGATGATATCAACAGTGATGCAAGAAAGTTTGGTATTAGGAAGTGGTGGGTAGCTGCGGAAAGCCAGGGCTCTAAAAGATTTGTTGAGCTGATCATGATCTTATCAGTCCTGAAAACAATAGACCTAACCTGAATACCCAGCTGGGTCCAACATGAGAAATTGAAGACAGAAGCTGTTGTCAATCAATTCATAAGCGGACACTCTTAACCCCCTGTGTCCGGAAGTATCTGAATGTTACAGCACAATGTCCACATGCTTTCAAAAGGAAGGATCTCAAAATATTAGTTCTGCAGGCAGTCAATCAGCTCTCAGCAACACAATCCCTGCAGAGACTATTTTTTGTTGTTGTTTGTTAAATAAATAATATTAATTTATGTTCAAGATATTGAACCTTTCTAATTAACCATTTCCCAAATTAATATTAGTACATTAATTTCAATAATTCTTTTAAATAACCCCATCAAGATTTTTTGGTACCCATTAAGAAATAAAACACTTTTACCCCATTTATCTAAGGTGTACTTAAAGTTTTATAATAATTATATTTATAACATGAGATAAGTAGACTACAAGTAACAGAATAAAACATTAAAAGTTTCATCATATTCATCAGCTTATACACTAAAATAGCAGGTAAATATTGAACAGATGAATGTTAAAAACCTAGAAAAGTTATATTACATCAATTTTACAAGCTATAAGCATTTTTTTTGCAAATTATTAATTAATTACTTCTGTATTTTAAAAAGGAAATTGAAAGTAGCTCTCACTGAAAAAATGCAGAAAATTATATTGAGAAATAAATCATTTCCTAAGATGCTTTTAATTAAAATAGTGACAGAATGATTAATTTTAGACTAAAATAAAATTTAAATTGATTTCATCTTATTTAAGCATCACTATTTGATATGTACATGTATTCATTTTCCACATAGTTGGACTTTTGAAGCTACAAATTTTCATAGCATTAAACATGAAGTTATGAAGTAAGAGAAATCTATCAAATAAATTTTCATAAAACATTAAAGTCTTAATTATTAAATACAAATAAATACATAAAAAGATGTAAAAAGTTTACCTGGAGATTTGTAATTCTTTTGATCTACTTTCCCATCCAAAGATTTTAATTCTGAAACAATTATAGCTTCATGTTTTGCATTTTCTGAAGAACCTAACAATTTCTGAGCTAACTGAAGACAAATACGAGCTTTGGAAATTTCTCCAATATGTCTATGGCAAATAGCCATTCGCCAATAAAGCTGATATCTGAAAATATTACATATTTAAATTAGTGCTTCTTCTTAATTTTTTAATAGATTATATTTTACAGGCTACAAAAGCATAAAATTTTTCATTTTATTTTATTATTTAGAAATAATGCTTTAGTTTTCCAGTTATTTATTGATTTAAAATTTTTACATAAAATAGAACATTTAACGTACTGTGTATTTCACTTCATTTAATTCAATGTTTCAAAAAGATTGCTGTATATTACAATGTCAAAACTTTGTTCTAATTTTTTCAACTATTTCAATTATTGAAATTAACAATTATAAGAACAAAAATGTCAAATACCACCATGCTTGGTTGTTAAAACTACAGAAATAAAATCCATTTTAATAGATACATTACAAAAAATAAAACAAAAACAGCATCCTGTTGCAACAGTAGAAATATAGTATGTATTTTAACATGCATGCAAATTATTTTCCAAATTTAAACAATTTTTTCCAATTGGTAATAATAAAGTAAGCAAATATTATACCAGTAGTAGTAACTGATCGTATGCAGAATACAGGATACACAGGAGATGATTTAAGTTAGTTGCCAATTAAATATTTATAAAAATATGAAAAAGATCTCATATTTTTCTTATTGTAAAAATGTATTCCCCTATTATTTAATACCTTATCATATTCCTAAGCATAATGATATTGTATTAGATAATGCTACAGGAGTAAATGATATTGACCAGTGCATTGGTCTATTTTTAGGATTGTATGGCAGTTAGTACTTGGTATCAAAAGTGTTCTATAAGGAATAAAACATTAATCCACTAAACTTATAATGTGCATTTAGTATGAATTATTCAAAATTGAAAATAGCAAACCTTAATCCTTCAGGAAAACCTTCCTTAATTGCTAATTGAACATCAGCAATACATTCAGAGTACTTTTGTAATTCAAGCAATGATTCTGATCTAGCCGATAGACATAATGATAATATGTTCGATGGATCTGAACCTGTTTAATGAAGCACTAAATATTAATGATATTTAAACAGGAAAAAATTTCTTCAAGTAAAATCTTAAATAAATGAGATGGCCAATAATTCAGAACAAGTTAAATACTTAATATCCACTTCAATATCAACATTGGGAATGAAATCAATACAAATAGAAAAACAGCAAAACACTATGGTTAGTCCAAATTTGGAACTTTAATCAAGTAAAAACAATTCCAAAAATATCCAAAACATGAAAGCAAAGAATATCAATAACATTTAAAATGTTTGGTTGGCCTACCATGGCAGTTATAAATACTAATTTTAAAATATTAAACTTGTACTGACTTATTGGTCATTACATTTATTTTATTCTTTTATCTATGCCAGATAAAAATTTAATCAAAATCTTTTATACTCATGGGTTTTAAATCACTCGATGACTTAGAAAATATATAATTATTAATTTTGTTAAAAAAATACAGAGGAACTTGCAGCCAAAATTATACCATAATTTATTTTAAAATAAATAGATGTATACATCTGAAACTATCTATAGGCTAACTTTCTCCTTCCCGCAGTGTTATAAACTCCTCTCATTTCTTAATTTGTCTGTGAATTGGAGTTTGCTGTCTTTGTAGGTGTTCAGGTTTCCCACTCCTGAGCATCCTGTTTCACCTACTTCAGTTATTGTATTTTCTGTCCCAATCCAGTCTCATCCATCCTCAGTAATATTAATATTAAGTGCATCAAAATTATTAGAAATAATACTAACCATGTAGAGTGAACACACCAGTGAATAAACACTTTGCATTCAGATTGCCAAATCTGTGACTACAAAACTACTTATGCTGCTGGTGACTATTTTGTACAGTGAGATTAGTACAAATAAATGTATTAAAGTATATTTAAGTACAATATACCCTAAGAATGAACAATGAAATCATGATTTGTGCAATAAATTAATGGACCTAAAATTTTAAACACATTTAAAATAATGAAATATAAGTATATTTGTATATGTAAACCTTCAGGATTACTACCATACAGGTCATTTGTGAAATAAAAATTTTAAAATGCCTGAAATACTTTGTTATTAAAAATATTCTAAATTCCTAGCATCTCAAACTGACTACTACAAGAATCAGGAATTCTACAAAAATAAATAAAATGTTCATCATTAAAAATCTTTGAAAGATATATATGCACATACTAGATCTATATAAATAAAAATTTAATTAAAAAAGAAAATTAGATTAAATAATTAAAAATTTATCTACTGATCTAATTACAATATTTGTAAATGGATTCTCCTTCCCACTTTACCTGAAACAGTTCTTAAGACACTACAAAAGACATGAAGAACACTGAATCCAGTTTTATATATGGGAATGCACATAAACTTATTTCTAGACATTTCTATATTAGAGATGCACAACATGCACCAATGGTTACACTATGGAATGGACAATGGATGATCACCCTACACATGCAAAGCACCTGTATTGAATTTACTTATTATAAAGCATATGTTGTAGAATGTAAATTAGGAGCCAAATGAACTAAAAAAAGCTTTTTGGACATTTCCAATGATCTGTTGATTTTCAATTTCCTTTTTGTATATTAACATGTTTAACCATAATTTTTCTTTATTGCTTTCCTACCATTAGATAATTTTTTCTCTATTTTTTATTCTTTCTTTTTGACTCTCTTATTTCTTTTTGTTTTCCCTTTTTTCTTTCTTTCCAGAGCTTTTCAACTTTAAGACAACATTATGCAGTATGAAACTCTGATTCTCAGTTTCTCTTTTTTATTATTTATCACTGAAGCCTTTAATGGTGATTAAATGTCTATTTCACAGCTTTATTTTAGTCTGCCCATTTCTTCATCCCAGCTTGTTGGTGGTTTCCCTGTATTTATGAAAACTGAACTCATGGTGAAATGACTACTGTATTTGTAACTTGTTTGCCACATTTTTTTTAAACTACAATAGTAATAGTTTAATTCTGTTTTAAAACTTTATGCTGTTCATGATGAATACACAAACTGTTTATACACTTTTCCTCATAATTTTTCATGCACCTACATAAAAAATAAATTAGTGTGTTTTCTTTCTAATTAATGAAGTAGTTTATTAAAATACGAGGTCTTTCCCGGTGAATGGCATGAATAAATTCCTCTCGGGTTTCCAACCGGGTCAAAGAGATTATCAGTGACATTTCTATCTGAAGTCTGAAGATGATGGCAGAGCAAACTATTGAAATGTCTCTGATAATCCCTTTGACCTGGTTGGAAACCCGAGAGGGATTTATTCAAGTTGTTTATTGTCTAGTAAAGGACTATTGAATGAAACTGTTGTTTTACACTATACATTTTTTAAGATGTGTTATAGTCTTAAATTGGTTACATAAGCAAAAAATGTAAAATAACTGATTTTCACAATTATCAAGGAATGAACATCAGTTATTTTCCATTTGCTTAACAAACAAATAGATAAAAACAAATTCATAATTTTATATTAAGGTTTTTTAGTACTTTAAAAAATAAAATGATTTACTAACATAAAATATATAAAACAGTACAATAAAGTGTAGTCTTGATTGTTAAATAAAACTATTATACATGAGTTAAATCAGCTTCTGATTTAACTTATTTATATGTATTCTTAATAAACTGTAAAAATGTAATAAATTTTGGCTGAAGGAGTCATGGAGTGAGGTTCCATGTAGACCTAAATTTTTACCTGAAGTCTCAAATGAGAGACGAAACTTTGTAATGTTTAACATTTAAATTAAAATAACTGACAAATAGGCTGATTTAACTCATTTATTGTATATGTAATTGTCAGATAAACTATTTAAAACTGTATTCTGTAACAGTTTACTACATCTGTGGAAGTCAAATGAAATTATTTAGCTCTCAAGAAAATTCTTAATTGCACCACTGCTCTTAATATTCCAGTTCATATGAGTAATGCTCTTTCACTGAAAAGGTTACCCTTGGACTTTTGTTGATTATTAATATGTTAAACCAGCAATTTGGTAAAAACAACATCAAATGAGAAACAAGTAAATAAATAAGTGTTTAATAACAATTATGTTTTAAAAAAAGTAGAGCTTGCTGACAATAATACCTTTAGATGGTGCTCTTAAAACACCTTGAGTAAATAATCGCATAGCTTTCAGAGGTTGGCCCTTAGAAAGTTCCTTATTTCCTTCAGATAAGCATTTTTGAGCAGTTGTAATACATTTTCCTCGGTAAAGCGGACTAACATATTTCATGGTTCCAAAGATAGCAGCCTTTATCTATAATAAAAACATTTAATAAATGAATAATATGATCACCACAAAAATCAAAATAAAGTAGTAACATCAGGTGGAAATTTGGAGAGAGAAAGTGAGGGAAAATGGCTTGTCATTATTAAATTTAAAGCAATATAAATACTAGAAAGAATTTATAATAAATACTGTAATGTGAAATACTGCAGCTTACAAACTCATATCCCACCACTTTCTTCTTATGAGAAACTTATGAGTTCCATTAGTTTAATAAATTATTAAAAATGGTGACAAAACAGTTGCAGTAATAACATAATGCATGTGCTTGGTTTTATATATAAAAAGAAAATGTTGAACACATTTAAACACACACACACAGATATATATATATATGAATGAAATGTCATCGAAACAACTGAATCAGAGGACTACCTTATCTTCTGTAAAACATATTTCTATTCTTTCTTTATCAGATGTTAATGAATTAAATGTTTTGTTGATCCATTCATCTCCAACTAAAGATGTGACATTATCTACATATTCCATGAAGAATCCTTTTTTGTGTGACTGGAGAGTTGCTTGGCTGCATGTTTTTGTGTAAAATGGATCAGGATCTACTTCATCAATTTCCATGACAACCTACTGGCAAAATCACAAAACAATTTATCAAGAATGCTAACAGAAAAAAATAGTGTAAAATGAATGATACATTATTGCTTACATTTCGGTTTATAAATAAACAATGAGGACTGTAGTTAACAATGTCACAAAAAAATAATTTATTAATAATTGTGCCTCGAATATGTAATCATACAAAAGCTTTTAAATTTAAAAGTTTGTATTATTCATTGATGTTTTGCGTCGTAAAACAACTCACATTGCGCTGAGAGACACTTTATTTTACTGAAGTTAAACTTCCCAGTTTAAGGAGTTATTTTTGGAAGTCGTGAAATGCTAACGCCTATATTATTAGATTCTCAGTAAGCTGAGAATCCAATACTTACAATGTGTTTGTGAAAGCTAGTAACTGAAATATACATGTAAAATTAGCGTCCATAAAACAAATTATGCAATCTCGGAATTATTTGAGAAGATAGGATATATATGAGTTCACTTCCTGTATTTTTATATTGAATATTCTAAAAACTATAAGTATCATGTACATTATATCGGGCAATATTTATAATTTAGTTCATTTCTTGGACAATATTTATAGAGATCGTTATTTATATAGTATCAATTTTCCCGCCAACCATCTATGGAAAATTAAGTATATGATGTTGCGGCATTCAGTCCTAAGACTGGTCTGATGCAACTCTCGATGTAAACCTATCTTTCAAGAGACTTTTTAATTCCGCATAACTAGCATATTCCACACCCTACCTAATCTGCATAGCGTATTCCATCCTCAACTCCCTCTTCTGTTCTTAACTCACTCCATTACCTTGGTTTTTTCTTTATTAATCCTCATATTAACTCTTTCTCCAGGTTCACGTTATAGCAGATGAAAAAGTCTGGTACTGTTTTATGCATTTCGAGCAGTTTTCCAGTAATTGCGATGCGCTTAATAAATTCATCATTTCCAACTGCATAGCCTTACATAGAATGTTGACTTGAAACACGTGATCTTAAATTGTTCCATGCTCTGAATCAGCGACACGGTCTCTGATGCTGCAACGGGATCATTTGTTTTTTTCGTGAATTTCCAGATGGGCCTCACGAACTGAAGAGTAGTGAAAGCGAACAGCAGGAAGACTCGAAACTCAAACCTTTTTCAGCGACGATCCTTCTACCGGCTTGGATAACACTTCCAAACGCGTTGTTGATCCAGAGAATGAAACAAACAGTCTTTGGAGAAATCCAAATAAAGAAACTAATTTAACGAATGTTTAGGCTGCATCTGCTATCATCAAATTCAAGCTGACAGCCATTTGGATTAAAAGATACCCGAAGATGTTGGTTCAGAATTCTGGTTTTAACACCTTTATTTACTCCTTCCATGTTTGCACCATTATCGTACCCTTGACCTCGACAATCGTTAATATCCATGTCTAACTCTTGTACAATTGTATCAAGAAAGAAGCCAGTGAATCCTGCTCTATGCACATAACTCAACATGATTTCTCGTTTTCAATCTGATTTTGCAAGTGCTTGTCTATCCCCACGGAAGTTCTTCGATCTAATCAACCCTTCTAACCAACTTGACATTTAAGACGCGTTGATAAGTGCCTTCAGTCATCAAATCCTTTTTCCCCAAATTAGAGTGGGTATTTGCGTTAAATAAACGGCAGAAAAAATACTTAAAATTGCAGATTTGGAGTACACGAGCCATCTTCTTTTGAAAATTTTCCCATTTGTATTACACTTTCAATATGCGTATTTTAAAAAATGACGATCGTAATATTTCCTTGGGTAGTTTTCGTTCCTCATTTCATTATTTTCAGGGCCTCTAATAATTATTTCATCTTTTGTTGCGGAATCTGTTAACAAATATTCTGAAAAATGTCATTAATTTTTTTTTCTAAAATATAATGGAATATCTGACATCTATTTTAAAATCCAGATGAGGTTCCAGAAATCTTCTTAAATGTGTTGCTCATCATCTTCGTGAGTTTCGCCAGAAGAGCGTTTTATGAACAGGTCTTCTTTCGTTGGAGTTGTACCAGTTCTGATGATGATTCAGATGACTTCTCAAGTCTTAAAAAATCGATAGTAATTTTGCAGATTTATCAGTTTCTGTTATGGTTTTTGTTTTCTTTTTAAGTTTTGTGCATCAGTTAGTTTTTTGGAAGCAACAACACGTTTCATTTTCTCTTTTTTTTTGCAATCTAAATAAATGCAATATCTATTATCGTAAACTACAATTACGTAAGTAGTAAGCGTAAGATGTCTATAATAGAAATAGTTAAGGTATGGCGATTAATAACGCCCACATTTACATTTATAGGAGTCATCTGCGACAAGGCTCACCAACACACGGAGTACACCAAAAGAAGCCCGCCTAGCGTTAAAATAATGTATCGCAAGTTTTGATCATACTTACCACAAGTTTGATACTTCTTTAAGCGTGTTAAGGTGCGCGAGGCAATTAACGCCCTCTAAGCTTGAAACTGATTGTTTTTCCGTGAAATGGAATATCCATAGCACTATCACCACTTTCTTTCTTCATATTGTTCGATCTTCCCCATACTGCTCAGAACTTCCTCCTTGGTGAGTCTATCCACCCATCTGATTTGCAGCATTCTCCTATAACACCACATTTTTTTCCTTTCAGCAACTACTATCGTCCCATTCAACGCCACACACCATACGAACATTTTTAGTAATGATTTCCAAATATTCAGTCGAAAGTAAATTCCTCTTTTTGTGAAAGCCTTCCGTGCCTGTGCTGTCCTACTCTTTATGCCTAATATACTTCTACTATCCCTAGTTAGTATGCTGCCTAAGTATCAGAATTCTTTAACTTCCGTCAAAATATCACTTTCCAATCTAACACCCTTTGTTATTCCACTATTTCTCATACTACATTCCATCACCTTGGTTTTCCCTCTATAAATCCTCTTTTTTTTGTAACGATTCGTCCATATCCATATCTGTGTGATTTCACGCATTCTTCAAAACGTATGCAAGTTACATGGAAAGGAAATGTGATGTAAAGATTATCTCGAAGTGTTGTACAGATGCAAGACAAGTCAGGACGGTTTTGATAGTGTGAGTAGGTACGCCTGAGTCTGATCAGGTAAGAATAGGAATATTGGGTTTTTTACCAGTCAAAACACAAATATGTCTAATTACAGTCGATATTACACACTGCAAGAAGTAGGACATGAAAGATAGGTTGATAGGATAGGGTCTAAGAGGGAGTAGAACGATAGCCTGTGGCCAAGCTGTACGTCACCGAAACTCCGCCATTCGAGGAGTGGGAGATTTTTAAAGGTGTATTGTGGGTGTCATTTTCCTAGTCTGTAGGTCCACTGAAATGTCAATTCGATCGTCAGCAATGCCGCTATAATGACGGATTTGATAGCCTGTATTGCAAGCGTCTTAAGTAATACGTCCTCCCACAAAATCAAATGACCTATGTTGTAGCCACGGAAACGAGAATTAGTTACAGTATCTTTCTTTCTTTCTCCATGGCTCTACAGCCCATTGAGGGCCTGGGCCTACCGAGTCGACTGCGGAATGTCATCTTGCATGACACATTCCGAATTTTGGAGTGACACGTGGTCAGTGGATCGATCCTCCAACAGTCTTAACCCGGTCTTCTCGACCATGACAACACAAACATCCAAGCCCATGCCAGGATTCGAACCCGGGACCTCTGGGTTGTAAGGCAGCAACGCTAGCCACTACACCACAGGAGGTCGGCAGTTACAGTATCACGCAACTTTAATTTTTGCAAACTTCTCCGGAGAACATGCGTTCTTCAAAGAGTTTGTTGGCTACCACCCACATTTCGTGACTTCAATTAATCTGCAGTGAATTCATACGTGTTCTCACGTCCAAATCGTGACGATTGAGCAAATTGTGTATTTAAGAAATGAGCTGCCCAATATATTCCCATTACACCATGTCATCCGTCGTCTAGATCAGTGATGGGCAAACATATTAGACAGGAAGCCAAAGAAAAGGAAAAAACTTAAGGAGGGCCAGATAATTTAAAAAAAAATAAGAGTGTTACATTTTAAAAATTCTTGTATTTTTTGTGATACTAGATCCTATTAATGACTGAAAAATTATGAAGGATAATGTGATGTATGAAACTGTGACTGCATTCATAAAAGCTTTTCATAATTAGGTTCGAACTGGGTTGCACTTATTCTTAGGAGATAAGTTAAATACTCATCTGCCAGTCGTTCGAAGTTTCACAGAAGAAAACACCTGTTCACAAACATGTGATGAAGCAAACATAGCAGTAACTTTCTGAGCATGATATATACGATTTGGAGAAGTGAATTTCTACAATGACTTGTAGAACTCTAATTTTGAAACATTAAGGAACAAGTTGTTTGAGTTGAGTGTTAAATTGTAATTCAATCAATTCCAGTCCGGTTTCACAGTTCACATTAAACGGCATACTGAAAATTTCTAAGTCTTATTCAATGACACTGAAGTCTTCAAATCTTTGTTCAAATTCACCATGGAGTCTCCTCAGACTATCTTCGTAACTTTTCAGCTTTTTCTCCGTCACACGTTGTGTAAACAAACTTTGACCCGGGTTGAAACCCGAGAATTGTATTTGAAACAAATTCACCAGGAAAGCCTTCACTCTCTGAAACATAAAATTGTTATCTGGATATTTTTCATTAGATATGAAGAATTTTCGACCCGTATAACAGAGGTATAGAATAAATTTTGAACATAAAGTGGACGTTACGACCATCCATTGTGGTTATTGTCCTTGAGTTTATTGACAAGGATCACTATGGCTGGTCGAAACGTCTACTTTATGCTCAAAAATAGTTTCAAAATTTATTAGTTTGTTATACGGGTCGTTAATTCTTCTTTTGTATTTTATTCACAGACGTTAATGGTTGCTATTTTTCATTAAAGATCCAAACAAATACAGATTTTTTTCCTCTCATATTTCTCGCTCCACGTGTTGTTCTACTACATATGCAATTTATTGTAAAATTATTTTTCCCGGGTTTATTATTGTATTATAAAGCAAGTTTTATTTATTAATTTTAGTTTATAAAGTTAATATTTAGATTTTACCAGAACATGAGGGTTTAATTGCGGACCGTGTAGCAAAGAAATGGTTCAGGCGCGTAAATACATAGTTTATTTTTTCACGTCCGCGGCGGCGGAGCAAGCTCCTGGAGTTCTCAGGGTCGTCCCTCGGAACTCGTCGGTAGCGACGTTCTGCAACGACCCCTATTCGAGGACACCTTTCCTCGTAATCACCTGGTTGTGCACACGCTCCTTTGCGTATCGATATGGGGAACCCATAGTAGACCAACTTCCAGGTTGATCTTTCTTCTACATCAGATCATCGCAGACTATCCTTAATTTTCTCCATTTCTCCCCTGACGTCACTTCTAGCACCCTCCTTTTGGCATGTCACGTGCTCGTGACATCCAATAGAATTTGGCCACCTCCGGTATTTTGCCGTCTTTCCAGGGTTGCTAGAAGTTACCGCAGATCGAAGTCCTTCCCCTACAGACTAAGGTCAACTGACTAATCATGTGAGGGCCGAATTTGTCACGTCTGACCTGTGGAATGCAGCCCTCTAAAATTCTGCGAAAAAAAGAACGCTTGTCCGTCAATTCTTATTTCGTATACTTGGAACAAAAATTACGCTCATTACATTTATAGGTACTTTCAAATTTGAAATTCCTTCCATTAATTCATTAAAAATATCTGACCCTGTTGTAGTTCCCTTCAACGACCTCATGCATACTAGCTCTTCTGTAAAACAGAAGTTTTCGTCACCATCTCTTATAAATATTGTAATAGCAACTGTGCAGTATCATTTGTATCAGAAATTTCATCCATAGTAATTGAGCAGAATTAAAATTGATCAATCATTGATTCCAATTGTGATAATGTTTTTATCTATAACTTCGATTCTAGAATTGTTTTCCGAGATTAGTTTATAGTTTAAAAATCTTTTATTTTTGGAAGATTATAAAATATCGCAAACTTTGAGCATGCAGTGTTTAACAAACTTTCCATCAGAGAGAGCTTTGTTACTTTTAGCAATATTGTGTGATAGAACATAACTTGCATGTGTAGCTGCTTGCTGAGAAGTATTTACTTTCTTAAAAATACTTTGCTGGCCTGATAGTTTATTGCGTAGATCGTCTGCTTTTTGCATTCTTTCTTCTTTGCACATGGCTCTAACCTTGACATCGTTGTGCTTAGAGTTGAAGTGTCGTGAAATGTTACTTTCTTTGCAGACTGCTACAGTATCGTTGCAGATGAAACATAGTGATATATTCCTAAAACCTATGAAAAAGTTCTTCCAAATCCAGTCACCTTTGAAAAGAAGGCTGTCGGAATCAACTTTATCTTTATTTTTATATTTGGGTTAAATTTTTTCACAATATGAAGAGTAAAACTAGCAAACAAACAACTCTAATACAAGTCTGAAACATAAAACGTTTTTCGATATCTAGCTGCGGTGGCGGGAGTAACTATTGCAAAGTTGCCAGCACCCAATATCTCGCACTCTCAACATCACATTCCAATAACTAGTATAAGTCAATGAATTTGTATGCCGTCACTGATATAAAACGAAAGAGGGAAAAGAGGAAAATATTTATTTTTCTAGTAGCCCGTATTCTTTCTTATTCGTCAGATTAGGAAAATTATCGCGCGAGCCGGATATTTGGCCCGCGGGCTTTTAGTTTGATCTAGATAATTCAGTCAAGTAATCAACGAAATCAGAAGCAAGTCTATGATGACAGATTATTTAGAGGAATTCATGCTTCATAAAGAAGTTCGTTGAATGTCAAAATGTTCCTATTTGGATCGGTTTTATAAACTCATTAGATGAGTGCTAGAGTTCCTAGAAAACAATGATGATGCTCTCCAAGCCAACTTGTTGAATCCAAAGACTGACTTGTTTAATCAATTTAATTAAACAGATTACAACTTCAAGACGATGAACTGAATTTAATAAAACGAAAGCTGTTATTTCTGTGCTTGTGGCAAAACTTCTGCTATACAAAAGAAATTTTGGACGAGGAGAATTCAGTCAGATAATAAATTTGGAAACTGAGTGAATTCCTTTCGTTCAAAATGTCATTTGTGTATTAGAAGTTTTGCCAAAAGCGCGGAAATAACAGCTTACATATTTATTTAATTGAGCTCATCGCCTTGAAGTTATAATTTGTTTAATACTTATTGATACCTCAAATTCCATCTCACAAACAAATATTTAATACCTTGACCTCCAAAAATCCGTAATCGTTCCACTAAAGAACTAAGCAATACTGGTCACTATTTTTTCAGCCATTTACACAATCAATTCAGTTAAAGTTCCACACCCATTCAGTCAGATTCGAAAACTGAGACAAATGTGAAAGACCGAATCTAGCATGTGTATACCTATTAGGTGCGTATTGACTCGATTTACAAACTTTAATGATTTTTTGTAGGAAATACAAATCTTTCTTCCTTTGAATTTCAAATAAAATGACAATTTTTTTGGTGATATTGTTAGAAACGTTAAGCGGACATTCTATTGTCTATGTTAAATAATAGTATAATAAAAATGTAAAACTGTCCTTGTTCTAATCTTCTCGAACATTTTAATTTCCTTATTTGTTCCACACAAAGGTTAAAAGCTGCCCTTGCAGGATGTAACAAACAACGTCTTTCGTTTTCACTCCGATCATATTAATTTAACGTTGTCTTACTTTTTTTCGGTCATTTGTTAAAGGCTAGTCTCTCTCTTAAATATACAATTCAGGTGTAATAATAACGAATTTATTTACCTCGGTACCACCGTCCACAATTATTCGTAATTTTAGATTTCATAATGTTGGAGATCATTGGTTATTGTTCCTTTTCTCTGGTATGCAATCCATTTTACACTGCAATAAACAGAATTTCCTTATAAGGAGTATCATATTTCTCTTAATATCTTTGGTATGTGGCGTCTGCTAGGAATCACAAATGGCAAAACTAGCACTGATAATTTTTATATTTGTGATTCAAAGTGTGTTGTGTGACATTAAAAGCGGATGTTATCTATCATCATCCGACGATAGTTTAATTTCAAGAATTCAATCGTTGTCTGAGAAAATGTAAGTTATTAATCTATTAAAGCAATCCTTTTCATCACTTTCGTTATAAATTCCTGTACCAATCAGTGGCATATAATGCTAAAATGAACACACTAATATTTATTATATATTGATGTATATAATTGTCATGGTTGACACCCGTGCATATAATAGTCAATAAAACTATATTTGATTGCTATTGTATATTTTTTTTCCGTCACCAACTGTGAAACAACCTGTTATAGAATTTGGTTTATTTGATTCACTATTTATCGTTATTGGATTTCTACAATCGGACTTAAATATTAGAGTTTAAAGATGACCAATTTATTGCTAGTTTTAGGATTATTTATATTTTCACCAATTTTATGCTGTAATTTGGCTTCTTTTTTTGTGATCTCCTATATCAATTTGCTTTCATCAATATAGATGCATAACAAATTTCATGGTAATTATTAAAGTAGTAATTATATTAATTTAGTAAGTTGTAAATTTATACAAGAAAAGTGACATTAAATAATTGCATAAAAATAATCTTACTAAAATTTTGTGACAGTTATAATGTTACCCAAAATGGTTTGGAATATAAGGCAGCCATCTGTTCCAATGCATCTAAAAGTGATGAAAATGCTACAATTGTAGTTATGAATTCCTCAAAATCAGTAACCTTTGGCAGAAGAAACCAGACATTCATAACAGGTGGAGGTGAGGTATTTCATTTTATTTAGAACAAACGTAGATAAAATTTAATGTAATCCTTAATTGGTTTAAATTTGATACATAAATGACACTAAAAATGTAGTATATACTATATATACAGTAAAATCCCGTTTGAGGTTCTCGCTTGTAACGAAAGATTTCTCAAGTCCCACTGAAACTGTCACTGATGTAATAATTTTCACATTTTACGGAATAACAAAATTCCCGCTTTGGCTTAAAATTTGTGTGGATGGTTTGACCGCTTTAAAAACAGTCAATAGCTTTAATATTTCTTTTTTCAGTGAAAGAGCACAAGTTGACGTCGATGTTCTCCACAATGAGATATACTGGCGGTTGTCGCGTTAAATCACCGCAATAGTAAATGCTACATAAAATTCTGAGCTAGCCAAATACTATAGTTAAAAGTCGTTAAAAAATCTTTATCTGAAACAGTTTTTGTGGCGGCACATGTATAGACTCATAAACGCCCCATACTACTATGTACAGAAGAGGGAAAAGGGGAATAGTTAGCAATTTTAAAGTATAAACTTATTGACGTTCAGCAGGTAAAATTTATTACAACTAATTATAATAGAAATCCTAGAATTTATGGCTTAATTATGACCCATAAAGAAGATCAACCAATTATCAGTCAATTATATTTATTATCAAAATATTTTAACAAATCATTATACTATCTAAGAAATACTAATACTTATTACATAAGAAATACTTCTCAACTTAAATTGATAATTTGAAAGAAATTATGATTGCTGATATAATGTTAAGTTATGATGTTGTCTCTGTTTATACAAATACACCCATTCCACTATCCTTAAAATTAATTAATGGAAATTGGGTCAAAGTTGAACCTATCACTAAAATTAAAAGTCAAAGTATTTATCTTGAAAGTCTTAAATTAATTCTAGAAAACTGTTATTTTTCATTGAGGGGTTAATGGTTTATACAAATTTTTGGCCTTCCCGTGAAGTGACATCATCATAAATTGCTGGAATGATTGTGTTGAAATTGGAGAGCATTATACTGATATTTTAAATAAATTAAAATGAAATTTTAATGACTATTTTAATTTTTTCAGCTTTAAATTTTATTGTATTTAACTTATATATATGTACATCAATCAAATCAGAGATTGATTTAATTGATCTTATAGACTTCGACAGAATTGTACAATGTAGGCAATTACTTGTTGACAAGACGTCATTGACAGTGACGATTTTAAATATACATACTATTGTATTTATATAAATGAACTATGTAAAGAACTATACAATTCCTTATTGTCATAGCGGTTACTGTATGTAATCTTTTTTTTTAAAGATTGAAAATGACAATGTCGAAAGCTCCCTACTGTTGATTAAAAAAAAATTAATATGAAGACTGTTTTTGGTTGACTCAACACTTTAAAATGAATCTTTAAAAGACTGCATTTAAATTCCCGGCGTGGGGCCGGAGCTTTTTGGCATTTAAATTAAGCTCTGAAAGTTTTTAATTATTTCGGCAAGCCAATTAGATTTGCTCTAACTTTCCCACAGCAATTTGTTTTATTTTCCTTAGGCCATCAAAAAGTTCAGGAGAAGAAAAAAATTATCCACTCGTCTCATCAAAGTTTTCATATTTGCGTTTTCCATGTCCTTCACCATGTAAATATATCTACTGTGTTGAGCATGTAGAATCCAACATCAAAAGTTCGTTGTCAGATAGTCATCAGGCAGTGCCAGCGCAGCGTGTCAAAATTTCCAGGGCCCAGAGATTCATTAAAAAAATGGGGTTCGACCGTATATAGTATTCCAGGGCCCTACGGTTTCAGCAAGCACAAAAATATTGAGATGGTGATAATCTACTTCACCTTGAATAAATTTAAACAAATACAACAGAACTAACAAAATTTTGTTAATTACAAATATTCATGAACTTCAATAGAAAAACAAAAAAGAAATAGTTAATAATAATAGTAAACAAATTAAATAAACATACATTACAGAAATCTGTAGCATTTTTAGTGGTTTTTTTATTTTATTTTTATAATTGCGATGAGTAATCAACATAGAAAAATATAAGTGAAAATAATGTTGCCGTTATGTCATCGATCACGTGCATATTCATGTATACACATGTGATCAAAATCTCTCCTGGAAGTTTTCCACCAATAAAATAATGTGAAACTTCTACTTCCATGTCATTTCTCTAAAAAAGACCATATGTCATTTGACAGGAGAGGAGATATTTTCACTTTGTCACCAGACACTCTTTAGTAGAACCATGGATTACAATGTGAAGGTTCAATTTGGAGAGGTGACCCTTGATTCCAATATGAGATCTATTTTTCCCTTCTGACCAGCAGGTTATGAATTTTTGCCTGAAAATTTACCAATACTTCAAATGCAGTATATTCTTTAATTCCATAGTTTTTATAATTTAAAATATTTTTTTCCCCTCTTATTTATTACTACTACTACTTATTTACAGATGACTGGGTGCTAGTAACATACTTAGGTGGTGAAGCATACCAGGAAAAGGAAATATGCAAAGGAAATCGAAGCACACATCTACTTATTTCATGTAGTGCAAACAAAGTTCAGGTGAATTATTTGTAGTCAAAATGCATTAAATAAACAACATAGATCATATATAAGTATGTTGTTGATGTGGAAAAGAACGTGAGATGTGATATGGCTTATCTGAAGTTGGGAGACTGTCTGACAAGAGAATGTTCATATGTTTAAACATCTTCCTTTGAAGTAACATGTACAATGTGTTCTGGCAGCCTACACAGCACTTTGGTTGAGCTATTTCATCACTCACACCTTCCCATCTGTATGAATTATTCCATATGGCATCTGGCAGAGGAATGTGGCTTATTTTTTCTGGAAGAATGTACTGGAATCAACATCCTATAGCTTCTGTCTTCACTCACTTTTAATTTTACACTTTCATGTTGGGAAAGTTGGTGGGAATTGTCAAGTGGTTGAGGTTTCCTAAACAAAAAATATTGAAGGTTGCTTTTTAATAATAATAATATATTATTATTATATGTAGTATTAATAATGTTATATGTTTAAGTTCAGAATATAATATTAATAAAATTTTTATTTTGTGCAGTACAATATTGGAAACGGTTAAGATTACATAATAATAGGAGTATAATTATAAAATGTAACAAAGTATATACATATACTATCTTGCTATCTGGTTCAAGTTGTAAATTAAGAGCCGGATTTATCTATACACTCCACAAGCTATTTAGTGTAGGCGCTTTGAGAAAGCCTGGACCACCAAAAGAATAAGTGCTCTTAGTCTGCTCTATTATACTGCCTTACTTTAGTTTGAACATGTGTCATGAAATTGCTCATATAGTCAATAGGAGGTGTAGGATGCAATTTGTGTCATGTACTCATTGTTTCATCTTCAAAGAATTTAATCAGGACTTTCACAATCTTATCATCATTATCCCTTTTTTGGTTAGATAAATTTTCTTCTGAAATGTCTTGACTACCGATAAAAATGTCCTGTCTTGGGTCTGTATCAGGGTTTGTAAAAATTCGCACTATGTCACTTTGCCGGGCCTCACAAGCAAATTTCTCTATCCTCAGTATAATTTTTTTCTGTCTTCTGGTGTTCTTGATCCATGGCAACATGTATTCTAAACTTTGCAGGAACAGCATATTTCTGTAGAATTCTGGAATTCATTTTACTTCAAAATACTTCTCTCACAAAAAAATTGTTTAAAGTTCTTAATTTGATTTTCCTGAAAGTTTGGCTGTTAATCATAAATTACAGGCATGCATCTGAATGGCCTCACTTTGCACAATCTTTTCTTTTGGTCTATTTAAGCTGTCTGCCAGTTTTTTTACTACTTTTATATCTTCTTCTTTTGTATCTGCATTGCATTGACAAAGTTGCTGCATCATTTTTCTACTCCTTCTATTTTGTCAACCTTTTTATTACCCAATCTCTCTGCCCATATTAATTCTTCTCTTGGCTTCTGATATAGCCGCTTCTCGATTCTGGAACCACTTGCTTCTAAATTTTTACTCCCTTCTTTCCTTATTTCTCATAGTCTTTTATATAATTCATTTCCTGCTGCTTGGTGACATTCTATGCTGATCCATCTTATTGTTTACAGAATCTTACATTTTTATTTCTTAATTCACTTGAGCATGTGGCAATGCTTTCCATACCTTGATTTGATACCTGAATTTCTTGCACAGTCCTGCTCAGAGCTTGTGTTTTTCACTATAGTCTGTGTTTGATTGTAAATTTGCTTCTCCAGTTTTGGATTTATCTTCATTTGAGTATGTAGTAATTTTCTGTGTACATTCCTGCATATTTTTAAATTGTTGACTTCTAATGCCTGGGTAATGGTCTGTGTATTATTTATTGTTTATTGCCCTGGTTTATTTGTATTAACATGTTTGTATCTAACCACACATACTGCATATACTGGAATACACTAAATAATATTGAAATACACAGCAATTACTAAATTGCTACACTTACACTTGATATTTGGATAGAGTTTATATAGAAAACCAGTTACAAATGAAAATTATTTTAAACCTGCCTACATGAAATTTAAACAATACCTGCCCCACATATCAACAAAATGACCTCACATATAAAATGATTAATAAAATATAGCCTAAAATTTCAACATACAGTTTAAGAAGTCTAATTTGTCCCACTACACATAATCAGTGTTATATGCGAACATGAAATATAATTTGAAAATGATACACTGCTGCTCCACATCAATACTGCAAGCATCTGAAAGAAAAGACATTAATATGAAAATATAAATAACATTTCTCTTCTGTGTCAGCTCTTCATCCACTTATTTTTACCAAATATTCACAGCTCAAACAGCTCTTATCAACTCCACATTGTGTGCATAATTTGTTATATTTTGACTTTGAATTCCTGCAGTAGGAAACAAATTTGCAAAAATTGAAGGTGATTTAAATGGAATGACACAAGTTTTTAGGTAATATAAGGTTTAACTGATGTAAACTGTTGTTATTATTAAGAGATAACCAGAAATAATACTGTTGATTGATATTGCCATTGGTGCCAATTCAAAAATTGATTTGAGTCATGAGCTATAATCTCGGAGTCTCCATAGACTTGTTGGCTATTATTAGTAGTGACACAAAGGTGTGTCATCTCTAATGAGTATGCATGTTACAAGAAATGAATTACAGCACTTATCGGAAATTGCACTGTCTAAAGGCAGGCAATCTCCACACAACCAGGCATATTCTCTATATGCTGTCAACATATTTGGAAAAGTTTAAGGAAACCTATTAATTTAACTCATTTCTATACATCCTTTTTGATTCACAACATATCCAGAACTGAAAGCAATATATTTCCTAGTACCAATGTTTTCAGAATTACTTTTACACAACCAATTTGTGTTAATAAAAAAAGGCACAAGTTTAACTGAGCTCCGGTCTACCCCCACTACAATATTGCAGAGTTGTCTGCTGTGCATCTTGTTTGCATACGACAAGCTAAATCACTTTAGTTATACTCATGCATGTACTTTGCTAAAACTGTTAAAGTTACTCTTTAATTGTGATCTTGAAACAACAGTTAACAACACAGTTGACATTATTTACTTTTATAACTGGGTCATAGATAATTACTTTTGCAGTAAAAATGCCTTTTAAAAAATTATGAGATCTGATTGATTTATTTTTACATTACTACCAAAATAATTATTTAGTTATGGCTAGATGAAAACTATTAACTCAATATTTGGTCTTTTAAAGTTTTGGATTGATAAGTTGTTTTACATTATCAAATGCCCTAATCATTAATTATGTAATATTTAAATAAGACAACATTTTGTATTTGAAATTTGCATGATCTTGATATAAATATAACTTATTGCATCAACATCTATTTCGTTCTTTCAGGAAGACCTTCATGTTAAACTTTTGGACACTGTGACTTGTTTTCTGTTATTGGAATTACAAACCACCACTGTATGCAAAAGTCATCAAGAGCCAAAGTCAGGATTAAGTAGAGGATCTGTTTTCTGTATAATGTATGCATATCAGATTATAATTACAGTTAATCTAATAATTAAACATTCTTTTATTTGTTATTTTCTGGAGTGATTATTGGTTTTATTTTGAGTGCAAATATATTAAACTTTTGCAATTTTCAGTGTGATATTGCAATAAATAAAAGAGTTTCTAATACTATCATTGCAATTGATAATCTAAATATAACTGTATATTTAATTATATTATATAAATGCTTAGTATTAAATGTATTCCATTTGCAGATTTCTCAGTTTTGCTGCTGGATATTTGGTTATTGGTGGATGTTACCGGCGTGTTATGTTTGGTGCAAAGGGATTTGATCAAGTGCCTCATGCTGATTTTTGGATACGATTAGGAAATCTGCAAGCAGTAAGTATGCCACATGTTCAAAATTCTTCTAGTTCCCTTGAATAATGGATTTTAGGATGTAAAAATATATTAATCCGTGAAATATAATTTATTTGATTTAGTTAAAACATGCTCTTTTTCATTTTTGCTTATATGTATTGCTTTTCTGTTCCTATTGGAATTTTTATTGGCACCTGTTTATTTTCTTGTTCTTCTATCCAAGTACGCAACAAAATCTGAAATTTTAAACTTTCATGGCTAAAAAACTGAACTTTATTTAATTTAAGTGATTTGTTAATATTGGAAAAATTATATTATGTCAATTTAAATTGAATATTGTTTATTTTTTGTCTTGTTTAGGATGGTTGTAATTTTGTATGCCGCAAAAATGATTATCGTGAAGAGTCCTGGCAGAGAGTTTCAAATAACTACACAGAACCACCTGAAGATAGAGATGATGATCTTCTCAGGCCTTAAATATGTACTATAATTAGAACAGAAACACATGAAATAGCATTATTAAGTCATTTTGTTTGGTTATTTATCAGTATTTCTGGCCTCAAACTAAAATTGTTGTGCCTTTTCAAAAGACTACAGATAATCAGTTCCTAGAATGCCCAAGAATTGTATTAAAAGTCAAGTTTCTGTTTTGTTTTGGGTGTCACATTCTGAAGTAAATCTTTTTTTAAATATATATTGTAATTTATAGTTAACAATTTACAATTGTAATAAATTAATCTCGCCTTTCCCCTCCTCTGTATATTATGAAAGTTAGAATAACTATGGGTGTACATAAAATTTGTCAGTTGATCCTATTGGATCATTTAGTCAGCTGCTTTTAACTCTCCTGTCTTTTGGAATGTGTGGTGATCCATGACCCTTACAGTCGGGTAAAGCAAAAATAATTTAGTTTTGTTATTTACGTATACAGGACGGAAGACGACAATGGCTTGGTGGGGCCGAGTGGGCGGGAAAACGTCACCGTCTGCAACATTATTGATGGCCTGGACGAGATTTGAGGGCAGTTGGTGCAGGGAGGCTGGAGGAGCAGTTGTTGCAGAGAGGCTAGAGGAGAGAGACGCTAGGGAGAGACGAAGCAGTGGCAGAACAAGGCGACATGTATAAAATTTAGTTTCTGCACATTTAAGAAAGGAGATTCTTTTGGTGGGAGTACAGAAAATAAAAAGACAACATTTGATCTGAAGGAGAGGCGCTAGAGAATCTTAATATGAAGAAGACGTGACCCAGCAAAGGAACAACCGGCATACGAACAAAAACGAAGAACGACGTTATCTGGTAACGGCAATTTACTCGGTTTTTCCACCAAACCATTCTCGTCTGATTCGCGATTATAATTTTCAACCATATCGTTCGTCACCCCCGTTCCCTGGAGCAGCAATTTAAGAAGCTGCGTAGAGTATTATTTTTGCTTTTACCGACTGAGCTAATGATTAAGTTGATATCGTAAATTTATGTTTTCTATTATAAATTAATTTGAGTTATATTTCTATTCAAATTAAATTCATCATTATTATTATTATTGTTTGTTTGAGTACAACAATATATTTTGATGGTGCCAATAAGAACACCACAAATGGGATGTGACAAGTGCCCAATAGCAAATGCAGGTTTGCCCTGCTTCTCTTTCAGGAGAATACTGGACAGGATCTGAAAACTATAGCCCAGGGACCCTAGTCAACCCTTCCTCCCCTTCCACCCCCTATTTACAAATTCCCTTCCCAAATTATAAAAGTTGCCACATACTTGATAACCTTCTTGCAGCCTGTTACTCCCCCCACCCCCCTAACCTGGGAAAAAAGTGGCAGTTGAAATTGTTTCTTTTAATATGAAAGTAAAACAGGACATCTCATGGATATTGATCACCATACTGGATAGAATTTGTAATTCATATTCCACAAGACTGTGGATTCTTCAGATAGCAATTATTCACATCTGTTATAGCCACCAATTAATTTCAGTGAAACAAAATGTCACTATTGAATTAAACAAAGGTTAACTATCCAGATGACAGACTCAAAAGATAGAAAATGACAGTCATGTTAATTAAAGCAATAAGGAAAGGGAGATAGAAAGTAGGTGACTTACCTGAGATTCACAGATGGTAGGCACCTTGCAAGGTTTGGAGTTCTTTAAATTTTTGGAGACATTGGAAATATATTCCTAACTTTCTGATGAAGGGAGCGGGGCCTCCGAAAATTTAAAGAACTGCAAACCATACAAGGTGCCTACCATCTATGAATCTTAGGTAAGTCACCTACTTTCCTTTACCTTTATATATCCGTTGAAAGATAAATAAAGACCTGTTACTGAGCACATTGTTAAACTGTCCAAAACTGAATTTCATATATCTGCTCATGCCAACACCAATAACTTGAAACACTGACCTTTCAGAAAGCCTTACCTCAATTCATCATATGCTGAACTCTTATAGGAATTTTTTTTCAATGCAAGTCGAGGCATAGTCCTGGACTTCACATCCTCTAGCTTCTGTCTTTCTTTTCTTGTACTTTTGTGCGAGTTCTGTATGTTGTTTGAGTGTTTTTTTATTCACTTTCTCTATTACTTTTCCATTGTTATGGCCTATATCTGAGAAAGAGAGTATTTGGCTTTGTTGAGTGTTGATGGTTGCCATCTAATGGCTGGCACATTTGAATTTGTCACTGAGCCACCATTCAATTCACAAATTCTTTGTCGGAATAAGGGATTATAGGCTCTTGAAAATTTACATTTTTGTACTTACCTGCTAAGTTTTCTGTCTCTCTTCCTATCTAATTCAGTTTATTTGACATGTATATGAATATATAAATTATGATAGGTATTTGAGAAATGCTTTCTTCTCTTCTGATCACCTGCATTCTTAAAAAAAGGCAGAATTTGTATTAGTGGCATATATACTTATTGTTTTTAATGCTGTAATAATGAGTAATCAAGTATTTTGGGCATCAGAAAAACTGTTGACAATTATATTTTTTTCCTGTTGGGAATCAAAAGTTCATCTCAAAAAATCATTCCAATTGGTCTATTTTAATATGCTTTATCAATTGGAAATTTTGTGATTGGGTGAATTTTTAGAAGTCAAGGGTAGAATGAGCAAAATTTAAAGAGTAAGGTCATTACTGTCCATGGCCAACTTCATTCCCATTCAAAGTGCTCTTGAAACATTTGCAATAGTTGGTATTGCTTCAGTAAGATGGAGGTAGTAATATGAGTATTGAATAGAGTTTTTAAGGAGCAGGTTGCAAGTCACTGTTTTTTTTTCTTCTTTTGTAGACAGCATAGACCAAATACTTTTTTTTAATGAACTAGTTCACAGGGACAGACTGTCCTGTACATGTCATGTGTTAAAGCTTGTCCCTGGGCACAGATCTGAAGGACTGTTCTATAGAGATGCAGCATTTGTGAATTTGGATACTGTCTGTTACTATCTAAGGACTGATAAATAGCTGTTGTATTGTATCCTTGTATGAGGTGGTTCCCGAGCATTGCAATGTGGGGACATTTGTTTAACTTCCCAAATGAGAGAAATACAACGTAATAACTACACTGAAAGTGCTACAGACCATTTTGGAAAATTATGATCAATCCAATTTTATTATTTACAGCTATGAAATATTTTCATTTATAAATGAATGTGTAAAAGCTCTTGTTTTCTTAAACAGTGAAATATCAGCATACTCTATTATATTAATGCACGAGTTATAATTGTTTTGTAAATGTATTTTGAAATTATGGTTGCACAACCAGTGTTATAATAATAATTTCATTACAAAGAATTTGTGTTTGTAAAATAAAGTATTTTTAGCAATTTTGCATATATGTTTACTTAAAAAAATAGTCATTTTAGACTGTGTCATCAGTGAGGAACAAGATATATATATATATATATGCTGTAACTGTACAGCTTCTTTCATACACCTTTATGTATGTATGTATGTATCTATCTATCTATATATGCGTGTGTGTCAGGAAATGAAATTGTCATGTTAAAACAATTAATAAGAAAAGAGAGAGAGAAAGTAGGTGACGGTAGGCACCTCGTGAGGTTTGGAGTTCTTTAAATTTTTGGAGGCACCGCCGCCGTTAACAGAAAGTTAGGAAGTCATTTCCAGTGATCGGCTTGCCTATGACTGAGCAGCCAAAATTTGCTGTGCTGCTAGCTTAAGTAATAAACAATTGGCCTCACCAGGTCACCAACTTTCTCTCTCAATGAGGGTCTGGGAAGAGGCAAGAATTTAATGAGGGTTGGGGAGATGCATACTAACACTCCCATGTTGAAACACACACATTAAAACACATTCATCCTCAAAGGTGTTTATATTTAAATATTAACACACAATATATACAACCACCCCTCAAACATATATCAGGGTATACACAACTTCAACACACTCAGTATACACGCATCAGGTTTTATTACTCATACAAATTCCAATGAGCTCATGCTGGGGGGGGGGGGGGTCGCAAGGTGAAGCTAAAGAGCTATAGGATATTGTAATGCATATAAAATTTCAGATAAATTAAGTTAACATTTTGTGTAAAATTCTATAGAGAACAGTCCTGAGGTATTCGCAAGGCAGGCACCATTCCGTGGAAAAACCAGACAAGACAAGCAAAACAATAACTTGTAGCCTGATGGGTGCAGTCTTTGTCTCAAAGGTATTTGCGTCTCACCGAAAAAACCCAGTTCCCCCAGGATTGCTAGGGTGGCCCCTCCCAAAATTTGAATTTTTGGAGAGAAAGGGTAGGAACGCCAACCCCATTGGAGGACCTGGGTAAAATAGAAAGAGCAGGGAGACAAACCACGTTTGAGGAGAGCTTAGTTTTTGAGGTAGAAAGGACCTTGCCAGGGGGATTCAAAAAGTAGAGTCGGAGGTGAGAGGACGGCACGACTGACTGATTTCGATTGAGAGCTAAGAGGAGAAACGGCCTGCCTGCAAGGACAAGGAAACTACACCAAAATTCGAGGCTTGCTGACTGCCTGTATGCTGACCCGGAAGCTGCCTTTGTGTAAAACCCAGGACTGCCGGTCAACAAAGAAACTGGGAAAGACGCACAAACAGTAAGGAGCCAAGGCAATAATCTCGCTCTGCTATGTGTATAAACACGTGATACAGCCCTGAGGGAAAGTAGATTGTATTTACTAAGTCTCTTGCAATATAATTTCTAATTAAAGCTGAGCTAGGAAAATTAAATTCATTAAATTTAAATATAGTAATCTTGTTTTTTTTAGTTTTGTTAAGAATAAAAACTGTTAAAATTTCAAAGTAGATATTTATTGGCGCCCACCCATCTAAACATAACTAATATTTAATATATTTATAAATAAAAAAATCACGTCACAATATTGAGTCCAGGGCTTTGTCTGGGCTGTAGGATATGCTGAAATGAAAGTTCCCATAGATGGAGTTCACCTTCTGAAGAATCAGGAGATAGGGTTTTGATGGGGTCAGTGTGAACCACTGGTTGGTGTTGTGGCTTGGGGGAATTGTGTTTTGTGGAGTTTTACTGTACTGCGGTGGTTGGAAATCCGTTCGGGGAGGGGTCTCTTTGTCTGGCCAATTTAGAAGGAACGGATTGCCAACCACCGCAGTACAGTAAAACTCCAAAAAACACAATTCCACATAGCCGCGGGGCGTGTGTAAAAAACAACAGTGACGGGAAAGTCCCGCGGGCGTGTGTGAAGTCCTAAGGGGAACCCCGGGATTTTGTGGTGAAATCCAGCGGTGGCGAACTCCCGGGGCGAGAAGTTAAAAAGGAGACGTTTGGAGGCAGAGGTATTCAGCCGAAGAGAGAGAGAGGAGAAGAGTTCAGTCGGGGAGAAGGGACGACGAGTTCAGTCGGGAGAGAGAGAGGAGACGAGACGAGAGCAGTCGGGGAGAGGGGAGAAGAGGTCAGTCGGACGAACCAGTCGGAGAAAGATCAGAGGAGGAGAGACAGCGAGTAGTGACGACGAGATCAGTTGGGGAGAGAGAGCAGACGAGGAGTTGGACCTGGATCATACTACATGTAAAACACCTACAAGATGCACTAAAGACAGAGAGACGCGGAAACATTCGTGAGGTTGAATGTTTGTAGGCCCAGTAATTTTGGGTAAGTTCAACATAGCTGTGAAACTTACTCATTGTACTGATTGTATACATTTAAATGATTTTTTTACTATTTTTCAGTAACTGCGTACTTTATTTCTTGAGAGACCCAAAATCCCCTGAGATATTGTTTCATGTAAGCATTGTAAAGTTGATAAATATTAAATTTTCAAACCGTTTAAAATTTGTTCATTAAATAAATTTCAAACCTATCCCATGTAGTAGATATTACAATATTGAGTCCGATTCAAAAATGGCAACCGTTTTTCGCGTTTGCAGGCATCTACAAATTTCTAAATTATCCACGACTGCATCGTGTTCAGAACATTCAGACGTACAAATTTAATGCAAATTGATTTTTCGTGTACTCTGTGTAACACGAGGTTGTCGATTACAAATGAAGAAAATTCCATTTTGTAGACTAATTTCTCCAAGAAAAAACAGTTTACGAACCGCAATAATTTCTGTGCTTTTACACATAATGATGTAGTTGCTCTGTGTAAATTATGAATGGGCACTGACGTTCCCTTTACAAATTACAGCTCTTCAAAAATAAGATTTTTCAATTTTTTTCAATGTTTGAGACGCGATATCTCTGTTGGGCATATAGATAAAAATCTGAAACTTGTTCAATTATAGTAGCAAACTACGGTATAAATTTGAACTTTGATATTTAACACAAAGATACTACAAAGCAAGAAACTCTCGATTTCCACTTGTAAGATAAGTGGGTATATCAGTATGATACTTCAAATATTTTGACTTGTTAAACAAAGAAAACTTTTTAAAACAATATTTAATATTTTGTAACAATTTGTGATACATATTGTTCCAATTTTATGTAATTTGGCATGTGTGAAGTCCACAGGGGAAATCCGGTGGCGTAGGATCTTACTAGAAAAGTTTCCACTGGAGCGATGTTCTGATTGGCCAGTTTTGGGGTCGGGTGACCGAGACTCGAAAGAAGTTCAGGGCGAGAATGTAAAAAGGAAACAAGATGGACCTGAGTAATCAGACGGGACGGTGATGTGACAGAGGTCAGTTGGACCTGGTAGATGAGAGGAGTTGGACGTGGGATATCAGACCGGACGGTGATGTGAGAGAGGACGAGTTGGACCTGGGTGAGCAGATGAGTTGGACCTGGAAGGAGTGGTCTTAAGGAAATGTGCGAGTGGCCAGTAAATACATCGAGACGAGGATCTCCTAGCTGTGGGAGAGGATTGCTCGACATTTCTGGATGGAAAGCAACTGCAAGGCTTACCTAAATACTGAGAAACGTGGATGCATACGTGGTGATGAATGTTTGTAGGCCCAATAATTTTGGGTTAGTCCAATTTAGCTGTGAAACATGCTCATTTTGTTGATTACATAAAAATCTAAATGATATTCTTCTTCTATTTTTCAGTAACTGCGTACTTCATTTCTCGAGAGACCGAAAATCCCCTGAGATATTGTTTTGTGTAAACATTGTACAGATGGAATTCATAAATATAAAGTTGTCAAACCTTTTAAATTAGTAATTTATATAATATTTAACCTATCCCATGAAGAGTATATTTTAATATATGTAAGTGGGACCGAATGCATTTAAAAATCTAAACCAACTCCTAGCAAAGTTTAATTGAATCGTTTATAAAATATTCGGAAGAGAATTTTTTAAAATGAAAATGAGATAAAATTATGTAGTTGACCATTCTTTGGATTTTTTGCTTATAAATTAATATTTTATTTCTAGAACGCAACTTTTTTTACATATTAAAAAAAGAAACTTTTTACACAATTATTAGGAATATTTAAATTGCTTTAAAAGACAATATTTACAGTTGTTATATTTAATTTGTGTTTAATGCTTCGCAGGCTTGAGGGTGATTGTTGTCCGTGACGTACTCATGGAAACGACAGTTCCTGTATTGTTACTAGTCTATATAAGGGAGCACGCCGCGCCATACTGATGGCTTTTTGTCATTTGATCTTTTTCCCTCTATTTTTCCTTATTTATTTATTTCTAAATTTTCAGAGGCGGTGCTCTCGTGGCCGGCCCCCATGCTGGGCCAGGCGGTGTCGGGGTGGCTCCATTTAATGTGATTAGCAGGTGTGTGTGTGAAGTTTTACTTTTAAGTTTTAGATGTAAAATCGTACAAGTGCTCATGAAGAATTTTTGGACAGACGAATTCGGCAACCTTTATGTCACACAACTAACAAACGTGATGCTAAAATCATATTGGCTTTCCTCTAAAAATGATAATTAGAGCTGCCGATAACTAGCAGTACTATCCAGAGATCTCCCATAAATGCTAATTTTGATGTAAAATATTGTCCTGCTTTCATTTTATTTCAGATAATCATGGACCAAAAAAATCTCTTCGCAGGTCACATGCGGCCCGCGGGTCACCAGTTTGACACCACTGATGTATATACTGTAACGTTTACGCGCTCCCTCGGATTCGTTTACTCGAATGCCGGCCCGGGCGCCGTTGCATGCGCAGAATTAATACTCTTTGAAAACAAAATAAACGACCATCGCGAACCGCGTGATCCTGAGGGAGATGGCAAGCGTCGAGCCAAGACACATGACAGCATGAGATTCCCAGAGCTTCAAATAATTAATTAGGAGGCGGGTTTATTGAATAATCAAAGGAAAAAATTTCAACATTTTAATTTAGAATAACCAATTTTACAGTTAATGCTAAACTCAGTCGGGTCCGAAATAATAGAATATTGCTCACAGTAACACGCCAATTTATGTACTAAACTAAACTATTGAAGCAAACTAAGATATTACAAAGTTCCCGAAATTTATATTAAGCATTAAAGTGCTTATTTGTTGTTGATCTCGGTGCGGCTGCCGGTGATTATTGTCCACGTTACGGCGGGATTCCTTGATTCAGGTTGGCGTACACAATTCTACCCGGACGGGTTTCAATGTTGTTCCGACACGCGTGGACAGACTCTTGACATACCAAATCTCAACAACCTGGTGGTTTCTCTGGCCACCACTCATCTCCACTAAATGCTTCTCAGTATCTCCAAATCTACACCGTTCTCTCTCCGTCTAATCTACTCTCCTCAACACTACTTCACCAATCTCTCCTCAACGCTCACATCAATATCTTCTCGCCACTCACATCAATCTCACCTCCACCAACTGTACTGTCTCCCTTCACCGCTTGCATTCATCTGCCAACTCCCATAGTACCTCCAGTTTTTTCCACACTTCACCAAATTACCCCCACTTCCGGAGAGTTTTCAAAACAACTCAAAGTTTGACTGGTACGCCACTAGTCGTGGACCGTTCTCTTGAAACGGCAAGAAAACTGACCTGTTTAGGGATCCACCGCACACAATAATAATGGTCGCTCCTTATCCACGCCGACTGGCTACAATGCCAACCGTGCCCAAATCGTACGTACTAAAATTCACGGAAAGGGTGAAGGATGAATTCCTGTAGCATTTATTTAGAATCATTTTAATATAATTTTTATTTCGATATGTAGGTGATTACTCCTCATTAATGGTCATAAAGATAATTTGTTTCCAAAAGTAATGACATTAAAAACTGAGCCTTAAATTATTTCGAGTCTGATTAAAAATCTGAGAGATTGTCTATATAAATAAAATGTAATATATGCTTTTTTACGGGTAACAGGCTACACGAGGGTTATCCTGAAGCAGGCAACTCCCCTTTAATAGCATAGGAATGGACTTGAAAAGGGGGATGTGGAAGGTAGAGCAAGGAAGCCAAGGGTTGACTATGGTCCCCAGGCTATAGTGTAAGGATCCTACCCGGTGTTTCATCTAAAGGTGATGTAGACAATCTGCATCAGGTAGGTCGGGCTAGTGGGTACTACTCCTGCGCCCTTCTGATGACGGGAGGCTGAATTGTTGTGGGAACGCAACAACACCGCCTCCGTGTCTCGATTAGTATTGACAGGCAGTTGGCCGACTGGCCCAATAGGATCAGCGAAAGATGCTGCAACCTATAAGATTTGACTTTAAATGCTCCTATATTATACATCCGATTGCCGTGAATTTTTGGCGTATTGTGGCTCTGCGACTTCATGTTTGTCGCTTATACGTTCCTAAACCATTCATCCGATTACCATGAATTATTTTTGTTATTGTAGTGTTCAGCTTCCTTCCTCCTTACAGGCCAAAAAAGATCCTACCCTATAGACATACAGAGCTTTCAATAGGATAGATTACGACCTCACGTAGTCTGTCAAACGAGATGATTAAATTGCTGCTAAGCGTGAAATGATGGATAAGTTTGCCTAACTTTTCATTTAAATAACAAAATTTTTATTCCTGAAGAAGTCTCAAAAGAGAGACTAAACGTAGAATAACTCGTTATTTAAACAAAATAATAGCTGACGAAGAGGCCTGTATAACTTATTTAATAATTATTTAAATGTCAGATAAACTATTCATTTATAATTGTGTAAATGTTTGAGAATTCATTTCATGTGATTTTTCACAAGTTCACTAGTTGTTTTCATTGTACCAATTAGATTTATTTTCAGGGAAAAATTGAACGTAATATTTCAATTCTGAGTGTTATTGAGTAATTTAATATTCGTTCGTAAATTATGATGCAGGGGGAGGAGTTGAGCGACATGGATAATTTAAGAGGGACTTCTTTATATCTACTTTATATCAAACTTTAGTGATTGTCTCAAGGGAACATTTCGTGGGTGATATAATAGTAATAAATCTCTTGGACACCCTTTTAATTGCATTGTGCTCCCGCTCTCTCCGTCTCTCTCACTCTCAAACAAACCTTGCAGTAAAATAAACCGGAATTTATGATCTGGTTGCCTTTAGAAGCTGTTCCGAGGTATTGGGCATCCAGCCGCAAATAGAGGTATGAATAGGCTCAGATCAGTAACCAAGTCATCACACGGCATTCTCTGATTTGCTTCCCTTCTAATAAAACTACCCCCCCCCCCGGGGTGGGGGAAGTCACTACAACTTGAATTGCATAGTGAAAACCAAAAAAAAAATTAACTTCCACACGGAGCTTATGAATTCATTAGTTAGATACACCGGAAAAATTAATGTAAACTCAAATGCCTTCCAGGAATTTTATGTAAGAAAAGAACGAAAAGCAGGGAGTCTTAATATTTAATACATTTGTCCAAGGTATTATATTTTATTACGAAAAAAATTATTATGTACAATACTTTAATTAATCTTTTAAATTACTTTTTCCCTCGAGTTACTTATATAAATATTGATTTGGTAAGCAGAGTACGATAAAGAAAACGCAAAAGTTGAAAACACAAAATTTTAGTCATACTATTTTAGATTTTGAAATAAAGCTAACATTTTCTAGTTGCTATTCCGGACCACATTTCTTCAACAAAGGATGAACTTGTAATAAATTAAGGTAAAGCATGAAAATACAGAAAATAAAGATGAAACATACGAAATAAATTTTAATCAGAAGCAATTTTTGCGTTTATAATTTCAGACTTGATAAATTAAAAAAAAAATTTAGTATAAATTTATAATATTAAAGTGATACATCGAATGTAAACCTATTTATAATATTTAAAGACTATGATAATTCTCTAACGTTTCTTGGACTAAAAAATTAGTAAAATAATATGGAGCTTAATTATGCAAAATGTAATTCAATAATTTAGTAATCTGATATTAAAGTATAAATAAATAAACAATACAGCCAATTTGTAAGCAAACAATTTTAATATTTAGTTAATACTTCTACGACGTTTCGTGGACTTCATTAAGTATCTAAACAGAAATTTACAATTTAGAATACAGAATATTTAGTTAAAACAATAGTTTTCAATTAGATAACAAAGAAAACGGACATACATTTTAAATGTTATTCAGAAAATATGGACGAAACGTCGTAGCTGTTATCTATTTAAAATATAACTCTGTTTTTATTAATTATATACAATTGAAAACTATCCTTTTTATTTTTTAACGAAATATTCTGTATTTAAAATTTATAATTGTTTTTGTAAATTTCTCTTTAGTTATCTGATGAAGTGCTGAAATATGGACGAAACGTCGTAGAGGCATTAGATTAGCAATAAAATAAGTCCCTTGTAAACGGTATGAGTAGTGAAAAATAGTATTCGTATAATTTGTGTAATATTTTAATAAAATCACAGTCGGGTGTTATTTTAAAAAATGGCTTTTACGGAGGGTTATTTAGAAGGCTTTTATCCCGCTACGAAAACATTCACACGATTAAATGAAATATTTATTACATTTTAATGCTAGGTTTATATTTGCTATAATATTTTTATGATTCGGTTATTATACTTTAAAATAGTTAGTGTTTTAATGCAATTACTTTGAGTTGGTTTTATTAGTATATTCCTATAATGTAGTTTATGGTTCTTATTTTGCAATTAAATGAGAAAAAAATCTTTATTTCAACTATATACAAAGGAAAAATACTGTCGTGTTGCATCGTGTGTCAACTTGATTTTTAATTATTCAGATTATTGCATTTTATGTATATGGATCAGAAATGTATCGTATTACGGTTAGCCGCAGTATTGGTAACACTGTAGCTGTATTCTTATTAATATGGAAGATAAATAACCTGGGTGACGTATCACATAACTTAAAAAGCTCAGGAGCCGCATTGGTAAATGCTCTATTCGTTTTCAGCGATGAAGTCAGTAGTAATAACTCATAGGAAATGATCTATCTCATCTCCAACATCCTGAAGTGTGCCTTTTACAAATTATTTTATTGTTTGAATTGGCAAAATTAATCCTCGTTTTAAATGTATAGACTCGGCTTTTTGTTGTTGTGGTATTCAGACCTGAGATTGGTCTGATGCAACCCTCCATGATAATCTAACTTAGGAAAGTCTTTTCATTTCCTCATAACTAACCCAACCAAGATCCTCCCTAATCTACTTAGTGTATTATATCCTTGGCCTCCCTCTTCTGTTCTTACCTCACACACTTCCCTCTAATGCTAATTTTACAAGACCCTTGTGCCGTAAAACGTGGCCTATTAAACTATCCCTTAACATGGTCAACGCCCTCCATATTGTTCGATTTTCCCCTATTCTGTTTAGAACTGCCTCGTTAGATACTCTATCCACCCATCTGATTTTCAGCATTCGCCTATAACACCACATTTCAAAGGTTCTATTCTTTTCTTTTCAGGAGCTCCCATCGTCCAGGTTTCGCACCCATATAACGCCACGTTCCATACGAATATTTTTAGCAACGATTTCCTAATATTCACACTTATATTACCCGTAAGTAAACTCCTCTTTTTCGCAAAAGCCTTCCTTGCTTGTGCTATCCTACTCTTTATGTCTACTATACTATTACCATCCCTAGTTATTACGTTTCCCAAGTAGCATAATTCCTTAACTTCCGTCAAAATATCCCTTCCCAATCTAACACCCTTTGTTATTCCACTGTTTCCCAAACTACACTCCATTACCTTGGTTTTCCCTCTATTAAACCTCATATTGAACTTTTTCTCCATATGGTAAAATGATAAAAGAATGTGCTGCCCCTATAGCTTTACCACTTGAAATAATATTTATTAAAGGTTTTCCGCTAGAATGTTTTAAGAAAGGATCGCCATCGGAAGTATCAAATTATTTTTATAAAATATTTGAAAAAATAATACATATTAGATTACGTATTCCTAGTATAAAATTTTGTATGAACTAAATATAATAACTATACAATAACTAACTAATCGCCGGCGCACATTGGACGTCATTAAACCGGGGGAGGGGGGGGGGTGTTGACAGGCTACATGAGGGTGATCCTGAAACAGGCAAATCCCTTTTAATAGCATAGGAAGGGAATTGAAAAGAGGGGATGTCCATAAGTATCCTATATGACCCCCTATAAAACTGAGAGGTGTTGAAATCATATATTATATTAAACGGTAAAAAGACCTATAAGTTAGAATCTTTTTAATAAAATTGCCTGCATGTGCATGTGTGTGTTTGTGTGTATGTATGTTCCGCATACCAATCAAAAAGAGTTTAATTACGACGTTAAAATTTAAGTTAAAGTTCATCCAGTAAAAGGGAATGGAATGGGGCGAAACAAAAATCCCATATACTATCTTATAACGGATGGTACAACTTAGACCAAAATTTGAATAGGCGTTTTTGGCAAACCGAACTCAACACATCTTTTTGATTAATGATGAGAATCTTAAATTCGAGTGACGTCAGAGAGAAGTACGGATGTCGGCGTCTGAATAACACTGATAGCCTACACGATAACAAATAGAGAGAGATTGGCTTATCAGACGTTAAGACTGAGCCTTTGCAGAACGAAGTCTGAATATAACAGGTTCGTCACATACAATAACAATTTTTATTTATTTATTTAGGTCAGATAGAAAACCGATACTAATGAGTCGTAAGGGTAATTATTCAAAACAGTGTTTCCATGGATTGAATTTTTTTTACATTATTTATGAAGAAAATTTCTCTTAATCACAATTACATAGATTTTAGAAAGTTGTTTTAAATCTGAAGCATTTCTAAGCACCTTCAACAATATGGAATAAGCATTTTTCTGAAAATTTAAGAAACATGTCTACGCGCGCGGAGCCACGATGGATTTAAAATTTGGTTGGCATTGGTCGGGTATTCCGTTGCTAGTTTTAAGAGGAAATACAAATAAATAGGATTAGAGGGAAGAGGGAAAGTGATATCGTGGATACAGGATGAATAGAAAAGGACGTTACTAAATCTTGGCATGAACAATTATAAGCAAACGTCAGCTTCTCTCACTCCTTCTTTCTTGGTATCACTTTTATCGATTAGATATTTTCTTTTTTTATTTATATATACATTTCTCTTAAAAGGAGTAACGGACAAAACATTTCTTATGTCATTATATGTCAAATAAATGTTTTAACCCTTATCGGACGCGAGCTTTTTATACATGATTTTCACTAGGTGCAGCTGACATCAAGAAATACTTGAGTATGAGTAATAATTTTGTTAGAAATTATTCATTTTTAAATAACAATTTCAAATAATTATTTGTAAGTTTCTAATGTATTTTGATTTTGAAAGAATCTACAACATAATGGAATATATTTTTTGAACGCAGGGATATAGTATAGTTTTTCTAAGCAGTCATTGTTTTCGTTTGGCATGCTGCAAGATAAGTAATTTTCCATCTAATCTCTCTTCATTGTCTGTTTTTGATGTCGTTCCACGTCGAGTTATTCAGGTTAACTCGCAATTAGTGACAACTAATTTCAGAATAAACTTCATATGAGGCATTGGCATGCTGTTATGTTTACAATTAGCTTTAAAAAGAATATAAAAATTCAAGGAAAAACTTTCTGCCACCATTTTAATGATTTGCCTAAAAACAAAACATAGATCGAAATTGATCTGCACATAGCAGTCCGCCCGTGAATTGATTATATTTCTGTATCAGTGAAAATGTTTGAACTAACCTATAGGCTGCTGACTATTTCCATAAATTTGTCGATCGATAATAATATAAGAACAATAGAAAAACTGGCAAGGACCACAAGTGTAGGGCGAAAAGTCTATTTAGTATTAAGGTTTAAATTCTTGTTCAAAATTTTTATAATTGTCTGTTGTACGGGTCGTTAAATCTAATCTAATGGTAAATCAGCCCAGACCATCATTTCTCTCGATTTACATCCAACCATCGTCCGAGTGACCTTCATTTTCTTCTTCACTTGAATATTTTCTTTGGATGTAATAAGACGTGACTCATTACTTTGAGAATTGTTTGCAGAACTGCTATAGTCACTGCTATCGAAATTAATAATTTTTTAAACTAATTTTTTTCAATACATTGAATAGAATAAATTAACGATATTTATTTTACATAACCCAATTTTTTTATTTAATTCATCCGTCGTTTCGACAGCGTGATCTTTATGAGGCTACTTCTTCAAATGCCACTTCAAAAAATTTATAAAATAATAAATTAAATGTAAATTATTAAAATTTCAAGTTTCTTAATGATATTAATAAATTAATTCGATTTAATTATCTTGTAAATAGACGTTTATTAATATAATAACATCAGAAAAAAATTATTTATCACTAAAGACGTTAATTGCTCCTCTGCTGCCTGACAATGCAATACTGTCCACATTTTACAGACAGCCAGTTTCCACCGGATCAGCCCGGCTCGTCACCTTCCACGCGACATACGACCACATAGCCACAGATACTGTCTGTCGTCACGTGAAAAGTGACTTACGACCGTTTAAAAACTATTCAAAGATTTAATGTTGTGTGTTAGCTAAAAGCATATTCGACGCATGAAATTAAACTGAACTACATAGAAGTGCATTAAACAATAATATTTTGTGATGTTATTGAAGTCATGTAAAGACATGCCTGATGCATGGGAGCTATTGGCCAAGGAAAGGAATGGAAATAAAAATAATAATAAAGTGAAAGAAGTTAACTAAATTAATAATAATATCAAAACAAACAATTAAAATTTAATTCAACGTACGTATCAGTCCGAACTGGGATAGTTATCATATTATTAGCTAGTTAAACTAGCTTTTATCAATAAGGTACAGTGGGACTGTAATCGGCAGGAAACCGTATAAAGACAGCTATAAATATTTAGATTAGTTTCAGGAAAAATTTAAGCATAATAAGAATATCGTGTGTTAAAAAGTAGTCGCAGTCTCCATATCCCTTTGGTATGAATACACTGTTCCGCCAGGTCACTTGTAGGGGTAGTTCCTCCTCAAACGTCAATACTCCCCTTCCTCTTCTCCTTTCCGTACTGCGCACGTAAACACGCCATGTGGAATCTCGCGGACTGTACATATTTTTAATTGGACGGTGCAAGGAAAAGTTTAAAGACCAAAAAGACATTCATTTCATGAATATAGATTTGTGATGTGAACCATGAAAATAAATCAAACAAAAATGGAGCAAAAGGAATTTATTAATTTAATGAAACACAGATTATACTAAATTACGGATCTAAATGTAATTTATCATTCTATATAAACAAGAATGAAGACATTATTTCTCTAAGGAAATTAAACTACGGGTAAAGTGTCGCACACATGGAAGGAATCACTTAAAAAAAAAACTGACACTATTGACGCTGAAAAGTAGACAAATAATTTTACAAATTGCAGATGGCTATGAAGTTATCAGGGGAAAATAACGCTATACATCGTCTACAACGATAAGAATTGATATGTATGATCGTCAGCTCACAATCTACTTTCTTTTGCGTGCTAAAACAAACATAAATTATTCAATGTATTTTGTAGCAAAAAGGGATCTAAATCTAACAAGGAAATGGAGCAACTTTGTCGATTAAGCAAAGAAAGTCTCTGAGATTGAAGATGTTTAACAGCTTTTACCCATGGCTATTTCGGGGTTCTTATTTCACGGCTTCCACATCTTGCCGTTCATCCAATAATAATAATTATAATAATAAAGACAGGGACATCTGAAATTCGTTTACATGACCCTGCGAACTATTTGGAATGACGATAAGGTCTGCCGGGTGGAAATGGATAATTGGATTGTTATTGTGGAGGAGAAGAAGAAGGGAAAAATGAATAAAGCGAGCACTTTGAAATTCATAATTCGGTAGTTTTTTATTCACCTTCCCTTAGTATGTCTATTCTATTGATCGAAAACATTTTACTTCACGCTTAAAACTATTGCACTGAACACGAAAACTTTCATTGAAAGATTTTCCTCTCTTATTGAATTCTATAATTGTTACTGTGAAGTCATTCCACGTGAAGTGACCTAATTTGAGAATCGAGCCCCGCCGGTTTGATGAAACTTTTTACAGCTTCTGTTATGAGGCCTTAGATGAACATTTGAGAAGTTTCAGTTCGAAATATGTATTTCTGATTGAGTGAAATTTTTTCTTCAACTTTGGAGGCCCACGGAGACCAACGAAGATAGTTCAGTAACTATTCGTCATTATTTTCGTAAACTGCGCATAATTTTTACCGTATAAACGAGTTTTCAGGATCGTTTCTCTATGATCTACCGCAATATTATGGCTCAAACGTGTCATTTTTTGGCTTTGTCGAACGAGTGACTTCTATAAAAAAGGCCTGTCGCTCAGCCAGAAATGAACTGAAACATTGCAGATATTCATCTATGACTTCATAGTAGAAGCTGTAAAAATTTAATCAAAATCGTAAATAGTCGCACGGGGACCCCTAAGAGACTTGACTTGGAATTGTCATATAATCAGTTCACAATATCCAAGCTTCATTAAAGTGCTAAAATTTAACCCTGATGAATGTGATTTGGTTAGTTGGGTTGCTCAGATGGTAACAACACAACTTACCGATTGGAGGTCAAAAATATAACGTTTTGCTTCATGTAACTTAATGCGTTCAATGACGGGTACGGCTCTAAACAAAATGGCTGTAACCATGACGCAGTACATGAACCTCTAATGTTTATTCAAATGTATTGTGTGGGAATTTGATTACTCTTGTCTGTGCCTCCAGAAATCCCAAAATTGTGGACGAAACGTCACATAAATAAAATAAAAATTTGGTTCGCCAGTGAATTAGACGTTAATTTAATTCATTTCAATCGTCTTATTTTAATAATAATAATAATATTTAAATAGTAAACCACTTAAAGTCTGTTTTCACAAGAATTAAATCGAATAAATAACATTGTCTGTAATTGGTCGTAAATTTACTCGATTTAATAATATATCTTTATTCAGATACATGCACTATTTAGAAGGGGTTTACTTTTGCAGAAGACGATTATAAATTCACTTATAATTTTATACAATGTTTATAAGGATTGAAAAAAGAATTTTGGGAATTTCTCTTCTTTCTTTAATTTTTTCTACAATTTTTATTGTTATACCATTATATGACTTTCAGTCAGTTATTCAATGGAGAATGGTTACTCATAAACGACATTACAACGATTAAAGACTTGGGTGTGTTATCGAAGGATTGCATCGAAAACCTTATGCTTCTGCAAAGTTGAATTTCCGCAATACCTGTATGGCGTAGGTGGTTACACAAACATTATGCTGCAATAATGACAAGCGTTTAACTGTGAACTTTCTGATGCCTCCTTTCTTTAGTGTATTTGACGAAGAGGGGAATGCAGAGTAGTATTAACGTATATAGATCTTTATAAATTATCTGTCTGTCTTTCTCAAAGCACACTCCGTAAATTAAATGCTGTGGCTGGTGAAGAACTCCGACCTCTTGTGGTCTAGTGGCTAAGTGTTGCTGCTTCACAACTCAGAGGTCCCGGGTTCAAATCCTACCATTGGCTTGGATTTTTGTATCGTCACGGTCACAGAGACTGCGGCTAAGACTGATGAAGAGTCGACACTTGGACCACGTATTATGAATGTGTCATTTAAGATGGTAGTCCGCCGTCGTCCTGGTAGGCCAAGGCTCTTAATGCAGATCCAACGAAGAGGAAGAAGATCACGAAGAGCAATGTTGTTTTTAATATCAATCTTGGTTCAACAGGCGTAGTTTAAGGAACACCATGTTTATCGAATAATAATACCTGGTTGGCTCCATCTGTAACACAGACTATATGACATATTTTCAAATTGGTTGGAGGATATGGCATGAGATAAAGCTACACATTCGAACAAGTATAATGTGGTGATCCGATAATAAAAAACTAGGAACTTGGTTAACCCAGAGATAAAACAAGCTTATACTGCGCAATCTTATCAAAAGCACTTTTATAAATCTCCTGGCAACTATTACGTTCTAAGAAATTAATCAGGTGATACGTTGAATTATGCAGGTTGCAGATAAAGGAATTTCCTAACTCTGAGTTTCTATTAAAATAAAACAAAAAAAGTGTTGTTGTTGTGGTAATCAGTCCTTATATTGGTCTGATTAAACCCCTCCATGCTAACCTATCTTGCGCAAGCCTTTCTTTTTTGCATAACTACCACGTCCGACATCCTCCCTAATCTGATTAACGTATTACATCCTTTGACTTCCTCTTTTGTTCTTACCCCAACACTTCCCTCTAATGTTAATTTTACAAAACCGTCATATCTCAAAACGGTGCCTATTAATCTATCCCTTCTCTTTCTCAAGACCTCCATATTCTCCGCTCTTCCCCTATACTGCTTAGAACTTCCTCGTAAGTGATTCTATCCATCTGATTTCCAGCGTTCTCCTATAGCACCACAATCCTATTCTTTTCCTTTCTGCAACTCCTACCGTCAACGTTTCGCACCGACATAACGCCACACTCCATATGACCAATTTTATTCATATCACCCGTAAGTAACTTCCCCTTTTTAGCGAAAGCTTTCCTTGCCGGTGCTATCCTACTCTTTGTGTCTACTATACTTCTACCGACCCTACTTATTATGCTGCTCAAGTAACTTCCTTCAAAATATCCCTTCCCAATCTTAAACCCTTTGTTATTCCACTGTTTCCCATACTGCACTCCATCACATTGGTTTTCACTCTATCAATCGTAATATTGAATTCTTTCTCCAGGACCACGTTCATGCCTTATATTTTTTTATTGACTCATAGAGTACAATAAATCTACAGCATACAAAGATATCTTCACGTTTATTTATATAGAAGATAGATAATTTACATACTGAAAATATGTAAAATCTTGGGGACAACACAAATGAGGTCATAACATTTTATGATTGGGAAGAATAAGGTTGAGGGCAAGGAATAGTTGTGTGTTGGAGAAAAAAAGAAGAAGATCGTGACAGGCGCGGGACTGTTGTGGAAGAGACCATGTAAATCATAAAATTCAGATTCTGTTGCTGAAAACAGCCCGTGGCTTTTATCCGAAAGTGGAGATTTGTCTTGAACTAATATTATTAATTTTTCTCAATCCACAACGATAACACAACCTTGGTCCCCAGATATTTTAGAATAGCGTAGTTAGCTGACGGTGTATTAACGTGAAAATAGCACGGTTTGATCCTTTGTGATTTGCCTTTTCCTGTCTCTTATTTAAGTGTAGAATGTTTCCAGTAAAATAATTATTTACCATATCACCAAATGTCGCTTATTAAAAGATATTGTAAATTACTTCCTTCAAATCGAGATCTACGGTAACCTTTTCAAATATACTTTTTCAGCAATTTATAAGAAGATACTATCAGTAATGTTGCATGATGTCATTCGTACACTTTACTTATTAGACTATATTTAGCGCTGATTTATAATTACCCTGATGGTTAAAACAGGGCCTTCTTATCATTCAGTTAAAAATATTGACTTGATATGTAAACGATTTTATAATTTTCGCAGCCATGCTCGGTCACAAACCTCCCCGTTTGATGCGCACTGTATCATCGGAAAAGGTGATACCGCATAAACCAAACAAAAAAGGACTTGTCAGATGGAATACGGTGGCAGCACAAAGGAGAACACCATCCGTGAGGGATTCCCAGTTGTAAGTAGAAACAAATTCATTGCTTAACATCGTGATAACAAAAAATGTTGATTTCATGTGTCAGAAAAATGTACATGATATTAGTAATTGGACATTTGTGATATTTTGTTTCAAACATAAGAAAATAATAGTTACATGTGTGTGAAATTATGTCTGTAAGTAAAACGCAATTCTGGTACTTTTAAATATTTTTGGATAGGGGACGTAGTTATACGTCGCTATAACTGCTATTGCTTATTGTCACATCCCTTCATTCTTGCATCTGATATATTTAGGCTTTAAGAATGGTGTGTATAACATAAAAAATATCTCTAAGAGCCATAGAATTTAAAATTTTCAACACGCTACTTCATTTATAAGTTGGTAATAAAAAGAAATATTATATTCAATGAATCTGTTTAAAATATTTTTAAAATTCAGAGAATACTAAAAAAGTGTCTTTCATTGTTGTAGGACTGAAAACCAAGCGTTAGAAAGTCTCCTTCTGTGCTCAATCTGCGATAAAATTTTTGAGGATCCGCGCATGTTGACCTGCCAGCACACTTTCTGTCGCAGTTGTTTGATACAATTGAAACCAAGTAAGTGTTACTTTTTCGGATTTCTCTCTCTCTAGATTTCTTATAAAGTTCCCACAATCCGACACTCTCGGTCGAGGGAGGCGCTGCGGGAGTTTCTCGTAGACGCTTCAGCCCAGAGTGACTGCGGGGCTTACCTGATCATGTCGGGGATACCTCGCACTCTCTCTGGGTATTTTTTATCAAAGTTCTCATATGCCGAGACACCTTCACCTATTTTAGGAGGTATATGTACTGGGGTCAAAGACCTTGGGCATATGGCAAGAGTTGTCCGCTGATCCCATTGGATCAGTCGGCCAATTGCCTCCTGAAATTGGTGGAGACACGGAGAAAGGAATGCTGCGTCCCCACAGCAAACTCGTCTCCCGTCATTCGGAAGGGCGTGAGAATAGTACCCAATGCCCGACCTACCTGATGCAGGTTTTCTAGAGTTTTCCCTGCATCTCTTTAGGTGAAACACCGGGTAGGATCCTTAAACCATAGCCCGGGGGCCCTAGTTAACCCTTGGCTACCTTGCTCTACCTTCCGCATCCCCCCTTTTCAATTCCCTTCCTATGCTATTAAAGGGGAGTTGCCTGTTTCAGGATCACCCTCATGTAGCCTGTTACCCAAAAAAAACACTCTCGGTCATTTTTGATAGTTGTATGTTCCTATTGGAGCAGTCAGCGTCGAAGACCTTGGGCATAAGGCAAGAGTTATCCGCTGATCCCATTGGATCAGTCGACCAGCTGTCTCCTAAAGCTGGTGGAGACACGGAGAAGGGAATGCTGCGTCCCCACAGCAAACTCGTCTCTCGTCATTCGGAAGGGCGTGAGAATAGTTCTCAATGCCCAAACTACCTGATGCAGGTTTTATAGGGGTTTCCCTGCATCTCTTTAGGTGAAATACCGGGTAGGATCCTTAAACTATAGCTGGGGGGCCCTAGTCAACCCTTGGCTACCTTGCTCTACTACCACGTCTCCCCTTTACAATTCACTCCCTATGCTATTAAAAAGGAGTTGCCTGTTTCAGGATCACCCTCATGTAGCCTGTTAACCCCCCCAAAAAATGGTTTGCGATGTCACAGCATACTCCTTTCTAATCATAGGAAGGACGCGCGGGGTTTTTAGTGTTTGCCCTGCTTCACTTTTAGACTTAATCCGGGTACGATCCTCAAACCCTAATTAACCCTTGGTTATCTTGCTCTCCATTCCTCACCACCCTATCTGAGGGCGTCCTAATAAACATTTGACTAGCCTGATCTTTCTTCGAAATCACCGTTTCTAACCCATCGCATGCCGTTAAAAGGGGTTTAAACGTGGCTGACCCTCAGGTAGACTGTTTCTAGAAGGAATTTGGAAATTTTGAAGTTGTAAGGAGATAAATGAACTAAATAATATTTTCAGATAATAAGCTGTCGATTTATCATATAAATAAGATGCTTCTATCCAAATATTCAAGAAATACTTGAGTTTACCCAAAACGGTATTATATATTGTAATATACAATATGACGAAAAATAATATGAAACACCTTCACGCTTCTCATTCAATCAGCAGAAATATTGGAACAATCGATCACCTAGCACATATTGAATAATCAAATTATATTAATGACAGGTTTTATTAAATGAAAACACCAAACTCAATTAAAATAATTAACTTTAATTTAATCAAACATTTATTTTCATATAACACACAGAAACTTGTTTTTGGGTTCGTTTATTGGGTCTCTTCACAAGTTTCAAATTTAAATGTAGTTATTTAAATAAAAGTTAGTAATAAAATTAATTATTCCCGGAGGATTATAATTTAACATTTTTATTAAATTGGGATCTATAAATTATTTGTATTTGAAAACAATACTATCATGAAATCTGTAAAATCAAAACAATAGAACACAATCAACTGAACTAATTTTTACAATTTGAAGACTTACCCCTATCGTAATTATTATCTTGAAATGTGAAGGCACTAGAATATGACAGTTTACATAATATTCTTTAACATACCATTATTTTTCTTAATTGTACCCAATTATCGAAACTGTTATCAGACAATTGGTACTCAAATTCACTTTTCACTGAAATTCACCACACATTGACCGTAGCAAAGGGATCACCAGGAGCAAGATATGTGTAGGCTGGGTATTTCCCTGTCCTTACCTGCCACACGACGCTACGTCTAAAACAGTTATTGTAAATAAAATATATTACTCCCGAATTTACAAGAATTCCTGACAATATTTAAAACAATTTTTAGCATACGATAGCGTAAATGATATTTGAGTTTCTTATTTTATTTAAATCATAAATTTGTATCCAACCCTGATCTATTTTTGTTTCACATATAAAAAAATAATCTACCATATTTGTAATTTATAAAAATCCTTTTTCAATTTTCACAACAATCATTAAAATGTACTAAAATGTGTTTAAAACTCACGTCCACAATTTGGTTATGTATTTAGGCTACGGAAAAGATCATCCGTGGACAACGAGTGTAATTAAAAAGCTGTTACCAAAACAAAGTCTCTGAGCCTCAGTTTAATCAGAGAAGTCAATTGTTGGTTCATTAATTTATTTTAAGACTGTAATTTAAGGCTTATCCTTTCAATGCGTGTTGCAAAAGCTTAGAATTACGAAACTGTAAACAAAACGTAGTAGTAGAAACTAAAACGAAGATTGCTCCACAGATTGAAGGGCATTTGGATTTACCACCAACCAAATGATGTATTGTTTAAATTTCAGGTAGTTCAAATTTTTACTGTCCGACATGCAAAGTACCTACAGCTCTACAGGAGGGAGGAATGGACTCAATTCCAAAAAATGTGTACATAAATTCATTACTGCGCGTATTCAAAGAGGAAGGTAAGGCAATTCCGGTCAAAGTGGAACGCTGCGTGGACTGCGCAACTGCGCCTTCTATCAAACCAACAACCTGCCAACATTGTAAACAGGTGAGTCAATGTATCGTCTACCAGTCATTTGGTGTAGGTGACCACTAAGAGAGAGGGCGGGGGGAGAGATGATCCTCAAGGGTTGGTGAAACCAGCCACGCTCCGAGCCCTGCTATTGCGAATCTGCATTCTGATGCTCTTTAGGACAGTCCACGACATTTCACAAATCTAACTATATATTTTCCTTTTAGTACATTGTTCACTTTTTTATTATTCTGAATTTCCATCTTTCTATTCATTTAACTGGTCCATATCTGCTCCTGATAATTTTTCTTTCAAATCTACGAATTATTTTAGTATCACTGCTACTAAATACTTCTGCTCCGAAGGTTTATATATATATATATATATATATATATATATATATATATATATCTGTGTGTGGGATTATCGAAGCTTTGTGGCCGACGTCCGAAGAACTAACGCTCCCACCTTTAGCCGGCTAAAAAACCGGGTCTAACCAATCCTGGTTGGTGAAAGGTCAAAATTACGTTATATATGTTTATAAAGCAATCATTTGCGATATA